>LNAC01000824.1:278213-310996 GCA_002007465.1 Ailurus styani
GTTTTTTTTTTTATATATATATATATATATATATATATATATATATATATATATATATATATATATATATATATATATATTAGTTATTTATTTAACAGAGAGATAGAGAGAGAGAGCACATGCAGACAGAGCAGCAGACAGAGGGAGAGGGAGAAGCAGACTCTCCATTGAGCAGGGAGCCCGATGCGAGGCTCGATCCCAGCACCCTGGGATCATGACCTGAGTGGAAGGCAGACGCTTAATGGACTGAGCCACTCAGGCGCCCCTCCATTAGTTTTAATTCTATCCTCTCATCAGTGCCATATGGAAAAAAATTAATTACCTTTCCTATAAATTTGGAAAAAAGCCTCAAAAATCTTACTTTCATTGGGCAGAAACAGAGGGTATCCACGAAATGCTGGCTATGCTCAGGTTTGAAGGTATCTCTCAGGCTTACACTCCTAGGACACAGTTTCTGAAAATTAACTTGCAATATCCAGGTATGGACAGATTCTCACGTTATCTGCTCACTTTTATATGAGAGACATTTTAGTAATTTCTTTGGAACTACCAGAAATAGAAAGAGGTACTTCCTGACTTCCTAAAAACTAGAAATGTTTTAACTCAGCCCTGTAAACAAGATCTGTCATGACCAAACCACCAGCCATCTTACTGTCTCATTTATCAGTACCTTTCCCTCAAAAACATCAGGAAGATTTTGCTTCATGTCTTTGCTCATGCTGTGAATTCTGGTGAAAATAGTTCTTTCTCTTTCTTTAGTTTTTAAGTCCATGCTCAAATGTCATTATTTTGTATAAGCTTTCCTAGAATAAAACTCCTCTTGCAACCTGACATCTGCCTGGGAGAAATTCCCACTCTTCTCATTGTTTATAATTCTATTATAGTATTTGTATTATATTGTAATTCATCTACAAGCTTGCTGCTCCATTCTCTCTCACTCCTCACTAAACTATACATCTATGGTCTTCTAGGTAAGCCCATGTCTTCATCCATCTTAGTGCTAGAATATGTAGGTAATCAGTGAATGTTTCCAGATGTAACACCATCTACTTCTGAAATATTTGCAAGAAATCTAGTACTACTATGTATCAACAACTTCGTTTGTTTGCTTTATTTGCTTGTGATAATGAAGCCTAAGTATTTGAAGAAGGAAGAGAATATTTGGATCTGAATGAAGCAGGAGTGGCTTAAATTATGTAATAGTTGATTTGACAAGTACTTATTAACATCTATTATTTGCCAGAAGCTGTTGGGGATATAACAGTAGATCAGACCAAAGGGGGTTCTATCCAGTTAGGGTTAATATTCTAATGCAAGGAAATAAATCACAGGACAACTAATGCAAGGTAGTGATCAGTGCCATAAAGGAAATAAAGCAAGGTAATGTGATGGGGGGCGGTGGACTGAGAGGCTGGGCTGGGGAAGAAGAGGTATATCAGTTCAGGTAATGAGAAAAGTCTTTTTGATCACCTGAACATTGTGTTAAGTGTTTGCCAAGGTGAAGCACAGAGGAATTTTGTTCAAAGCTGGGATTGTTATCCAGGCTCTCTTGACTCCAAAGTCCAGAGATCTTTGCAGAACTCTGCCATGAAGTTTAATTATTGATCATATACTAGTGGAAAAAATCCCTTCTAAATCAGGTATCTATCCTAAGGGGAAAATGGTAAGCAGCCTGGAGCTGAGCCTGAAGTTCTTAGAGTTTCAAGTTCATTATCCTAAACTCAGGATGCTAATCCAATCGCAGAGATAGCCTGGAACTCCTCAATGCAGAATGATTAACAGGTATTCTTGTGCTCATCCATGAATAATGGTGTTTAAAATAAGAAAACTCCATCATCGAATGTCAAAAGCTATGTCAGTGCAATTGTTGAAAATTTACTAAAATCACTTTGGGTAGCTGGCATGAAAATTGCTGCGTCCTTGGTATTTCTATGCACATGTTATGTTAACAGTACACTGGGGTAATTCCCACTGTCATCTTCATTATTTGCTCAGTTATTTTGGCTCCTTCTAGCTGGACATTTTGTAATAGGGAGGCGGGGGAAAAGAGGTCAGCAGATGCACTTACCTGAAATGGATTTAAGAAAAAATATCAATAGATATCTTGCCTGATGATCAAGAGATCAATTACCCTCATAAATTGCCCTCTTGTCACATTCATTTTACAACTGTCTATTTTATTTTTAGTATGGATTTTTACTTTGGCATTGGATCATTTAATGACATGTGTCATATTTACAGATTGTATTTTTTGGGAGTCATCTTGATGATATCAAGAAGTTCCTAATACTATTTAACTAATTGAACTCTTAAGATAAATAATCCACAAGCCTAAATTTCTAAATGGCTTGAATCACATGCAGAAAATGTTCTAAAAAGCTTTCATATAAAGCTTTGCTGGCTTGCAGGGAAAGGATGACCCTCAGCCCACATTTTCTGTCTGCCCCCGCTGGAACCTCTGTTGTTTTGGCATAAAGATTTTACTCTGATGCAATCCCAGACCAAAGGGTTTCCAGTCAGGAAGAGGTGATGCAATTTGACCAAATTGCACTCCTAAACTGCTTCGCTCTTTGATCTCACTTATAATTGATTTAGGATATAGCCAATTTTCACCACTTGCTCTGCTGTTATTCCCTGAATCAGAAGTCCCTCCACTCCTTTCGCAGTTTGACAGTAATAACGGGTTCCAAGGTCCACACTTCCAGCTAACCACCCTGTGTTAAACCAGTCCAGGACTTTAGCTCCAGTCTTTTTTCCCTGTTTCAAGTTACTGGTCTCCAATCTTCCTTCTCCTTGGGAACCTAACTTATTTTCTTTCTTTTCATTAGTTGGGGCCTTGTTACCCACTGGGGGTCTGAGCCTGACACCAGCTGCCTGGACTTCCAAGTATCTCCTGCCACAGAACCTGTGTCTATTCTTCACTAAATTGCTGAGACTTCTTGATTATTTGGGGAACCATGAAATGACCATTTCTCTGAATTAGAAACAATTAGAATGCTTTATTTAGATGATAGTCAACCAGAGACCTATCACTGAATTAACCTGCAGACCTGCTTTGTTTGACTATTATAGCGTTTTAAAATGTGTGCATTTTACCCTTCAGCTTCTAGCCTTAGAGAAGGAATGGATACTGGAGTGGCTTTCTCTCTGTAGTATCTACAGTGATAGTTTTCCTGAGGTGGACCACTGGTAGTTGGTCTGTGTGAGAAAGGACACCAAGCAGTTGAGCCCCACCATCACCCTGGTTTTTTGCCTGAAGGCATTTTCAGACTGTGGCAGAGAACAGGGAAGACCACAAGTACAGTCATCACGGTCAGCTAAGGACTCAGACATCACAGTTCAGATCTATGGAGCTGGGTTGAATTTACAGGCCTGGGTAAAGAGGGAAGAAAACTGTGTGGGAAAAAGAGCTCTATAAATCTGCAAGGGTGACCTCAAGTCTTTGGAAAAATATAAAGCTCTGCATAAGTTGGATGACACTTAACAAGATCAGGCAGAGAACAGGTGCTAGTTAAAGAAAAACAACCAGGGAAGGAACAGTTGCCAGGAAACCGGGAGCTGAACAACTCTAGGTGCACATGCAGGGCTGGGGGACTTGAGTTAAGACCAGAGGAAAGACACTTTGGGTAGCTCCCCATGTGTTAGTAGAGACCCCAGATAGTCTAGATATGTCCAATCTGGCCTTGGAGAAAAGGCTATTTTTTAGATGTACTCCAGCAAAGGTAAGCAGAACACTTCCAAAAGGCAAGCTGTTAAGCGAGTAAAAGAACTACCTGTGAGAACAAAACAATACTCACTTTCAAAAATCAGACACTCAATAATGCAACATACATAATGTCCAGCATATGTTAAAATAAAAAGACAAGAAAAAGAAAAAAAATGACCCATAATCAGAAGAAAATCAGCCAACGAAAACAGAATCAGACAGGTTTCTGGATGGCTCTATCAGCTAAGATCTGACTCTTGGCTTTGACTGAGATCATGATCTTGATGTTCTAAGATCAAGCCCCACCTCAGGTTCCACTCTCAGTAGGGAGTCTGCCTAAGATTCTCTCTCTCTCTCCCTGCCCTTTCCCACCCTGCTCGCATGCTCTCTCTCTCAAATGAATAAATAAATCTTTAAAAAAAATCAAAATTGACAAAGATGATGGAATTAGCAGATAAGCACTTTAAAATGAGTATTATAAATATTCCTGTTGAATAAAAAAAAAAGATGATGGACATAATTAAGAGCAAATAGGAATATCAATAGGGATGTTTTTATGGAGAAATGGAAATCCAAAAACTGAAAAATACAATTCTGGAATTAAAATTGCTGCAGACTAAACATCAAAAAAGAAATGATTAGTGGAAAACTAGAAACTACCCAAATTGAAACACAGGAACAAAGAAAGAAAGAAATGAAAGTGAGAACCTCAGTGGCCTGTGGAACAACCCCAAGTGATCTCTACTAAATTTAATGGGACTACTAGAAGAAAAAGGAAAGAATGTATGAATGAATGAGCAAAACATATCTGAAGAAATAATGGCTGAAGTTTTTTCAAATTAAATTAAAAATATAATAAACCCATGGAACCAAGAAGTTTAAAGAACCCTAAGTAAGATACAGTCAAATAAAACTACACCAAAAATTTGGTAAATTTCAGCAGACACACACACACACACACACAAGAATTATATATAATTCTGTCAGCAAACCAAAAATAGATTAATCTGTCATACAGATAAAAGTCAGCTACAAAAAACCTATAATTGACATCATATTTAATATATAAAGACTAAATGAATATCCTCTAAGATAGGGAACAATGCAAGGGTAGCTGCTCTGATTTCTACTAATCATGGAACTGGGAGGTCCAAGAGAGTGAAAGAGGCAGAGAAAAAGAAATCAAAGGGGTAACATTTGGAAAGGAAAGAGGAAAACTATGTTTATATATAGGTGACACAATCAAGCGCACAGAAAATGCTAAGGAACCTAACAAAATGAGCAGAAACCCTATTTAAGCAGTGAATTTAGAAAAGTTAAAAGACCAAGATCAAAATATAAAAATCAACTAGTTCATTTCTAGTTATGATCAATGAGCAATTTAAAAGTGACATTTTAAAAATACCATTACAGTGATTCCTTCGATAGCTCAGTTGGTAGAGCGGAAGACTGTAAAAATACCATTACAATAGCAACAAAACCAAAATATTTAGGGATAAATTTGTAAGACTGTATAAATAAAACAAAACAAAAAAAGAGCTGAGAAAAATCAATGAGAATTAAATAAATTGATAGATGTATCATGTTCATGGATTGGAAAGTTCAATATCATTAAGATTTCAATTTTCCCCAAATTGGTTTATAAATTTAATATGATCCCAATCTAAGCTCAGCAGACTCTTATGTAGAAATTGACAAGCCAATACTAAAATCTATATGAAAGAATAATATAGACTTCAGAATATTCAGATTAATCTTTGAAGAGAAAAAAGGAGGAAGACAATGATTTCTGACTTCATGACTTACTTTAAAGCCATTAGTTAAGACAAAGTAGTATTGGACTAAAGACAGACAAACAGATTGATAGAACAGAATAGGGAATGGAGAAATAGACCCATATTCATAGAATTAATTTTTTTAGGCTAACTTGTCAAAACAATTCAATAAAAAAGGGAGACATTTTTCAATATGAGGTTAGAACAACTGATTTCCTTATGGAAAACAAAATAAAACACTAAACCTTAATCCATACCTCACAGTATAAACAAAAATGTTGAAGCATAGGCCTAAGTATAAAAGAAAAAGCTAGGATTTTAAAAATAATTTTTAAAAATCAAAGGCTGCTGAGGTGCCTGGGTGGCTCAGTGTGTTAAAGCCTCTGCCTTCGGCTCAGGTCATGATCTCAGGGTCCTGGGATCGAGTCCCGCATTGGGCTCCCTGCTCAGCAGGGAGCCTGCTTCCTCCTTTCTCTGCCCGCCTCTCTACCTACTTGTGATCTCTCTCTCTCCCTCTCTCTCTGTCAAATAAGTAAATAAAATCTTTAAAAAAATAAAAAATAAAATAAAAATCAAAGATTGCTAATACAGGATTTAGAAAGTATAAACCATAATAGAAAAAATTGATAAAATGGACTTCATCAAATGTTTTAAAATTCTCATCCAAAATAAAATGAACGCACAAAGGTGAAAATATTCAGTCATATATCTGACATATTTATATATATACATATATATGTATATATATGTATATATATGTATATATATGTGTGTATATATATATATATATATATAAGGTACTCAACATCATTAGTATCTGAAAATGCAAATTAAAAAAATACAGTGTGATACTAGTACCTATTTACTACAATGGCTAAAATTGTAAAGTCTGACAACTCCAAAAGCTGGTAAGGACGTAGAGCACCTGGAATTTATATACATTGCTAGTGGAAGTACGGAATGGTACAACCTCTTTGGAAATAGGTTTGGCAGTGTCTCATAAAGTTCAACACATCTTGCATTAGTCCCTACCTCTCTCCTATTACAAAACCACTGCATGTTTAGCACATTTACATCAGCTGCCTCTCCTTTCATACTTTGCTTTAACTGACTAGGTGAAGCTGCACTGTCCAAAGACCTATCCCAGTGAATTCTTATTTTGAGCCCTTCCTGTCAATTTTTTGATGAAAGATGTAGAATGCTTTGTCAATGAATCCAGAGAAGGACTCATACATATAACATATGAATGTGAACCCAGATATCACCTCTGAATCGCAGCATTACCTGGCCCAGAATAGGAGCCAAGTAACACACCCTCAACACTTCTGGTACCACAGGAGGTACAGAGCCCAGGCTGGATTCTATGTGATACTTATGTAATTTCAGCAGAGATCAGCCAGTCTAGTGGATGCACCTGTCATTTCACATTCCTGATGCCATTCCTACTCAACCATTCAGAGCACGGCCCTGTGTGAAAGGGAGCTACTCACATAGCTCTGGCAGACAGACTTCTGCACCACTCCTAGACAAACATGCTTTTAATTGATTATTTAATCCTACCTATCTGACAATGAGTAATTAATTTATGTCATCCTCCATAATTGTTTCCCAAAACACATGCTTCAAAAAACGAGTCCTACAAAAGGCTCCATACTTTAGGAATCAAATATATTTGGAAAAAAAACACGCTGCCTCCTATGTTCCAATTCCCCTCAGATAGTCACACCAAGTGTTAATAATGTGAGACTCTAAGGGGCCCTTGACTAAAATAAATTGATTGATTTTTTTTTAAAGATTTTTATTTATTTATTTATTTGACAGAGAGAGAGAGAGAGAGAATACAAGTAGGCAGAGAGGCAGGCAGAAAGAGGGAAAAGCAGGCTCCCTGCTGAGCAGAGAGCCTGACGCGGGCCTCGATCCCAGGACCCTGAGATCATGACCTGAGCCAAAGGCAGAGGCTTTAACCCACTGAGCCACCCAGACACCCAACTGATTTTGTTTAACCTAGCCTTTAATGATACCTTCTTTACTATAAAAGCCTTTGTCAAATAACACCTGTGAAAATTTTGTGGAAATAGTAAGTAGACTCAATATTTGGTGAGCACTTAACATATATGTATATAGGACAGTATTTGTGCCGAGTACCTTAAAATAATCTTATGAGATAGTGGTATCACTTGCCTACTTTAAATATAAAGAACTTGAAGCTCAGAGAGGTTAAGTGATTTTTTAAAGATCACAGAGCTAGAATACGCAGAAACCAGGATTCCAACACAGGCCATCTGAGTCTAGAGTACAAACAATGAACTGCAGTACTATAAAGAGTCCTAGTAGTGTTCTTAGGAACTAATTTGGGAAACTGCCTTATATTATTCGGTTGAGTCTCATTGCTTTACACTGGCTTCTGAGGGGCAGAAGTGATAAACTATCCAGAACCAATCCACTAAGACTTCTTAAGCGGCATATAGACTTCAGGACTTTGATTTTTACTTTCTAAATTGTAATGAAAAGTTAAAGTGAACCCTGTTTTTGAATCAGCTTTAAAAAATAGGTTTAAATCCCACTGCAAAATGTAATAGCTATGAATTAACTTCTTTTTTTACTTTTGGTATAAATATTACAGGCTCTCTCTGACACAAGGATCCACGATGATTCTGAATGACATGACTACATGTGTGATAAATCATCATTATCTTTCTCTAGGTCATTGAAACACATTCTTGAAGGGATTCATTTTCTGGGGTTCTGTGTTAGGTGAGAGACCCAAAGATAATTTTAGACACAGTCTGTTTCAGTAGCAACAGCTCACACAAGAGAGCTTTATCAGTTTTATTTATTTTAGAAAAAATTAGTAATATCAACATAAAAATCCTTTTACATTAAGTCATAGTTTAAATAATTTTTATTTTAGCAATTGTGGCTAGTGGTATGTTATAAATGTTTGAATACTGATACATAGTACTTAAAATGATCATTTTAAAATTATATTTTTGAGAAGAAATATTTCATATTTTCCTTAACTACTTGAAAATAATTAGATGGTTGCTATTTATAATGTTTCATTATTATAGATAATGCTTCTAAGAATAGCGATGGGTACATAATTCTCTTTCTGTTATTTGTTCAGGAAAAATTCCAAAAGTATTAAGTCATATGGTGTGGTCATTTTTATGACCCTTGGACTCTGCCATTAATGATTTCTAAAAGGGTCTTTACAATCCACCAATTATATAGGACTCTACCAGCTTTATTATATCTTTCATAGCTTTAAGTATTTTCTTTTTCATTTTTCATGACTGTACTAATATAAAATTATGCCTTATTTTCATAATCGTATGCATTTTTTGGCCACATTTGTGCACTAAGTTACTAAAAATATAAGAAACAATATTTCAATTGCCTTCACATAGATGGAAACTATCACTCAAGATTTTTTCAATTCACCTTTGATTCATTACTACGTGCCAGATGTACTAGGTGCTGGAGCACGGTCTTCTCATTTTCCTTATCACCACATTGTTAGATATGGAGTTCACAGATTCATCTGCTGAGTGCATCCATTACCTTTCTGTTTCACCTTGGCTGCTTTGTCAACCTCCCCTTTGGCATTTCTAGCATGACAGACATAGTTGCGCTTGAGATCCTCAGCAGTAACTTTCTTGATGTTCAAAATCTGAGTTCTCGTTTCATCTTCGGTTGCGGTCAGACTTACACTAGAGATAGGGGAAAGAAAATCAAAGGGTGAGTGAGACCACAAGGCCATGTTCCGGGTGTGAATCAGATAAGGAGACAACCAGAGCGCCCCCAGGCAACGGCAGCCAGAACATCCATGAGCTGTGTTGCCTGAGATCCAATGGTTACAAAGGGAACTTCTAGATTCCAGTGCCATTCTTTATCTTCTATACCACACGCAATCACAGTATCTAGATCAAATTCCATTGCTGGCAACATACTGCAGATCTCTCTTTAGAGCAAAATGTCTCCTCACTTCAAACTTCTGAGATAGTATTTTGTATCAGTGTAGAGAGAAGCTTCTGAGGCCAGATCCATCTGGGTTTTGATGCAAGCTTTGCCACTTACCGGCTATATACTTTGGGCACAGTAACTAATCTTTCCAAGTCTTCAGTTCCTCCTTTGAAAGAGAGGTAAATACCAATGCCTACACAGTGCATTACATGTACTGACTTACTCAAGAGCTCTGACGATGGAGTACGTCAATGTGTAAGTATTAGAACAACGCTTAATAAATATTTATATAGGCTATTATTATCATCCTCAGCAATAGTTCATGCATTTCAAGGATTCAAAGCTTGAGTTTTGAACATAGATAGAATATAAATAAAGAATAGAAAATAGAAAAAAGAGTAGAAAATAAAAAGGCTGAAACTGCATGGGTTAAATCCTAACATATATAAAAAAAAAAAGACTTCTCAAAGCAAGTAAGCTTTATGAAAATAAATACATCCAAATCTCAGCATGTCAGAGATGAAGTGCTTTGGGTCCAAGACCAAGATTTAAAATCCCTTAGAACCACTTGCTCCAAAGAGAAAACAAAATCTCTCTCCTATAGCTGACATCCAGGAACTCCTTCCAATGAGGCTGACCGTCAGTCATGAGAACCTGGCCAAGGGGTGCGATGGGTTTAGCCTTAACTGAACGGCACTGCTCCGCTCTGGACACTGAGTTGTGTTGCAGTAGCAGTGAGGACAGACAGCATGACTTTCACTATCATTCATTCATTATTATAATGAGGATAGGAACCACAAAGTTCAGAATTCCTGAAGGGATCAATAACTCTCCCTTTGTGCCTCCAGCCACATCTTTAATCTATTCCTTCTGCAAAAACTGCTCCAGTTTCAGGCGGCTCCTTCTGTACCTTTAAATACGTGCTGCTTCTCTAAATTCCAGCCATTGCTCGTGATGTTCCTTTTTTTTTTTTTTTAAAGATTTTATTTATTTATTTCACAGAGGGAGAGAGAGAGAGAGGGGGAAGCAGGCTCCCCGCTGAGCAGGGAGCCCGATGCGGGCCTCGATCCCAGGACCCTGAGATCATGACCTGAGCCGAAAGCAGAGGCATTAACCCACTGAGCCACCCAGGCGCCCAACTCGTGATGTTCCTTTTACCAGGAACATTCTTTCTATTTCTTTACCTAGTTTATTTCTACTCATCCTTCAAATCTTTATTTAGGAATTGTACCATCTGAGAAGCACTGCCTAATCTCCTAAAAGTGACGGGAATCGTCAACTAAAGCTTCCGATAAGATCCAATATTCTCCAGTCACTGCATTTATCACAATATATTGAAATTTCTGCTCTAACACTCTTACTCTGATAAAATCTACTCAGTTAGGGACAAAGTATCTTGCATACCACCTGATGTAAAGCAGACATCCTATAACTTCTGCACAAAGTCTGAGTTTACTATGGGGAGCGACATATCTTTTGAATTCTAGAAGTTCAAGTAGCTAAAGATCCATTTGCATATCTTGTTAGGCTCACGCCTTAGAACTACTTTCTCATACAGTTGGTCAGCTGCTGATTTTTATTATTATTGCCGTGAACCAATTGTCTTGCCGTTGTGTACTTCATTTACAGAAGGATCTTTTGTCTTCAAAGGCCCATATCTTCTTCCCTGTCAACCCAACCCCCTTCAAAAAAAGTTGTATTTATTTAGAAATAAAATGACCCAGCTTGTCATTTTAAGAGCGGGCTATATTACCACCTCATCCACTTTAAAAAATAAATTTAAAGAATGCGAATGTGTTTAGTCAATATTAAAAAAATAACTATCAATTATAAATGTGACATGCTATGTGAGTTAAGAATGAGGAGGAAGATAGCAAGACAAGAAACTAACACAATTTATCTAGAGGTCTAGAGTCCAGACTGGAAAAAAAAAAGGACAGGGCCACACTGACCAGCTTTCATGTATTCAGAGCCTTGTATTGTGGCCGCTCAGTCATGTGGCCTATGCATCCCGTCTACTTTCAAGTGGGAATCATGAATCTATGATCATCAGAAGATATCTGTGTCTTGAATTGCAAGTCCAGTGATTCTGCTTCAGGATGCGGCCACTAAAGACTTGAAAATCTTGCAGATTTTTGGTAATGATGGGCCAAAGTCAGAGTTTTTACTTTCAATGATTTAATAACACCAGAGGGCATTCAACTGAGGGACAAGCATTGATCACCCCTTGTCTACGCCAATGGTACCTTTCATTAACAGTTACATCAATATTGGTGTCGTCTGGCTTTTTTCCATCAATGGTCCACCAAACCTCATTGCGAGCGTCCTTCAGGAAAGTAAAATAGACTGTACAGGGGATGAGCAGCTCCTCTCCTAAAAAAACAAGTTAACCCATCAGTGTGTAACCTTCACATGGCTGCACTGGTTTCACTCTGTGACTAATCAGAAGCTACAAAAGTGTACTTAAAACTCTACTTCTGAGTAATTTTCAAAGTGGCCTACCTTCCTACCGTACCATACTTCATTGCAAAATAAACAAACCAAGAAAAGAAGTACAGCAGTTTTATACAAACTTTCCAGAATGGCCATCTTTTTCTACAATCCATACATGCTGTACCACGGCAGTATTTGTTCAAAGAGGCTCTGACAATATCCTTTTTAGCCCAAAACTTCCATGGATGGCTCTTAACCTTTGTTATTTCCCTCATGAACAGTGACTAAGGAGAGATTCTCCAGACTTTTGGTGCTTGGCCCAGAAGAGATGGAGCAGTGCCAAGTCTTAGGGGCAGGTCACATCTTGAAATGCTCAGCTTGTCAGGGTGCAGTCAATAAGTTTAAAGACAATTTATATATATATATGTGTGTGTGTGTGTGTGTGTGTGTGTGTGTGTGTGTGTGTGTGTGTGTGTGTATAATGTAAATATTTATATGTTTATAAATACTAATATTTATGAATAACAAATCTATGTTATCTTCCTGAGATGGAACATGAGGTCAGGGAGATCTCCCGGCAGAAAATTATAAAATAAGAAGAGCAGCAGCACCCTCCTCATTAAGAATTCGTATAATTCATGGTGCTGTTTATATTTACTAGTGGCCTTATATAATTTTAACAAAACACTATAGGGTATTTTTTTAAATTCATGTTGTATAGATGTGAAAACTAATGCTTAAAGATGTTAATTGCTCTTTCTGGATGAAACTGTTAATAAGTGGTGGACCAGAATTTGACCGAGACCGACTTTCATTACAGTTTGCCCAACACAACTCTGTTCTATGCTGGCTTTCGTAGTTAGTTATTGATATCAACTGCTTTCACTCTCAAAAAGTGTACAGGTTGAGAAGATAAATTATATTGTCATCCAAATTTGAAAGCAAGTTTGTCTCACTGAGTGGTCCTACCCCACCCTCTTTTCTGAAGTATGATTCTTAGGTTTTCCCTTTCAGTTTCTATATTAATATGCAGGAAGGTAACATGAACACAGATTCTGTAGCCATATGATAGGTAGACTAGATCATTAGTAAGGGTTTACCTGGATAGCAGGAAGAATGTTCATATTATTATACAAAGCCACTATGAATTCTAGGAAATTTGGTCCATTTGGGGTTGCTAGACCCCTTTGTGTGTTCTTTGTTTCGTGGTTTTTTTTGGTTTTTTTTTGTTGTTGTTTTTGTTTGGTTGGTTGGTTTTTTACAGGCAGCTCACTATTTGAAACCTTATCTTAGTTTTAGGAGGGCATCACTGCTCTACCTGCATTTGATCACGACCTCTGTTATTTATCTTTAGTACATTTTAAAAACATGTTCTTTTACACCTTTCACTGGGTTTGGAGTGAGTTTATTGTAAAGGATACAATATAGAAAATTGTAAGATTTTCTATGGTTTTCAGTTTAACTGTGGGAGGCTTTGAGCCAGAAGAATAACACACGATGGCTTATTCGGTCAGTTGCAAATGACTTTTGTCCAGAATGGAAAATTATGAAAACTAAAAAAACTCCTTTTTAAAAGGAGACCCAGCCAGCCATAGGGAACATCCCATAGTGTTCTAGTCAGGGTATACTAGTTCTACCAGCTGTTAACCCGTTAAACTCACAGTCTCGCCTCTGAGCTCCAACTCTTGCCCCTCCACAGTGGAACAGAAGCTTAAAGGACATCTTATGCTCATATGGCAGCCTTGGCAAACCCAAGCTATGTGCAAGCTAACATGTACATCAGACAGAAATCACTAGTCAGGAGAAGGGAGCCAGGGGAAGAAGGGAGCAGCTGTGAAGAGAGAAGCTGAGAATCGCAGAGATGCCTAAGAGATCTCCAATGGAGGAGCTAATCTCCAGAGCTGCCTTGGTTTCTGACAACATTTCAGTTTCAATTCATATGTTTCCTTACAAAGCCCTCTATTTGCATGCATTCATTCAAATGACATTTTCTTCCTTGTCATTAAGAGAATTTAACTGAAATTAAGAAGCACAGCTATAATTACCCGGTTCTTTCTCGTATACCACAAGATCATTGGGTGAATAGATCTGAGGAGGCAATGCGTCTGCTGGAGAGCCTGTTTTAGAGAGGAAGAAACAAAAAGGAAATGATGTTAAATCATGTAGCCTTCATCTCTCATAACCCATTTCCAAGAGCTCTTCTTTCGTAAAGTTTTGCCTAACTTCCTGGCACAGTTTGTCAATTCTTCCCGCAAGGACCCACAGCTCAATGTAGAGTCATTTACAATACTTCATTCGTTTCAGACAAGCAAAGAGTCATACATAACATAACAAGTAGCCTCCATATTTCAGGATGGAGATTTAACCAGTGTTTTTGCTTCCCAAAGTGTTCATGAAATCCTCTCCTCATACTGCAAAATAAATTGTTCTCGTGTCTTCCTCAATTGTTTCTTTTATAAATATTTCTCCAAAACATACCCCGGGTGTCTAGTATGGGACCTGGTTAAAGAAGTAAATATTAGGGCGCCTGGGTGGCTCAGTGGGTTAAAGCCTCTGCCTTTGGCTCAGGTCATGATCTCAGGGTCCTGGGATCCAGGCCCGCATTGGGCTCTCTGCTCGGCAGGGAGCCTGCTTCCTCCTCTCTCTCTGCCTCTCTGCCTACTTGTAATCTCTCTCTCTCTGTCAAATAAATAAATAAAATCTTTAAAAAAAAGAAGTAAAGATTAAATGAATGAATAAGTAAATGGAAAATTCAAAACCACTACTGTGAGGCCAGTCCGTCAGTCTGTCCAGTGCCTGTGGCAGTTGACTTCTCGTTCACAGGACTGCTGCTCTTTATAACATTCTATATTTCTAAATTGAAAGAAAAATATCCTGAAGGGGTTTTATAGTATAGTGTTTAAAAGTAGAAGCTTCAAATATTTAATAACTAGGGCTCTTATCCTTACTTGGTCATATACTAGCCATATGACTCTGGTTTTTTGCTTAATCTTTGAGAAGCTAATTTTCCTCACCTCTTAAATGAGGATGATTAAACTCACCACACAGATTCATTAGAAGGATTAAATTAAGTCATGCATATTAAATTAAGTAATGCATGTTAAAGCATCCTACTGGTATATAATAAGTACTCAGTACTTCACAGCTTTAAAAACAAACTTGTGTTGCTTGAAAGTTGGATAAGAAACCTACCCCACATCCGTGTCTATCAGCTTCTCTATCTATAAATCAAGGTGCCCAAGCCTACCTGTTCTCAACTTCCCAAAAATGGATATGTTTAAGTATCTGTACCAGACACAATTGCCAAGACAAATTTAAGGTTAGATTATTCATTTGGCTTTTGAAGTCCATTCGTGTTAAGTTCTAAATTTAGTCAGGTTTTTCTTCTGAATTACTTCCCAGCTCAGCATTATTCCAAAAGTAGGCAGAGGAAAAGGAGAGTTGATTACAAAACTTTTCAATTTGAATTTTATTTGCACTATTATGTTAGAGCGCTTAAAAATTATGCTGAACCTCCTGTCAGGCTAATAGAGAAAGCTCTGCACCAAGAATCAGAAACCTGAGATTCGGAATCACTTCTTACACTAAGTCATAGAGTGTCTCTAAACAGGTTACTTTGTGTTATTGGGTCTCGACATTTCCTTCTATGAAAAGATGGGGTGTGAAAAATTCTCACTCTGATATGCTCTCATTTTTAGTATCATGGGCACAGTGGTATTTAGGACTCTCCCCTAAATGCTGACTCTGGTTCTCTCGATTTCTGGGTTTGATAGAGGAGTCTTTTGACTCTGTCTGGACATTGTCCTTTCCACTTTCTCAATTTCCCACCCCATGTTCTCTCAACCAGTGCAAAGCAGTGGTTGAACCCTGCTGGTAAACAGCTTCAGCTACCCCCGTTCCAGTCCACAGAAAGACAGAGCTGACTGAATTCAAATACAACACTTTTTTTGACAGTAATTTTAACTATTTAATTCATTGAGCTTCTGCTGTCTGCCTGGAACTGGACTCAAATAATGTGCATATTATTCTTAATGTTCTCAGCTATACTGAATGTTAGGTACTCTTAGTCCAGAGTACAGATAAGGAGAATCACACCCTGATCAAAGTCATATTGCTAATAAATGGCAAGGGTACAAGCTTGCCACAGATTACTCTGGCACTCTTTTCACTCGCCAAACTGCCTTCATTCATTCATATATTCATTCTTTCAGTAGACCAACAGTTATTGAATCCCTACTCTGTATATGGAATTGCTGTGGCTTTAGGGATAGTGCAGTGAGAAAAATAGATAAGCCTCTTTTCTCAGAGAATGGATGCACTTGTTTGTAATAAGCTATCTATCAAGAGCCAAAACAGAGTGATTGCATTTTGTTGTGTGCACATAAAAATCATGCTTACCTACCACCTTTACAGTCAGAGTCCTAGTGAGATGGAAGATACGCCCATTTTCTGGATATGTAACAACACATGTGTAATCTCCATTGTTGGAAACCAAGGCGATAAGAAAACTCAAGTTCAGGCCGTCAGGTATCACATTATTAAAGCCCTGTATTTTCTGACAGCCCTAGAAGTAAAAGAAAAGATGTTCAGTATTCAGATACGCACACAGAACACATACAAATGTATATACACACACACAGCTAATTTTGCACAGAACGTACAAATATCTATGCTGGCTGTACCTTTTACAAACTATTTTGGTTGAGTTTTTGATGATGTTTCTGCAAAGAACGAATGCAAAGTTTCATTATGCTTTCTGCAAAAAGGAAAATAGGACTTCTGAACTGAAATATGGATTCCAAAGCAAACATCCTGTCTCAGGATCCCATATTTAAATTCTGAAAATCTTGCAGTAATAGTCGAACAAGGTTAAAGTTTTGAAAAACAACTAAGGCAACTTAAGGAAGTTCATGTGCTGCTATATAAGAAATGCTTATTTTTCATTTTTCCACATTTATTTAGTGATTATATTAACTCGGGAAGCCGGCCACTCTGACAATTGAGGTTTCAAGTTAGGTGTCTCGTTTCAGCATTTTTGTTTTGTTTCGTTTTCTCTCTCTCTCTCTCTTCTTTTTTTAAAGATTTTATTTATTTGAAAGAAAGAGAGAAAGAGAACAAGCAGGGGGAGGGGCAGAGGGAGAAGCAGACTCCCTGCTGAACAGGGAGAGACAAAGGTCTCAGTTCCAGGACCCTGGGATCCTGACCTGAGCAAAAGGCAGACACTTAACCAACTGAACCACCCAGGTGCCCCTGCTTTCAGCGTCCCTGATGGCTCTGCCCAGTCACTCGATCGGTCACTGCCAAGCATTTCTGCGTTTTCCTTCTACTTATCCAATTTTTTTTTTACAATCAGATATTACAGACTTCAGAATCTAAAACTAAAAGATATTTTATAAGTCTTACCAAGAGTTACACTTATGTCTACTCCAACTTATATTTTTATATACTTCTATTGATTTGTAAAATTTTGAGATTGAAATACTGCATTCAACATAACCGGAATCCTGTTCTGGCCCTCTGAGCCCCACTAATTGGCTTATATTGCTTTTTTTTTTTTTCTCTCTCTCAAAGAAAAAAATACGTCAACTGTCACAAAATTGTTTGTGGAACACTCACTTTTAGAAAAACTTTTTTCTTTAAAGAAAAATCAATAATTAATCTGTGACAAAAATGGACTGGGTTATGTCCAAAGTCCTTTAGATCTTAAAAATTCGGGGAGGTTATTATTGGCTTGTACTTTAGATTTACTGTATTTACATATTTAACGCTGATACTTGAATATGTAAGTTTTTCTTGCTTCAATTCCTGGAGCATGTGTTTTGAAATATGGCAGTTACACTGAGTGGTATATTTTGCAATTCTTTGTCATAGGAACTATATCTTTTAAGAACATTGCTACACTTTTGATTCATGGAGATGATCATCAAGAGGAAGCTGTTATATGCTCAGTTATTTTCTGAATGCAATTTATCCTGTTTTGATAAGCAGTGTTTCTAGACACTTGTCACATCAGCAAAATATTTCAATCCTCTTAGGTTATCACAAAGTATAAGGCCACAGAGACCTGTACTCTTATAATGAATTTATGTCAGATTTGGTTTACATTGAGTTTAGACTATCTATAGAACTCTATTTGATTTTTGTGGCACCTTTCATTTAAACAGTTCAAAGCTATTTTCTTCTCTCATTTGTTAGCTTAGCTGTTCTTAAAGCCCCATGAAGTAGACAGATCAGACTAAATATGCTCTAGTTTTACAGCTGAAAAAAAAATAACGAGACAGACAGATAAAGAGGTATTCTAGATAACACAGAGCAAAGATAAAACTCAGTTTTCCAGACAGATGAACAGAGGTTTTTCACTAGCTTCTTAACTAAAAATGAACATCTCTCTTTGGGCTGGAAAAGTTGCACAGATATATGTATTTACATGTACTCCATTATCCCGTCTGACCTTTATTCCAAACTTAGCAAGTCTGTAATGCTTCTGTGCCCATTTTATAGATGAGGACATAAAGGCCTAGAAAGGTTAAGTGATTGCCAATGTCACAGAGCTAGGTATTGTCAGAGCTAAAATTTAAATCTAGATCTACCTGTTTTGAGGCCTTTGCTTTTAAGTCCACCTGACACTGTCTCCCTACCCTATCCAGTGGTCCTGCACATATGTCACACCTGGGCCAGCCCCAGTGTTCACAGTGTGCTATGGCTCCATCACTTACATGACGTGGATTCCCACCATTTGGGATAAACTGGAAAAGCACACTGTTCAGGATAAGAAGTTAACAATCAGTACTGTACATGTCAACAGCACTTCTTAAGAATGTACTAAAAGAAACTTATTTCTTTGATGTATCAAGTATCATTTATGTAAAAACTATTTAAACACATTTGTTTTAGGATTTATAGTATGTGCTACAAATATGAAGAAACACTTCTAACTCAAAGCCTTGTCATTCATTCACTCATTTATTCACCCTTGAGTATTAATCATAAACCATGTGGCAGGCCACTGTTGGAGGTTCTGAGAATATAGTATTGAATAAAACAAAGGGTCAATTTTTATGGGCTTATCATGAACAGAGAAATAGAATCAGACACATCTAAACAGGAAGGAAATTGTACAAAACACGTGTGTGTTGATCTCTTGCTAGCTCTCTCTCTCTTTTTCTTCATCTTAACCAAACCCATGAGCATGAACTTGAAATTTGGGCTGGTTATGCTTAAGGGTATCCAATGGGCCTGTGAGTCAATGATATAAGTATGCTTTCTTGTGAGATTTTCCCTTCTTTCCATAAAGGATAAAAATGTAGGCCAGGGACAGGCTTTTCCTGGAGCTGCTTTGTCTAGAAAAATATTTCAAATTAAGGAATATTCTACAAAAATCAATGGAAAAGTTCCAGGTCTAATCTACTATTCAGAAAAAGCTGATCATTCGAAAAATTTAAATTAACTAGTTTTAACCAAAAGAAGTAAGAGGAAAAGAAATACAAAGCCATCTCAAAGTTATTAGACCTAGAGCATGTTGGAAAAGGATATGAAAGAAATATTTTACATTCTAAGTGTGCACGTGCATGGTAGGGATAGCTTTGGGGCATTGGTGAACTATAAATAACCATTAACTTTAGCCTATCATGTGTGATGAACTCTAATTCTTATAAGCAGTTGCATCTCTAGACCCTTTGGTATATGCACTGGAGACACACAGTATGTTTCTAAGCACAATAAAGTATTCCTAAAAATAAATACTGCAGATTTCAAAATCATTTCTTTGGAATCAAGAAAACAAAAGATTCAAGCAAAAATCTAGATATTTAAAGAATAAAAAAAACCCAACATGTTTCCAAATACAAGAAATGATTTATGGTAAGTTGATTTCCACTGTGAAGCAAATACTTGTCTGACTAGAAAACAAGTCATCCACTTAGTTGACCAATCAGTTCCTCATTTTGAATTCAAAGAGAGAAGTTCGACGGGAGATAAACGTTTCCAATACGTAGTGGTAGCCATGGCAACCTACCGCAATATATAGGTAAAGTAAACAGCACAAGAAATGACTTTGAGATCTTTGAGAGGAAATAAATCATGTGCTGAAGTGTGGGGTGTGAGTGGGGGGATATCGTGACTAAAAAAGCACAGATGTTTCCATTCAATAAACTTACAACTTTTATTTTTTTATTTATTTATTTTTTAAACTTACAACTTTTAAAGAACTGTATGAGAGCACAAGAATGGAAATGGTATCGTTCCTGACCTAGAGGTATGCAGTCTTGTGCAGAATTGCAACAAATACTATGAGAAGCATATTGGGGTGGGGAAGTGGGGGGAAAGATTCAACAGAAACCATTTAGAAAACTTCCTGGAGAAGGAAGATGTGGGCCTGATTGTTAAACGGCAAGTAGAAAATTACCAGCTATGTGGGAGGAGGGGAGACTTGAGAAAGTGACACTCTAGACAAGGGGAAAATGTGAAAAAATCCTCTACGTGGGATGCCTGGGTGGCTCAGCTACTTAAGCATCTGCTTTCAGCTCAGGTCATGAACCCAGCGTCCTGGGATCGAGTCCCGCATCAGGCTCCTTGCTCAGTGGGGAGCTGCTTCTCCCTCTGCCTGCCACTCCACCTGCTCGTGCTCTCTCTCTCTCTCTCTCTCTCTCTCTCTCTGATAAATAAATAAATAAATAAATAAATAAATTTAAAAATCCCCTATGCTCTTATAGCATTTTGCCCTCTGTTTTAGTCTTTAACCAACTTTATTATAGTGATCTCTTTTCACGCTACTTCTTCCTCTAGAAAACTTATTCCCGGGGGCACGTGGGGGGTGGATAAGAACTGTTACCCACATGAGCAGCAACTTGCCCAATAGTTTGCACATGGCAAATGTTCAGTGCTTTTGTGCTGTAGGTTAGAAATACGAATGAGAGCAGGAAAGACACAAGATATGGAGATGAAAGTTCAAGCGGTACACACAGGATAACAAGAAGATGAATACGAGGATTGTAAGACGTGGGATGGGCAGGGAAACTACATGAAGATACAAAGAGTGTGAGATATTAGAATAGTTATGAATATCTATGGACATTTTTGCATCCAAGATTAAGTTACTGTGAAATGCATCATACTTGTTCACGAAGTCTTACAAGAGTTCTATCCACAGTCACTTCCAATGAACTTCAGAATTATATCACCCGATGTGTATGCAACAAATTCTTACAAAATCCCTCGCATGTGACAGGTACTGTGTTAGGAGCTGGGCATACAGCAGACAGTAAAGACAGAAATGGCCCTTATTCCCATGGAATTTTCCAGTCCAGTCCAAGTCATTCAATTATTGAATCAATTCCTAAATACAAAGTATATTGGCTCCATTTTGTGCTGTGTGCTTGTTATTCAAGAGTTAGAAAGAGAGAGGTCACTACCCAGTACAGAAGAAAGAAGTGCAATCATTATAGTAACAAAGACGAGATATAATTTAAGCGCTATCAAAATACAGAGTGGGTGATTCATTCAGCCTACGTCAACTTCAAGGCTTCACAGATACTTGAATGGGGTTTAAGTTTAAAGGATGTATCTTAAATCTTCAGAAGTCCTGAAACCATACATAAAGTCCTGTGTGTATATATGCATATAAATAATTAAATGTGTATGGCTTGGAAGAAAATCTGATACACACTTTTTTTTTTGATACACACTTTCTTTATACCAAAGGTTAAAAATCGCTACATAGGGACTACAGAGAAAGGAAAAAACTAACCAAAGTAAGATGTCAGATCAGATTGAAACAAGCACCTTAAAGTAAAGTCTATTACATAGACCTCAGACTAACTTAACAACACGTGCCATGCCAACAAGGAGGCCAAGCCTGGCATTCTTTCAGACATGTTTTCCTGATGGCACTCTGTCTGGAAAAGCAAAGGTTTTCAATTTTCTGAGAGATTTATAAACAATATCTGACCAATTCTGATTAACGTCACTGAAAATTAGAGGTGGAGGTAATATTCCAATTTTAATGATCACACTGAGTACAAGGAAAACCAGCTTTCTGCAAATTGAGATCTGGAATGATATCTATCCTTCTCCATAGCAGCTGAGAGCATTTCAGCAGCTGCTACAAAGGTAATATCCAAAACATCCACTAAAGTGGTTCCTCTGATCCTCAGTAAGAAGTGTCTCTGGAGAAAAATATTGAAATACCCAGTTATAACAATGAGAACAAGGAATGATCCAGCAGTATGAAAGTCAGGCTGGCCCACCATATTCTAAAACTTCAGTCTCTGTAAATCCAAAAAGAATAGTAACAACAACAATGGGATCACACTTACCTGTATCTTTACACCTATGCATTCAGAAGTCCCTGTGTGAATAAAGAGGCAGCCTCTAATTTATACACGTGTTGTGATCCAGAAGTTCTTTCATAAGCTGGCTATTTGAAATTCAGTAAATCATTTCCGAACCATGGTTCGGTTTCCAGGCTAGTAAACAAACCTGGCTCATTTGACAAACATTTACTGAACATCAATTTAAGTCAGAGGATTGTTGAATTAGGGACCTATGAATTCTGGGCCTAGACTGAAGAACACTCGGATATACAGAAGAGAGTAGGAGAGAAGACATGCAGAGAAGAAAAATTCAAGACTGCCCCATTTCCCCTGCAATTCTGAAAGAGAAACTTTTGATTTTCTGTTCCCACCAATCCCAGTTTTCTGAGCCCCTTCTGACTTCCCTGGGTGATCTAGCCACCAGTTTCCTTATGGCCCACAGTCTTCCTTGTGACCTAGTCTGTGTGCAAAGCTGGCTCTGCCTTCCAAGCGCCTCACACTCCAGAAATAATGACTAGAGCACCCTCCCTGTGTCATATCTGAAGAGTATTAGCTTTGGGACCCAACGAAAGTGGCTTGAAATCCCAGATTCTCCCATTATTTGCTGTACTGTTTCCAGTAAATTATATAAAATAATGTAAAACTAGACTCTTGACATAGATTGTCCAGGGTTAAATCTTGGCTCCCAGCTCTGGGACCCTGGCAAAATCTCTCAACCACTCTGTACTTGGGTCTTCTTAACGATAAAATGGAGAAAACAATAGACCCTACTTGATGTTGGAAGAATTAAAATAATCAAAATATTTGGAAGTATTCCTGTGCTCTGTAAATGTTAGCTATTATGATTTACCTCTCTGAGCCTCTGGTTCCTAATGGTATCTACCCTGGAGCATGTTTGAGTATTACATATAACGTATAAAGTACCCAGTACAAAGTATTTTACTAGGAAAATGCAAGAAATGTTAGTTTCCTTTTCCTTTTCTCAATTCATCAGTTTTTACCTTCTGCCAACAGGAAAACAAATTTGCTAGAACTGATTAATGTGTCTTAACCCTTGCAGTAATAACCCTTGCAGTTATTACTAAAAGAAACTATTTCTCCAATGTCAAGGCAAGGAATTCAGCTGATAACCATGGAAAGAGAACTACTGTAGGAGAGCCAAGATATCCATGCAGATGCAGGGGGTGACTACAGAGGGTAGGAAATAGAAAGCAATGTCAGCATTGCTATATAGTGATGGGAGACTCCCTCTGCCAAGAGCCCTGATTTTGTTCCCAAGATTGCAGAACTGTCAGGATTGAAGGTATCAGTCAATTACTCAAAGATGGAGAAATAAAAAGCAGCAATAGCACACATCAATAGCAATCTTTTCAGAATCATAGAATAGAAAGGATGTTTGGTTACTGGTTGTCCTTTTAATCACCTGAACATCGTTGGGTCTGTGCCATCGCATTGTTTTCACTGCTATGACTTTTTTTCTTGATCTTTCTATGCATCTTGTCTTCATTTACCCCATGAACATTCTCTCCAGATTTTGACTTTAGTTCTATCCTTTATGATTTTATTTTGTATTTTGTCTTCTTCTTAAGGGATTCAACTATCATATAGATGCATCCAATTCTCTGATCTTCAGTTTTGATTTTTCTTCTATGCTCCAGACCCATACACATGTAGCCATGACCTATAGGTCACTGCTCCCTAGATATCTCACAGCATTTCCAACTCCATCATTGCCCCCAAACCTACTCCTTCTCTGCTGTTTCATACCTTGGTTAACAGCACCAACATTCATCCAACCAGGAAAACCAAAAATCTGGAAATCTTTGAGGCTGTAGAGATGGGCATGCCATAACTTCATCCTCAAGAAATAGTCAATCTCATAGGGTACACACATGTACATTTCTCCCTCTTCTTAGAACCAACAATTAATTCTCTTTGGTACTCTTATGGAACTTAGAGTTCTACTTTTTGATAAGAGTAAGAATTCTTATTTATAAACTTGTCTGAATTAAACTGTGGGATCTTTTTGGAACTATGTAGGGTAGGACATATATCTCACTCATCTCTGTGTTCCCCCAAACCCCTGACATACCACATTGAATGCAACTGATCTTCAACAGCTGTTGAATGTATACATGGATGACAGTAAAACAATAAAAGAAGTGAAAAGTGACATGGAGGTAGGCATAACTAAGTAGCTGTGGGGTTATATTAGGGAAAAAATATTTCTAGCTGGAGAGAAGAGAGAACATTTCATGAAGGTGGTAGAATTTGAACTGTTCTAAACAAAGCAGAGGGGACATTCCAGGTGGGTAATACATCATGAAAAAGGGAAAAAATAGAATATATAAGGAAATAAAATTAATTTTTTTCAGACCATTGAGTATTCAAAGTATAAAAAAAGTGAACAGGGTTAGGGAGAACTCAATTGCAGGTAAATAGAAGAATACATTTTTTAAATTGGAAAATACATTACACTTATTGATATAAAATCATTAATATTATCCTTTTAATCATTTTTATGCTGTCTACTGTGGAACACTACAATCGTAGAATATACAATGATCACCTGTACCTATAGCTCGCCTCAAAAGTATAAATTCAGGCTATGTCTTATTTCATCTACACCTACTCACTGCACCCCAAGATAATTGTGAAGCAAATCATAGACACTATATAATTTCACTTGTAAAGATGTTGATGTGTATCTCCAAATGACAAGAAATGTCTTCTGCAAGCATAACTATAGTACTATTACCACAATTTAAAAAGTGATAACTCACTGTATTATCAACATTCTGTGTTCAGAGTTCCCTGATTGTCTCATAACTTGCTTTATAGTTTGTCTGAATAAAACACAATCTAATTAAGGTCCATACATTGCAACTAGTTGTTATATATCTTAAATCAGTCTTTCTATCTCTCATTTTCTTTCTCCCTACCTTCCCTCTCTATCTCTTAGTCATTTCATTATAGCATAAAACTCACAAAAAAACACTCAAATGTATGTACAAGTTCATGTATTATTATAAAGCAAATACTTTGTAAACACCACTCAGGTCCAGAATAGAATGTTACTAGTCACCCCAAAGGCCTTCCACATGCCCCAAGTCAATCACAGCTCTTTCACTACCCCCCCAAAAGTAGCCACTATCTATACTTTCATGGTAAAATCAATTTCTTATTTTTCATTTATAATCTTATCACCTACATGACCATCCTTAGAACTATAGTCTTATCCATTATTAAATGTGTCTTACGTGTTTCTCATAACCTACACAGTCCCACGTCATACCTTTCTTTACTTGCAATTTATCTGTTGAATATTCCAGAACATTTGGCCTATAGAATTTTCCAGTCTGGATTTTGCTGACTGCAAACTCATGGTGTAGATCAATACATTCCTCTGTTCTCTCTATATCCTGCAAAATGGCAGTAGGATCCAAAGGGTTTTTTGTTTTTTTTTTTTCCAGACTCAGGTTTAATTGGCACAATTATAAGTGATATTTTATTCTTTCATGAGAAGAAATATGTCTAGCTGTTTCCTTTCTTATGATGGTATCAGTCACTGATGCTTCATTGTCAGATTTATTAATTCATTAGGAGCTGCAAAATGATTATACACTTTTATAAAAACACATTTCTCTGCACTATTTCATTACTCAGTGTACATTTCTTATAGGAAAAGCAGAATAAATAGCTGATTTTTTTCCCTTTACTGGTTTTCAAGATAACAAATTGATTTCCTATCATCCACTAAATGTGACCAATTATTTTGAAATATCATTATGAACTTATGGATTTAAATTTAATTCATAAGATTCAACCCATTGTGATTAATAACCTTACCAAAGTTCAAATTATTCCATTATTGGCCAATGGAAAACTCTTAAAGTTGGCTCCTAAGTCATTTCATTAATGACTTAAACCATTAGATGCTAACATTTTAAACTGTGATTATGAATTGCCTATTCTTTAAAATCTGTCAACTCTTGCTTCGTGCAGTCAGATACACTGCTGTGAGGCACATATACTTGTACCATTTTTATGGCTTTCTGATGAATTGACCCTTTTATTATTCTGAAAAGTCTTCTTTATCTCTGGCAATACTCATTGTCTACAGTCTACTTTATGTGTTACTAGTATATCCATTCTAACCTTCTTATTTTTACTCATCATTTATCTTCAATTTTAAATTCTTTCTCCCTTCCACTTTCTGTTCATCTTGAGACATTATCTATCCTATTCATTTGCTGTTATGTTCCTCTTAGTTTTAGCTTCCTCTCTGAAATGACTTATTTCCTTCTTCCTAACTTTCTAATTTCTGGATGTTTCTAATTTTTATTGATCTATGTTATTCTTTTACATCTCATTTCTTAATGTCTTTTAGTTCATTTTTTAAATAGTAAGTCACATTATATTCTTCTGGCATGCTTTCTCTTTTTTGGTAGAAATTTATTCTGCTTCAAATTCTCCTTTTTCTTTTCAAGTTTGAATGGGATTTTACCTTCGTTCTTTTATTTTAAGGTTTTATTTTTATCTATTTAGAGAGACAGAGCCCATATGAGCAGGCGGAGGGGGAGAGGGAGAAAGAGAATCTAAAGCAGACTCTGCGCTGACCGTGGAGCCCGACATGGGGCTCGATCTCAGAACCCTGAGATCATGACCTGAGCCACCCAGGAACCCCTATCCTGGCTCTTTTTGTTGTTCATTTTTATGTCAAATTTGTTTTTTTTCTGAGCTTTTGAATCTGGCAGGATTTTCTAACTTCACAGAGATCCCTCTTCCAAACTATGATCTTGAGATTTCTTGAGTCTGCTGCTTCTCTGTTTTTAGCTGGTCCTTCTCTTTTGTTCCTCTATATTGTCCTGATCCTGTTTACTTTTGATCACACTCCAAGCCGCTTGTCCTCAGTGTGGTGGCAGTTTTTCACAGAGGTCTGAGGCACTAGAACAATTTCGGTCCCTTCAGAACTTCTTACTATGGGCCTCTTGGACTCACTCTCTGTTAGAGAGAAAAACTCTTCCCAATTTCAGCTGCTGTTCTCAAATTGGCCCACCATACTTTACAGTGAGGACTACTGGTTCCTTGTCCTCAAGTCTAGCAGATACCACATTACTTCCATCTGCCCCCCTTCCCTAGACACTGATTCTGTATGTGGTTTGTTTCACTCACGTCATCAAAAGTGATTCTTGCGGATAACGCATCATTGAGTCTGTTCTAAATGTTGTCCAGTACTTTTTAGCTTTGGCATATGTGGGTATTTGAAAAGATTAAAAAAAAATAAGGCTGTTGCCAGAGGTACCACCTTCATTTTTGACTAACACTTTCCAAATCTCTCAGATGTGGAAGAGACCATAGATGGACTGTGCCCACAAATGAGGATAAACATGAGAACACATACAAATCGTAGAATATAGTACTGACTAATCAAGGAGTTGACGTCACCAGATGAGCGAGCAGCTTCTGATCTCACTCAGCGGTGAATTGAAGTGCACAGGCATTTCTTAAATGGTATCTCATAGGAAGTTAATAGAAATATGGTAGTTCTAGTTGTCCGGTGAATGTAATTTAGGAAATGGTGAGTTGAGACAAAGCATTCTCTACCACTTCCTTAAAATGGCACACAAAATAAACCGACAAATAAATAAATAAAATGGCACAGAGTAAAGTGGTAAAAGATTTGCATAAAGTTATTAAGGAAGAAATCAAAAATCTGATGAGAAAAATCTCAGTTTCAACATTAACTCAACAATCAAGGACAGATACTGCCATTTTAGAGAGGGTAAGATGCTCTTGAGTTTGCTTACCATGTACCAAGTGATGGTTGGTTTGACAGTGGAAGGAAAGAACCCATCTACATTTGGACACGTGATCTTCTGAACACCATACTCTATATACAGTTTATACAGTGGGAGTTTCATAGAGGAATTGAAGCAGCTGTCTTTTTGAACCACTTCCAGAGGAAATGCAACTTTGCTGCAGTATGTGGTGTTCCTGAAAAGAGAAATAGCCAATAAATGGGCAATCTCCTTTGCATTTGATTTGATGCAGTAATCACAAATTAAAATGAGCTTAAGTGAAATAATGCTGCACATGGAGGCTTCATTTACATGTCAGTTCACATAGAAATTAAATGTATTATGGAGGTATTTCCTATACCAATTTGATATCACAAAATAAAAACAGACACAATTAACTACTGTTGATACACTAAAATATTTGCACTTTAGGATGACTGGGGAATTGCATTTATGTTTGAATGTCCACACAGTTCATTCAGTCTGCCTGGGGGCTCTTCTTCTCCCATCAGCCCATGCTTCACATGGAGGCTTTCCATGTCATCCTTCACGCACCCCATTTCTAAATTAGGACTCTCACTCTCTGAGCACCTCAGGCATTTCCTTGATTGATTTTATCATAGTTCAAACAAGGGCATGATCACATGTGTCATCTTTTGTTCCTTGCATGTAGTACAATGTCTAAACTTTCAGTAGGCACTGACTAAATGTTTCTTAAATAAATGGAATGGATGTAAGACGTGTGTCTATGCACAGGAAAACAATAAAGGGAACACAGATAATAAAAATAACTGATTTCTTAAGTTGATGGGTAAATGGGTCATTTACTGTCTACCCTTTTTTGTGATTTCTATTTAAGGTGCCAAATACATATTAGATACTCATTAACTAATTAATTGAGACTAAATGCCATGAAATGGGGGGATGCAGTTCCATCCATGCATGGGGATGTTTAAAGATGACTTATGACCATGGAAATAAGGGGAGAAGGGAGAGTGGCAGCTATAATCGCCACCTAAAAATAGCAAAAGTTCTACCAGGTGGAAGAATTATTCAACAGGTAGAAATTACACAGGGGGTAATTTTCAGCTTCATGAGATATATTCTCTGACTTAAAAAATAATGAACAGTGGTGGGACTGATTTTTCTGGCTTCCAAAGTAAAATCTGGATGTTATCCTCAGAGGAGTATTGAAGCAACAATACAAGTGGTACAATCCTGGAAGATAAATCTTAATTTATGGTCTTAAAAACATCAGGCCTTTGATTTTACATGGTTCAGTTTAAGGTCATTCTCCACTTAGGAATCGCCTCAGGTCTGTGGGAAGCTTCTGGTGTCCCCACCAGACAAGTCCACTTCAGATTTTCTTTAGGGACAGAGAAGATAGGCAGACAGGTAAACTGAAGAGATGGCCATCTGGAAATTGATAAATCACATTAAAGGAATACTCAGACCTTAACAGCTATACGGCTCCCATAATGTAAAAGAAGGTTAGAAAAGTTTGAGAAAGAGCTCTAGACAAGTAGGGAACAGAAATAGAGTTAATGAAACACTAAAATGCAGAGTAGAGAAAAAGGTCATTCAGAAAGCTACTGATGACGCTTTTCCAGCTATTTCTGATGTCCCCCTGTAACAGATTAACAATTGCCAAAGATGGAAAGAAGCTCAAAGAGCTTTTAGGCTGCTTTTCTCATTTTCATTGGGTGGACAGATGCCAAAGCTCTCAGACACAGACGGATGTGCCTAAGGTAACCAGCTGAGTAGCATCAGGGCTGGGATAATGGCCTGGTTTCTGTGTCTTTCATCCCATGCTCTTTCAACTGCAATCTGTCCTAACTTCTCCTACAAAGCTGTCTTGAACATAAATAGTGGACAAGGCTCTTTGGAAGCCTTTACACTAGTCTAGAGTCCACTCCAACAAAACTAAAGAGTCAGATGAAAACCTCAAAAGGGCCTTCAGAGGTTCTAAGGGACTCCCAAGGCCACAACGATGAAAATGCCTTCTGTGACAGAGAAGTCCTTTTTCACTTAATCGTAACACAGCTTAAATATATCAAAACATAGTCACATTTCTCCATCAGAGAATAGTTAATATCCATGAGAGACAAGGGGCATTCAGAGGACGGTGTGGGGTTACCTATTGTTATGTTATTCTATGCTGTTGTATTGTTATATCATTCAGCCCTATGTTGCAGGCTGAATTGTGTCCCCCAAATTCATATACTGAATACTTAACCTCCAGTAATTCAGAATGTGGCCATATTTGGAGACAAGTCTTGAAAGAGGTAATTAAGATAACATGAGCATGGTGGGCCCTTATCCAATATGACTGATGTGCTTATAAGAAGAGATTAGGACAGAGATGATGCAGGGGGGAGATGATGTGAAGACATGGAAAGAAGATGGCCATCCACAAACCAAAGAGAGAGAAATGAGACCAATCCTGCCAACACCTTGATCTTGGAATTCTAGCCTCCAGGGCTGCAAGAACACAGATTTCTGGTATTTAAGCCACCTGTCTGTAGTATTTTGTTCGGGTAGCTGTAACAAACTACTGCACCTATTAAACAGTAGGAAACTGTGTAAAAACAAAAACAAAAACAAACCAAAATTCATAAACCAGATGGGAATTTAAAAAACAAAGTAAAACTTGGAAGCTAAAGGGGACTTTGGAAAAAGAGTAGCCAAAGATCTAAGCCTTAAAAATGATTATTCTTCAGAGGGGCCTCAGTTTCTTAAAGCTTTTTTTTTTCACAGCAAAAACAATATTAATTTGTGGTACTAGAAGAATAGGTATATTATGGAGTAAAATGCAAAATCTACATGAATTTTCAAGATTAAACAAAGTGGATTTGAAAGGAATTTCGCAGTATTGGTGGGGTTCCTTGGATTATATTCTTAGATTCCCAGTGATGTGGTGTTTACTCGCTTTGTAAGGGAATTTTGGTAAAAAAGTTCAAAAGGCATTATTCTAAATACATTTGATATCTCCCAAATATTCTTCTTCCATAAAGCATCCTAAGGCTTTTTTCTGTGTCAGGGACATCAAAAGATGCCAAGAATAACAAAAATGAATGGGTTCTGGTCTCCACCCTGCTCATTATCTAGGGAAATAGATGCTTTCAGGAGAGGCAGAAATGCAGGCAGGTTCTAGTATCAGGGAAAAGGGCAAAAATAAATAACGCTCCATCATTAGATAATCTTGATATATGTCAGGGTTTGAAAAGGAACCACTTATGGAGAAAGTTCTCAGGAATACAACCATTTCTTCTGCACATCTCTTAGGCAACCTCTGCTAATCCACTGAGGTGAGGTATAATTCATTCTAGATGTTTCCTTCCCTTCCACAGCTTCATAGCAGATGCATCATCCAGATAAAGGCCCAGGAACTAAAGGAAAAAGAGAAAGTCATCACCAAGAATCAGGCTACCTTAACATGCAGGTGTAGTTGCCAGTGTCATTGAGGAGGGTGGGTCGGAACCAGAGCACATCTTTCTCCTTACTAATGCGGTTGTCGGGGAGGCGGAAGTTAATTGGCTCCTCCAGGTCCCGGTCCTGCCTTGTCCAATACCAGATCAGAGTCAGGCCAGCTGAGTGGGCTGTGCTGTAGTTGTATTTCAAGAAGTGTTCAAAGAGTGGGCACTTGAGGCGAGCTGGCTCATCCTCAAACACCTGGATCTGCCTCATGGTATCGAGTCCCCAGTCATCACAGCGTTCTGGAATGATCAAAAAGAAAGAAAGGGCCAATGAGTCATCTCATGTTAAAGGCCTGGAGAGAACATACCTTCTTAGGGCACCTAGTCTTTTCCAGGAACCCCCTTGTCTGGTGATGTTTAATAGCCTCTCTGTAATATTTGTGTGGAATAGGCACCTGTGGAATGAAGAAATGATTTCTTTATCTTCTTTTATCATCTTTTCAATACCTCTTGGATAATGATTTGATCTGATAACTTGATCCTGTCGTACTCTATAAGGTATGGGGGAGAATCTCGCCTAAAAAAGAAGTCATGTGTTCTTTCACCCTCTGGAGACAGAGAAGGTTCTAAGGAGAAAATTGTAACTGAAAAGATAACCCTCCAAGACTCTCAGTTCTTCCCAGGTCTCCTGATTTGGGGGCTAGATCTGCCCAGGCAAAGATATCTACCTCATAGGCTCAGGAGACAAACTATAAATGTAATAAATAAAATGAAGTTTGTCACTAAGGTTTATAGTTGCTTGTTAAGACAATGTTTTTGTGGCAGCAGATAATTGAGAGAACAATTAAATTTGCAGTTACTTTAATTTTGATAAAAGCAAAGAATTTGAAGGTTTATGACTTGCAGAAGGATTTGTAAGCAATAAATCCCTATGTAAGTAATAGATCTCTAAGAAATTTAATAAACTGGCTTTTCTAAGACTCAACAAATTACTATTATTTATAATTGCTATGCCTTTAATAAGAAACACCTTTGAAAATCCGATACACAAAGAAAGAATTGGAAAGATCAAAATGTTGTTCGCACCAATACAAACATGATAGTAATTTTTTAAAATAAAACATCTATCTTATCAGATTCTTCAAACACATTTTTTTTTTAAAGATTTTATTTATTTATTTGATACACAGAGAGAGAGATCACAAGTAGGTGGAGAGGCAGGCAGAGAGACAGGGAGAGGAGGAAGCAGGCTCCCTGCCGAGCAGAGAGCCCGATGCGGGCCTCGATCCCAGGACGCTGAGATCATGACCTGAGCCGAAAGCAGAGGCTTTAACCCACTGAGCCACCCAGGCGCCCATTCAAACACATTTTCTTTT
>LNAC01000824.1:311089-393871 GCA_002007465.1 Ailurus styani
GGGGGAAGCAGGCTCCCCGCTGAGCAGGGAGCCCGACGCGGGCCTCGATCCCAGGACCCTGAGATCATGACCTGAGCCGAAAGCAGAGGCATTAACCCACTGAGCCACCCAGGCGCCCTTCAAACACATTTTCATTAAAGCTACAGAGTTGCAGAATCAGCTCATTCGGTTTATAGGATATTACAGCCACAGTTTTTCAGATACATATGTCAGATGGAATATATGTAACCGTTTTCACTCCTTTCTGAAACTCCACTAAAACTAAAATAATTTTTTCAAGTCTTAACCCCAAGTAAGAGCAAGAACAGGAGAAAAGCTATTAACAACATCAAAACTGACAAGCTATATATAACCAGTTCAGCCCATTTAAATATTTTGCTTTGCTTTGTTTTTAGTCTATTTTTACTCCATGGCTTTCATCCTGTCTCCTAAAGCTGAGAAATCATGCATTTTTATCAAATTAAACAAACGCTCAACTGTTTAAAAAAAATTAAAATTAATGGATAAATCCTAAACCAGCACAGGAAACCTGGGGAGCACACCAATGAGCAATTCAGATTACTGGGAACACCCAGAAGGAACTGCCAGCCCCAAGATAAGGAATCACTATTGCCACTCGCCCAATATCTCTGGGCTCTCCTCCTAGGCTATTGTAAGAATCTACTTTTCCACCCCTCTGGAGGAGAGACCATGTGCCTGAGTTTGGTCAATATGATGTAGTGAGTGTCATTTGTGTTAATTATCTTAAGGGCTAGAGCATATTTTATCATGCTCCCTTTTCTTCTGCTCTGGCAAATATAAAAGCATAGAGACTAAGTCTCCTTTAGCTTGGGCCCCTTGATGTAGAGGACATACAGCAAAAGGAGGAAAAAAAAAACAGAAGAGAACCATCAATTAAATAAGTTGATGAAAATAGACTTACCCTACAAAAATATTTTCTAAGATTATGGAAAAAGAGAAGATTCTAAAAACTACCAGACAGTAAGAAAGGAGACAAAAAATGATCATATACAAAAGACAGGAATCGGAATGGCTACGGAAATTTCAAAAACAAGACTAGAAGCTAGAAGACAATGAAGCAATGTAGGTGAAGGGAAATTATCTCCAATCGTGAACCTAAACCCAAGGAAACAATCAACTGTGAAGGTGATGTTTTCAAACACATCAAGACTCAGTAATTTTCCTTCCCATATGCTCTTTATCATGGGGCTTCTGATGGACTTGTTATTACCAAAATGGGGGGGGGAGAGCAAATTACGGGATTGGGGAACAGGGGATGCAATTCAAGAGAGAGGGGAAGGGAATCCCCAGAAAATCAATGAAGGAGATCCTAGGCTAACAGCCATGCAGCAGGGTTTGGGGTGAACCAGTGTAAGTAGAAGGTAATGGAAATCTCCAATTGAAAAAATAATAATTGTGACTAATAAATTATCTGATGAAATTAACACTGTGGAAAATTATGCTAAAAGGCAATTAAAAAGTATGAACACAGTTTCCCAAAAGGTCCAAATTAAAGTAAGCACATGAAGGCAAGGCAATTAATAACTTCCAAAAATAAGGAAATAAACATAATCATAGTTCATTACTATGTGAAGGCATATTAATTAAATGATTATTGATTTAACCAAATAGTGTAGTATTAGTAGGTAGAGAGGAATGGGTAAGGAAAGGAGAGGGGATGGCCATTTAAGACAGAAAAACATCTCATTTACTATAATTCAAAAGTGAACAAAATAATGCCCAGGGTTGACTAAATGAAAAATAGCAATATACACAAATTGATTATCAAAATATAGATAGGAAATGCTAGAAGAAATAAATAAAATACTTAAAAGTGGTGGCTTCTGAAGAAGAGAGCTAATGGATGTGAGGAAAGTTAAGGCAGAAAGAGTATTTTTTTTAAATAAGCCTTTTAATATATTGGCCTTAAAAAAAAATCTCCATCATGATCTCAGGGACCTGGGATTGAGCCCCGCATCAGGCTCTATGCTCAGCAGGGAGCCTGCTTCCTCCTCTCTCTCTGCCTGTCTCTCTGCCTACTTGTGATCTCTCTCTGTGTCAAATAAATAAATAAAATCTTTAAAAAAAAATCTCCGTGAATGATTTCCTTTGAACATCATTAAAATAATCATTGGGAAGAAAAAAGGAAGGTACGAAGGGAGGGAGGGCATATCTGTCATGAAACAAAATCAGCAAAGCCATTCTCAGTGTTTAACCATCCTAATTGCATTTACTCTCTGCTAGGAAAAACCTTGATTTCATTTTTTATTTTTTATTTTTTTAGATTTTTTTTTTTGACACAGAGAGAGAAAGATCACAAGTAGGCAGAGAGGCAGGCAGAGAGAGAGGAGGAAGCAGGCACCCTGCTGAGCAGGGAGCCCAATGCGGGGCTCCATCCCAGGACCCTGAGATCATGACCTGAGCTGAAGGCAGAGGCTTTAACCCACTGAGCCACCCAGGCGCCCTTGATTTCATTTTTTAATTCCAAAATTTGTACCAATATGCTTTGGCACGACAGTCATTTCACTTTTGAATTATAAGGTGATAGTTTATTTATTTTTTTTTATAAGGTGATAGTTTAAAAAAAAGGAGAAGGACAGGCAGTTGGGCAGCTGACGGTGTCTGTAACTTCACCAGATTTTTTGTTATCTGAATAACAGAGATGCTACCTCCTTCTGCATTACCTAAAAATATTCTTTATGCTGTTCCTAAAGGCACCTCTCTCAAGAGCTCTGCACTATTTGTCCAAATCTGGATAATGGTAGAGGCAAGGCGATTAAATGAAAATGATCCTCCTTCCTGCAACCCTACTCTCTAATATATCTCAATTCAGATCACCCCAACCTGGGCCAGTAGACAGCAGTCTCATGCCATGACAACCTAAACAGGAACACTGGTAAAGTGGAGAGAAAGAGGAAGCCCTTCTGAGGGTTAATGGTACTTTGATTAAAGGAGACTTCCTGACACCAATATTACAAATTGTCACTTTGTTTGGTCCCTGGAGGTCTTTACAGTCCTGGGAATGATTAATAGTAAGATAGATGATAAGTGACAGGTCAATTTTTCTTGTGTAAAAGTAGGAGAATGCACACTGTGGAAAGGGAGACGAACAGAGAGCTGGTGTGACATCTCAACCACGAGTTAGTGTGACGTCCCACCAACTTAGGAAGTATGAAATGGAACTCCGGTGACCACAGGACAGAAGTGGCAGAGACTGTCTAAGTGTTCATGAACCCTGGTTTCCCTTGACCCATATGGGGACTACATAGGTATCCTTAGCAACTGAGTTGGGGCCACTTGATTTGGTTCTGGCCAATGAATGAGGCCAGGAATGGTTTAATTTCAGACTCCCAGAATAATCTCTGACACTTTCTCCTGCCCTCACATGGAAACCCCAAGGGCTGGAAAAGTTTGAATAGGGTAGCCTCACAGTTTGGAAGGAGTTTTTTTAGATCTCTGCCACCGCTTGGAGCAGAGCTGGGCAGAGATGCCATTGCTCTCTCAAGGGGCTGTGTTTGAGCGAAAAGTCAACTTCTATCGTATTGATTTAAATCACTGAGACTTGGGGGGCATGTTGTTACAGTGACGAGCTTTTCCTATCTTGACTACTAAAAGAAGGCAGAATTTTCCTTTCATAACATAATTCGGTAAGTCAAGCACAGACACATTATAAAATAGCATTTGTTAAAGTCCCTTACATACTAAAATTCAAATATAGATCAATTACCAAGATTTGGGGCTGATTCCTGAGACTTAATATCTTTTCAATCAATTTAAATGTGATTCATCTGAAAGTGGAAAAGAGATCATTACACCTGCTAGGTATCTCCCTTACGGAATGTTCCATGTACCAAATAAACATGTCTATAAAGTGAATCAGCCTCCATTACATTAGGGACTGAAAACACACATATCGGTATTCCTAAACATTAGACAAAAAAGGTATAATGATTGAGCTTTTTCTTTGGGGTATTTGCCCATTTGAAATTTGTTCTGTGAGTTTTTAAGTTTCCCTCGCCAGCCACCTGAGGGTATTTTGTCAAAGCTTTTTAAATTATTCAATGAAAAAATAAAAATAAAATCTATGACAACAGGCTGGAGTGTCATGTAATACCAAATTAATTATATGACTCACTGCAGGCACCAGCCGAAGAAAAGACTGGGGAAAAGGCTGTTATGCAAATAGATTTGTCTCTAATAACAGCGAAGGGAATTTAGCAAATTACTGGCACAGAGAACTACCTTTTTGTTTAGAATGTCCCTTCTTACCCAGTTGACTCCACAGTGGAAGTCCTCTCTAAATTGGCCCTCAACATGGGGAGTCACAAAGTCATCGTTTCCCTCAGCCAAAGGATTTCTTAAGGCTGAGGCTTGGTAGCACAGAGGACCAATGGAATGTACAAAGGCTCCCAAAGCCAAGTCACTGGAAAATCCAACCCACGCTCCTGACAGCAATTAGCATTTATATAGCAGGGTATACATTTTAACTAATTAATCTCACAACACCCTCTTGGGCTTTCATGCCCATTCCCACATTACATGCCAGGAAACGGAGACAGAGAGATTAATTGACTTACTTTTGCCTGAGTGGTAGCACAAATAAAAGCTGCCTGAACATAGATCTCGGATGCTTGTCCCAAATCTACGCTCACACATTCAAAGCAAGATATTTCCCACAGGAAAGCTACTCATATATTTGTATTTATTAAATATTCATTCAGAACCTGCTGTGAGCAAGGCACTGTGCTGGGTGCTGGGGTAGAGAGACACGTAGACTTAAAAATTGAGGGAGCTCATCGGGTATAGAAAAGGAAGAGGAAAAGACTTAAATATTGGAAGACCTGAGGTGGAATTACATTCCACAGGTAATTATTTGCCATGTGCCCCTCATTTAATATATATCACCTTGGACAAAATGCTTCCCCTCTCAGACTCGGTTTCTGCATGGGTCCCATGCCCGGCTTATAGCGTTGAATGAGGATGGAAGGGCCTCATAGAATGAAAGGAGCTCAGTACCTATTAGGCTAAGTTTGCATAATAAACCCGAGTAGGTCCTTGCCTGTCAAGAAGCTGACAATCTTGGAAAAAAGAAAGACTAAATGAAAATACCTGGTGGAATGAGCCAACAATTAGAACAGGCTTCTAAGCAGGAGAACAGCTATTATATGATTATATTCTATTATGTTAGGTGGTGGATGGCAATGGTAGTCCCGAGATCCGACTGTGATCAGAAATAGTCCCTTTTTTACACCCTCAACTGGAACTCAATGTGCTTTAAAAACTGTCCCATCAGTATATTCTAGGAATCTTATCTAGGCCTGAGGGAAGAGACTAAGTATAATGGAAAGGCTGGTTTTACAATCCATTCTTATAGTTTTGCTTAATTTTGTTTTTCTAGAGGTATGCGTGGCTTCTCGGGAAATCTGAGCCTGGGGCTCTGATCCAGGGAGAATCCAAGGTGTGAGCAATGTTGCATGAGTGGCATGATGACAAAGAGTAAGTCAACGAGTTAAGTGTGGGTGAGTTTCCGAGGCAAGATATAGGGGTGCCAGACACTGAAACACTAGCAGGAGCCCTGACAGAAGAGGCATGTGGCACAGAACACAGAGCAGTATGATGGAGGATAAGAGACACAAATCAAAGGGAGGCTTTGACACCTTCTGGCTTTATTAATTCATTTGAAAACTACATACTGAGCATCCTGTCCTGCAGCGAATGCTAAAGTCGATGCTCCGGATACACTGGGGAGCATAACAAGGTTGCGTGGAGCTCACCTAACACAGGGAGACTGATGAGAAACAGTTGACACAGTAAGTAAGAAATGTATAGAGTATACTGGAAGGTAAATCAATGGAACAAAGAAACACATCAAACCTGGTAAGATGGATCAGGAATGAGGGAGGGGGAAGAGGGAAGAAGGAGGAAGGAGCATGCGATTTTAAAGAGGGTAGTCAGGGTAAGTCTCTCAGCCATTAGGAACCTCAGCTTCCCGAACCAGAAATTCAAGTTCATACTTGAACTTACTTGAAGGTACTCTACTCTGTAGAGTAGTTATGAAAACTGAATGATACTAAGGCATACAGTACTATGCATAGCAACTGTAAACTTCTATGCACATATTACCTACGATTAACGTGTGGGCTGCCATTTTCTATGGAAAGCACTTTCCTCGCTCCAGTCTACCGAAGAGACTGCTAAGACATGTCCATTTACCATGTCCACACACTCCCCTTCTTCAAAAGTATGGGACTTTTCATCTGGGCACATAGCCATTTGGATAAAAGCGACATTTCTCAAGCTTTCCCCTCACTGGGAAGTCCTCAGGTGACAAAGCTCTGACGAAATGGAATATGTTTGAAATTTCATGTGGTAGATTCTAAAAACTGCTCTTGAGAGGTGCTGATGCTTTCCTATGTTTCCTATGCTCCTGCTACCATCCCATTTCTTCCATCCTGCTGCTTGGAACACGGGTGCTACATCATGTACCATGAGAAGAAAGGCCACACCCAAAAAATGGTGGAATGGGATAGTGAAAGGAGTAACGTAAAGTGCTGCCTTACCAGCCCTGAGCTTTCTAGCTCTAGATTTTACATGAGAAAATAAGCTTTTGTATATCCTTGCTACTCCACGTGTGGCCCACAACCCACCAGCATCATCAGCAACTTGAGAGCCTATCAGAACTGCAGATTTTCTGCCCTGCCCAGACTAACTGAATCAGAATCTACAGTTTAACAAGGTCTCAGATTATTCCTAAACCCATTAACACTAGCTATGCATTAGTTTAAACCACTGTTATTTTGTGTCTCCTTCTTCACAGCTAGTCATCCCACTAAAGGATAACAATGTCTTATTTCATCTGTTCAAGTCAGCAAGTTGTTGAACAATTTGTTATGTCCACTCTGTAAGTCTATCTCTTTGATTAATTACATTTAAAACATATATTCTTTTTCTGTCCCTCCATGGGAAAAAAATATATTTAAAAACACCAGGATAGTTTTCTAGCACTGTTCTGTAGTAAACAACCAGTTTAAAAAAAAAAAATCCACAAACTACATTTCCTAGAATAGTATGTAAGTGGAAAAAATATCATTAAAACATATTTTTTATTCAGGGGAGAGCTACTCAAGCAAAGGTCTAGAAAATGTTTCTGAAGTTCTGTGGTTATGAACTAAGCTATCAAAAGCAGAGAGAAAAGTTAGTGGTGGGGGAGGAAGAAACGGAGTGGCGGTGAGCATCCATCAGACATCCTCCTGTCGCCTGTGCTGTTCGACAACACTGCGTTAATAACTCGGCAGATGGTTTTCCTGGACCAGATAATTAGACATACCTTACTCCCACCAAAAAAAGGGAGTTTTCTTGATTGAGTAATTTGAAGAAAATAAGAAACAGCCCTGAGAAGATGATAAGATTTGCCAGATAAGGAAAGAATGCCAAATTCAGAAAGCTGGTTGACGGGGGGTGGGGNTTAGAGTTTGTTCCCAGAACAAGTTTTATCCCCCACTGTGTGTCACTCCTCCCTGCAGCATGGGACATTCATCTTTACACTGACCTAAAGGCTGCTATTTTCTACCAACTGAAAGGGGTGAGTCTGGGGGCACCTGAGTGGCTCAGTTGGTTAAGCGTTTGCCTTCCGCTCGGGTCATGATCCCAGGGTCCAGGGACAGAGTCCAACATCAGGCTCTCTGCTCAGTGGGGGGGGGGGGGGGNAAGGCCCACCCCCGGGCTTCTCGGTCGGTGGGGGGGGGGGGGTCTGCGTCTCCCTCTTCTTCACCCTCGGCTCCTCCCCACTACGCATGCGTGCTCTCTCCCAAAGACATAAATACAATCGTTTTTTTTAAAAAAAGGGGTGAGTCTGGCCAGTTTAAAAAAAATGTGGACAAAATAATCACCAGGCAAACATGAAAACAAAGAAAATAATGAAGAGGTAAAAAAGGAAAAATGAACCTTCACAGATGAAAACAACCCCAAATCTATGAAGTTTAAATTCAGAACATACAGCATTGTAGGTGCCAATTACAGACACAAAATCAAATTATCTAAAGGATGTCTGAGAGTTGGGGTATTTCAGAACCAAATTATCACTGCAGGGCCAGTATACCCAGAGCTCTGAACAGTTTGGTTTTCACGCAAAATCTGTCACGTGGAGTTTCTTTTCTCTGAGTTTGTGAACATGAGTGTCATGTTCTGCAAAGGTTCCCTCATGTCGGAGGACCTGAGGAAAAACCCTGGGGTCTCCAGAGGGTTTTCCAGTCTTTGGTCTAGAGGAGTTGCTGAAGGTCTGCAGGCTCTTCCTTGTCTCCATGAAGTCAGTTCACAACTGGTTTTTGGAGTTCCAACAAAAGGACCCTTAATCGTCTTGTGTTAATGTCCAAGGAAGGTCCAGCAGCCCCCCTTCCTGCTGCTGTGCACAATGAGGAAGAACATGGAATAGCGTCATCTAATAGCTACCTACAAACAGCTCTGCTTCTCTCATCAAACTTGCAGCAGGGGTTAGCAGGCTAAAGAATGGATTTGGGGTGTGCTGCCTCTGTACTATGGTGCCATTATTTTCTTGAAAAAAAAAAGTCACTGTAATGAGCATCCTCATGCGGCTGAAGGGAATGATTTTCTTGGCAGGGCTGTTGTGACAATAAATAAACTGGCTTATGTCAAGTGTGGCACAGTACACTGGGGAAAGTCTAAGCAGTCATTAGCCAGTTTTTATGTGCCCCCCCAAGCAATTTTTTCTAATCCATGATTAAGATGTAAAGATCCAATTACTATTCTCATATAATAATCAAGCAGCCTTTCACTCTCTATTTTCATTATTACATAATATTTATTCAGGGTCTTATGAGTGCCAGTGGCTATAAACAAAATGTAGGGAAAAACATGGTCTCCACATTCAGATTTCCATTCAAGAAACAGATTATCAGCATTGGAAGTAAAGGTATTTCACCCTTTGTCATAGGATCATATGGGTCTTAGAACTGATCTTAGCCCCCAGGGGTGGAAGAATAGCTGGTGATACCCCATTCTATAGAAGAGTGAATGAAGCTAAGAGAGAAGAAAAACAGGTCTGAGACATGGGCCAACAATCTAGGACAGAGATGGGGAGGGACCAAACCAAGTCTCTTATATCCCAAAACGACTTTTCCGATGGCGTACACAGTAGCTAGTCTCTGGAGTCTGACAATCCCAGTTCAAGCCCTTGTCCTGTCACTTCCTACCCATGTGAGTACATGCAAATAAATTAGATGCTCCCATGTGTCAGAGAAGGCTGATTTGAAGATAAGACAAATAAATAAGACAGTGCTTTTAAAGTTTTTAGCAAGAGCTGTTCAGTGGCCCTATTATTAATATTACATTCCTCTCTTAATTCCAAACTCAGTATGTCCAATTTCAAACTCAAAGTGGCCCAGTAAATATGGTTAACATTGAGCCTATGGGGGCTTACCTCTAACAAAGTGTTTGCAGGTATTAGAGCACAAGGAAATTTTAAAAACATTTAAAACAACCCTTTCATTTTACAAACAGTACAACTAAACCCAGAGAGCTAACTTGATAAATGACATTGAACTCATGAGTGGTAAGCACAGAATCACTTCTTTTCGATCCAAATGTCACGTCCTTTCTATTACATCATCTGGGTAAAATATATATTCCAAATACATATCTGTAGAAGCTTTCCCAGTTGGCATTGGGAATGTAAATAGTACAATATTATATTCCTCTTCAAAATAGAGGATGAAATAGGCAAAAAACAAAAACAAAACAAAACCAAAAAACCCCCAGAATATCAGAACAAATAACATTAATGGTGGGCCATTTAGAACATAACTGTGTGCATTCTGTATGATGAAGCTACACAATTATCCTTTTCCTCTCTCTCTTTCTACAGGTAGATGCTTGTCTTTGATGCTGAAAGTAAAGTAGGTGGTAATGTGGACCATACTTCTGGCCCCTGGAAAGAAGATTCTTGTTTCCTCACATGAAATAGTGCAGGAAGCAAAACACAAAGCGAATGAAAGTACCTACCATATAGGATTGTTGACAGGGGTAAAAAAGATCATACACAAAAATACCACCTGCTCAGGTGCACCATATGAACTTAATAAATTTTAGCTACAGCAATTATGTTGATTTTTACCAATGAGGAAATTAAGACCTAGAAAGACAGCAGGGGACAAGGGAAATGAATTATTGTGTGCATTTGTTCATGAGTTTTTATTGCATTTTACCGGAGCCAGGGACAGAAAACACAAAAATAAGATGTGAGTCCTAAAATGTAGAAGGCAGGCAAAGCATGGACTGACATCTAATTAGCAACGATAGCTCGAGCAATCACTTTTCCACTCGACAGCAAGATGGAAATGTAAAGCCCTCTAGGTACTCAGCGGGTCTTTGTGCCCTCCATCCCCACATCTGACTTCTAAACTGGAGGTTCAGAGAGGCATGTTCAGTGAAAGTACCTCAAAGGTTGTACTCAATTAGGAGCTATACAATTCCTCCACCTCAAGACTTGCAACCATAGTCTACACACAACTACAAAGCCAAAGGAGAGAGCATCTTGTGAGCCTTGCCAGCGACCTCCCCAGCAATTCTCAGGAAATTGCCTGGAGCCAAAGGGCATTTGAGATCTTCATCACCTGCCAGGAAGAGACACAGGCTACAATCCTGCCACTGTATTTAAGAGAGGCATCACCTGTGAAATGCCAGTGCAGTCTCATTCAATTTTAATAATGTGTCAAGCATGTAGATTTTTCTTGAAGGCTGGTAGTGACAAGCAGAAGACAAAAGATTCTGAGAGAAAACCAGGGGAAGCAAACATCAGAAGCTGAGAGTGTAAGCAATGGCGTTTGAGGAGATGTCTGGCCGTGAATGATGAGGGGGTGATTGTAAGAATTCACAAGAGAGGAGTCCTGAGTGGCTGGGTTTTCGGCAGCCCCTCAGCTAGAGAAGTGTCAACTCCCAAGGAGAGGAAACAGATCTTGCGGAGACAAATGCCAAGATATAATCATGGTCCACATTTCTAAATATTTAAGTCACCTATTATCCTCATCTTAGAAACTGCTGCATGTTGGAACTAGAAGGAGGCCTTCTGAATCAGCCAGCAACTTGACACATTATACAGATTAGGCTCTGAGCCTAGAGGGGTGAAGAAGAGCCTGAGGGAAAGGCTGGTTAGCAGCAGAGGCAGGATGAAACCTTCCAGATTCCTAGTTATTTGCCCCGTATCACATGTAACTTTTGCCTATGAAACTATGAGAGTTTCGCTACACTGATATCAATCAGTCTTAGTGTTTCCTTTTCCCTAGTATGTCAGAGGTTGAATTTTTATATGTATATTTACATTCTGTTTGTTTGTTTTTAAGTATAGTTGACACACAATGTCACATTAGTTTCACATGTACAACAGTGATTAAAACCACTCTATACATTATGCTCTGCTCACAAGTGTAGCCACCATTTGTCCCCCATACAACGCTATGACAATACATTTAGCTTCTTGACTCACTATAGTCTTACGGTTGAAGACATTTGCCTCTACTATATGTAGTGCTGAAGAGAAAGGGGAAACTACAAATCAACTTTTCTAAACTCCAAAGCTCTTACAACTTAGGAAGCAAAACAGGAGGAGGAACTTTTCACATATGAAGTAAAACCAGTTAAACTCTAAGGAAATAAAAATGTAGAGTGTCTTCTATACTATCCTTCCAATTGTGAGCCCTTTTTCTCACAGCACACAAGTTCCCTCTCTATACACACTCACCAGGGGCTATACATCAATTGTGTGCCATTGCAAAGAGCAAAACAACTACTGTAAAGTAGAAAAATGAAATGACAATAAGAGAAATTGGTGCAAGATCAGGAAAAGGGTCTGCTGTCATCGCTACAGGAGCTATTAGGAGCTTCATGGTACAAGTGAAGCTGTCCACGTCTCTATATCTCTGGGGGTATGTGTTTATCCAGGTATAAATCCCTGGGCAAAACTGTCCAGTCCAGAATGCTCATCTCTGGGCATTTTCAGCCTCCCGAAGCTATGGGTTCCCTGCCTCGTGGAGAGACTGAGAATGGAAGTCGTTGACTAGAAACCCAGCTTGTTGTTTCCATACTCTTAGAGGCAGGAATATGTTCCAAACTCATCACTTAAGAATCATTGCCTTGTTCCCCCTACCATATCCCACCCAAGATTACAAATCCATAACTGGATGCATAATAATTTATATTTTAAATGGCAGTTTCAGACACATTATGTTTTTTGGTTACAGAAGGAGGCATTGTTGCCCCATTTTGGAGTCTGGAAAGAGAGGCTCAGGAATGATTTGGGAAAGTCACGGTACTAGTGGGCAGCAGAGCTATCTGAATCCAAAACCAGTAGCCCTCCCAGAGCCAGTCCTTTCTCCATTAATCCTCTCAGGCTCTCTGGTATCATGCTCTGCCCTTTGGTTTCCAGTTTAGAGACTGCATATAATCTCTTCTCTCAGTTCTTCCCACTCGCCTTGATTCTTTGTTAACCGACATCTCAAACCATGTTCTTTCCTTCTGTCTTATACTAAACTAGCTACTGAGCCTTTCTTTGAATAAAGGGATGCAATTTCAGACAGATATCTTTAAACTTCCTTGACACTAAATAGAGTTCCTGAGGTATCCTTTGCTGTATTCTCCTCAGAGAATAACAACATAGGATCGCCAGACCTTATTTCTTGTCCTAACCCCGTCAGTGTGACCACCATTATTATTATTATTATAAGTACCACCTCCACCACCTAAGAGTGAAGGCGAATATGTCAGCTATTAAGTGATGTAGTTTTACGATCTTTCAATTCCCATAACCACTCTCTCAGATAGTTTTATTATTGCCCCCATTTAATAAATGAGGAGTGTGAGTCTTAGGTAAGGGAAAAGAATATCCACACAATTGCACAGAGTTAAATTAATTAAACAAGAAGGCCATTAGACTGAGGTGATTTTAATATCTTAGCAGCCTACCTAAGCAAACCAAAGCCTAAGCCTGTAATGCCTCAAGGTCAACAAATCAAAACGCAAGGAAACTGATCACAAATAGCCAATTAGACTCTATCAGCTAATGCAAGTTGCTTAAGCTGTAGTCAAACAATGTTATTGCTTTGCTTCTGCCTCTTGTCTATAAAAGTCTTGCCCCAGGGGCGCCTGCGTGGCTCAGTCAGTTAAGTGTCTGCCTTTGGCTCAGATCTTGATCCCAGGGTCCTGGGATGGAGCTCCACACTGGGTTCCCTGCTCAGTGGGGACCCTACCTCTCCCTTTCCTTCTGCCCCCCAACTTGTGCTTGCTCTGTCTCTCTAGTGCTCTCTCTCTCTCAAATAAATAAATAAATAAAAATCTTGCCCCCAGTTCCTGTTGGTGGAGTGCTCCCAACCACTTCCAGTTTGGTGCTGCCTGTTTCAAATTGATATTTACTCAAATAAACTCTTAAAATTTTTAATGTGCCATAGGAAGTATGTGAGAGAGGATTCTAACACAGATCTGCCTCATTCCAGGGTCTAAAATTGAACCCTGACTGTGGCCAAGTAATTTCCCTTTTCTTGCATTCAGCTTTTCCATGTATAATATGTAAGAAGGTAAAACCAGATGATCTCTAACCTCTTTCGTCTCCACAGTATGACGGGTTTGAAATCAATGTGAACATCAAGAGTGCTTTCTAGATTGAATCTTAAAATTGTAAAGTTAAGCCAGTTTTTCAGGAAAAGAGTGGAGTTGGGGGTGGGTGTGCCGGTATTAGTTAACATAAAGTGGAACAAAGCGGGTCTCTTTAATGAGAAGCATAAAATCCTTGATTAGCAGCTCCCAGCATCAGAAAGCACACGTCACGGCCAGGAGGCAATGGGGCAGATCACATCTATCTGAATTAGAGTGTCATTATCTAGTCATGTTTCCAGTGGAGACTCTAAAGCTATCTTCAATGCTTAACTTTCCCACACAGCACCCACTTTTAAAAAAAAGAGAAGTCAGAAATGTCAGCTTGTCCTCGAAGGCAGCTCCTGCGGGCATCAGCTGCCCCTGTCTTATTAAGTATAGTCAGGCATGACTCAGCTCCTCCATCAACTGTCTGCAAAGGAGAACATTTCACGCTGGTAGAAAATCACCTTAAGCAGAAATATGGAAGGCATTTAAGGTACACAATTAGAGCTGCATTGCTTATTACTCAAAATCAAATCATGCTTTTCTTATCCTAGACAGGAGAGCATAATCACAGCCAATAGGGAAACAAAAATGCCTTCGCTTAGAGCACGTAAGAGCACCCTGTCACCTCCAGTTACAACTATCAGCCACACAGATTCCTCTTCCGTCTGGGTCACAAAGAAAGGTGAACTGTGGGTTATGGCATGTCCTTCATGCAATAAACCCTCAGTGAGAACCTACTACATGCAACAGTTTATACTGCATAGTTTCCACTGGAGAGATAAAGACACAAGAAAGACATGGTCTCTCATCTCAAAGGTCTTGCTATCTGGAGAGGCTGCGCAGAAAATCACAATGTAAACAAAATGAAGTAAATGCTATATAGAAAAAAAATGTAGCATGTCCCAAGAAGGCAGAAGTAGTTCTTATTTCTGATTATGAGAGGTGGGAAGTTCAACGAAACCTTCACAGAAGAGGTGACATCTGAATGAAGCCTGAAAAATGAATAGAATGTGCACTGACAGACTCAAGGGGAGGAGTCGGGGCTGATGGAACATCTTAAGCAACGGTATAGAGGGCGCAGGAGCTGTGAGGAGCCGGTCAGTCAGCTGGGGCTAGATTATAGGGTGTTTGACACTGGAGCAGAGCCTGAGAGTGGGAGACTAGGATTATACAGGGGAAGGGGTTCCTATTTTATCTTGGTAGCAACTGGGAGTCACTGGTGGTCCCAGGAGAATGAAGGGACACATATTAATTACAACTATGGCAGAAATATTTCCATTGGAAAATATATTTGTGCCCTGAGGCTGTCTGAAGGGTCACACACATGTGCAATTCCACGTGAGTCAAGAATGGAATTTCTCGGGCACCTGGGTGGCTCAGTGGGTTAAAGCCTCTGCTTTTGGCTCAGGTCATGATCTCAGGGTCCTGGGATCGAGGCCCTCGTCGGGCTCCCTGCTTAGCGGGGAGCCTGCTTCCCCCCCTCTCTCTCTGCCTGCCTCTCTGCCTCCTTGTGATCTCTCTCCCTCTGTGAAATAAATAAATAAAATCTTTAAAAAAAAAAAGAATGGAATTTCTCTATCTACTTGTTATCTCTGCCTTTCCTTGCACAAACCACAAATGAAGACAAAAGAGACCATTATGGAAACCCGGGCAGGCAGAAGTGGGGAGGCAGTGAAGCTAATCGCTTCCAAGGTGGTCCTTTTGCTCTACAGTTGCTGGAGTGGAGGATGGTGATTTATCAAGGTGAGAAAGGCATTGCTGTTCCCTCTCCATCTCCCAACCCCTGTCAACATTACTGATAATACATGGGGCTATAGCGGGGGCGGCAACTTTATTAGGGTTCCTAAAATTTAATTATCCAGAACCTTTACTGTTTCTCTCTTGAGACTGTCCTCAAAGTATTTTAGTAACCAAAAATGAATGAATGAATGAATGAATGAATGAATGAATGAATGAATGAATGGCAGTGCTCTGTAGTGGAGCACACTATCTATACATCCCTTATGGCTGGAACGCCATTCCATGGTTATAGATGTTTCAATGCCTAGATTCTCCTTCCAACTACCTAAGGGCTCCTTGTTAACAGGACAATTCTCCTTTTCATCATCATAGCCCCACTGTGCCTAAAAACGCCAAAAAGGTCTGTAGACATTCTAAGCAGAGAAGAGAATAGTGGTAGATCTGATGATGGGACTTGTAACAGGATTTTTCAATTACTTGAAAAATTAAAGGTTAGCAAAAATAAGCCACAGACAAGAAGAATATTTTATAATTACACATCTGATAAAGGACTTATATCCAGGTTAGATAAAGAACTCTCAAAATTCAATTAGAAAATTTAAAAAGTGACAAAAGATTTCAATGGTTTATCAAAGAAGATATACAGATAGCAAGTAAGCCTATGAAAACACACCCCAAATCATTGGTCATTAGTTGCAAATTAAAAATCAAATAAGATACTATTCTACACTTACTAGAATGGCTAATATTTTAAAAATGGAAAATGCCAAGTTTTGGTGAGGATATGCAGCAACTGAAACTCTCACTCATTACTGATGGGAAGGCACAATGAAGTACAATCACTTTGGAAAAACCATGAGAGACTGTGGACTCTGAAAAACAAACTGAGGGTTATGGAGGAGAGGGGGGAGGGGGAATAGGTGAGCCTGGTGGTGGGTATTAAGGAGGGCACGTATTGCATGGAGCCCTGGGTGTGGTGCATAGACAATGAATCTTGGATCACTGAAAAAATAAAATAAAATTAAATTAAATTAAAAAAACAATTACTTTGGAAAACAACTTAACATTTTTATATTAAGTTAAACATACACTTACAGTATGACCTACCAATATTAGCTCTAGATATTTACCTAAGAGAAATGAAAACTTATGTCCAGACAAAAGCCTAAACACGGATGTTTATAGTAGACTTAATCATAATTGTCAAAACCTTGAAGCAGCCAAATGAACTTCAGCTAGTGAATAAGTAAACAAACTGTGGTACATCTATACAGTGGAATACTACTCAGCAACCAGAAATGAACTTCTGATATACTCGATAATATGAACCCATCTCAAATACATTATGCTAAATGAAAGAAACCTAGTACCATATGATTCTATCTAAATGACATTCTGATGGGTATTAAGGAGGGCACGAGTGGTAATGAGCACTGAGTGTTATACATAACTCATGAATTGTTGAATGCTACATCAAAAAATAATGATGTATTATTTGTTGGCTAATTGAACATAATAAAAAATAAATAAATGACATTCTGGGGGCACCTAGGTGGCTCAGTTGGTTAAGTGTCTGCCTTCGGTTCAGGTCATGATCTCAGGGCCTGGAATTGAGCCTGGCATCAAGCTCCCTGCTTGGAAGGGAGTCTGATTCTCCCTCTACCCCTCCCTCTGTCCTTCCCACTCCCTCCCCTTTGTGCTCTCTCTTTCTCTCTCTCTCTCTCTCTGTCTCTCTCTCTCTCAAATAAACAAATAAAATCTTTAAAAAATACAATAAATGACATTCCAGAAAAGCATAATTAGAGGAACATGAAAAGATCAGTATTGTTAGGGGCTTGAGACCAGGGAAGGTTGATTGTGCAGTAGAAGCATGAGAGAAATTTTGGGGCATAATGGAAATTTTTTGTATCTTAAGTATAGCAGCTTTTATGCTGCTATATGCATTTGCCCAAATTCATAGACTCCATACACCAAAAACTGAATTATACCATATGTAATTAAAAGAGAAAATTAAAAAAAAAATAAATTCTAAAAGGTAAAGAGTTGTGTAGAATAAAAATGGATCTAAATAATTCCAGCCTCTTGATCAGAGACTTGGCTTTACTTGCGAGGACTGGTGGGAGGCAAGCATTTGCTTATGGACTCATTCTACAGTGGCTTTTCCCAACCCTTTCCAAGAAGTTAAATCATACAGATCCTCCAAGAACCATTTGGTCACTGCCTCTCTAGATATGGTTGATTCTCTCTTGTGAAACTACTTCCCACCTTGCAGAATTGTTATCTGGAGTCATGGTTGATCTCCTGTTAGATTGTGAACTCAAAGATTAGGATCCTGACTACCCAACACAGTGGTAGCACACACAGTTTGGTGGGTATTTGTTTCAAATCGGGTGTAATGAGGAAGCCCACTGTAATAAAAGCAGAGATCAATAACTGCGTAGAGGTAAAAGTCTACGCTTCCTCAGAATTTCCTGATATACACATTATGATCTCCCATACAAATAATCTCATGGCTGATGTAAAGACTGATTTTAGCCAATTATTACATCTATTCATTCATTCACTGAGTATTTACTGAGCACTAAGTAAGTGCAAAGCCTTCTACCAGGCACTAAAGATACAGAGGTGAATAAAATTGTGCCTGTTCCCATTGAGCGTTCATTCCAGAGAAGATGACAAAAATTAAATAATGAATTAACTAAGTAATTAAGTAGATAATTACACAATTAATAACTTAGATTCTATCATAACAGGTACAATAAAAAACAAGTATAGGGTACTATGAAAGAATATATAACAGGGAGCTATATATTTCTCTGAAGAACTGATTTTTGCACAGAGTGCTATAGAGGGTTGAGGGGAGAGTGGGATAGCCTTAGAGTAGAAGGGGACCACTCTATGTGAATGTCTGAAGGTATCTCAGAAAGATTCATTGTCAAGATCAAAGAAATGGAACACAAGGAGGTTGAATCAATAGGTACAGACCCAAACACATAGAGCCATATAGGCTACTGTAAGGAATTGAAATTTTATTCTCAGAATAATGGGAAACACTTCCACAATTTCCATCAGAGGAGGCAGGTTATTTAATCTAACATTTTAAATTGATTGCCATGTGAAGAACGAATTATAGGGAGCACGAGCAGAGGAGGAACAGCCAGTTATGAAGCTACTGCAGAAAAGTCAAGGCTTGGACTCGAATGATAGTTAGAGAGAAGTGGACAAAGTCACAGGAAAGACCTAAGATGGATTGATGAGAAGTGGAAAAAAAAAAAAAGGCACCATGGTTCAGAAGTTCTTAAGCCTCAAATTTACAGTATCAGTTATGGAATCTTGGGAGTTTAGACTCAGAAGGAGCTAGACAATTTTACAGATGAGGAAACACGGATTCAGAAAAGTTAACTTAGCCAATGTCACCCAACAAAGTAGCAAGAGAGCCAAACCACAATATCAAGCTATTTTATGTCCCTTGTGCTATTTCTTATTCGCACTTTTTAAAGTCCAAATTCAACCTCTGCTTTATTCTGAAGAGAAACCAGAGTATATTATTTTTCACTTTTAAAGCAAGCACAGAGATGGTGTCATCCATGGGTCATGGCCAGTAACGGGGACCCAAAGACATTTAGACTAAGGCACAGGAGATTGTAAATTGCATGAAGATAGGAACAGGAACCTATTTGTTCACCATTCTATCCTAATGCTTAGCAAATGCCTGGCTTATCAGAGTATCTCAATAAATCCCTGCTCAATAAATGAATACATTTTCTTTTGTAATTATATTGAAAAATATAAATGAAAATCAATACAAATCTCAACTCATTTAGAGTCATCAAAGCCAAAATAAGTGGCAAAGAATCATGGGACCATAGACTAATTTTCAAGCAATCGGTTTTGAAGAATATGCTACTACTTGCCTTTGCATTCTTCCAAGATTGATAAGTAAAGAAACATCTGGAGAAAGTGAAAGCCCTTCTGGGCAAGGGTTTAATTGCATTTGGAAATGTGTATTCTTGTGGGCAAACACCCACCTTCATATGTAAAAATCTCAATCCTAATATCTTAATACAGAGAAACAATTGGTGTTTATCCATATGCCAAGTGTTGTTAGTTTTAAAGTTCATCAACTGAGTTTTTGCTTACTTACTTGCTTTGCTGATTACAAAAAAACTTTGAAATATGTTATCTCATTGCATATCCATAATAACTTTGTGATATTATCATCTTCATTTTATAGATAAGGACAGAGAATCACATGAAGCCAAGATTTGACTTGAGCCCAGAATTTTTTTTTTCTCTGTATCATATACTGTGAATTATTCAGGGCATTTTCTGACCCAGGACATATTCTGAACTCCCATAGCAATGAGGCTTAAATTCATTATACTGACAAAAAAGAAAATACTCAGATGTTCCTCTCCTGGATCAGAGCGTTATGGGCTAACTCTTGGGAAGACCTCTGAATTCACCGTGATCTTTTTTGATGTAATGTGTTTTATCTTAAGGAGGCATTCTAAAAGTGGCTGAAGTATTGCACCCAACCTGAGACTCATCTGCTATTCAAAACTTCAAAAAGGCTTTTACAATTGGCGGTATTTCAAAATGTTAAACATAGAATTACCCTACAACTCACCAATTCCCCTTCTAGGTACATACTCAAGAAAAATGAAAACACATATCCATACAAAAACTTGCACACAAATTTTCACAGCATTTGTCTATTTATAACAGACAAAAATGAAAACAATCTAAATGCCCATCAATGATGAATGGATAAACAATGGAATGTTATTCATCAATGAAAAGTAAGGAAGTACTGATACATGCTACAACCATGGATGTATTTTAAAAACTTAAGTGAAAACATTATGCTAAGCCAATTACAAAAATCCACATATAATTCCATCTCTATGAAATGCCCAGAGTAGGCAGATCTATAAAGACAGAAAGGAGACTAGCAGTTGCCTGAGGCTGAGGGAAATGGGGAGAAGTGAAGGGAATTGGCAACTAATGGATACAGAGTTTCTTTCTTTTGGGTGATGAATAAATTCTTAATTTAGGCTTAAGATATAGTGATGGCAAGGCTAACAGGACTGGTTTCTATTGCTTTCAAACATGGCGTCTTTAGAAAAAATATGAAATAAATTATGTCCTTAGCAGTGAAAGGGTTGGGATCCTCTATGTCTGCCAGAGAAAAGAATAACGGGTTTGGGATTGATGACAAGGGCTGGAGTCCTGGTTCTTCTGTCTACCGTCTGCATGGCTATGGCTAAGTCTCCTAGTTTCTCCAAGTCTCTACTTCCTCATCTGTGAAACAGAAATATGATACATTTTATTGCTATTCTGATGATCAATAATGTAAGCATTTTAAAACTATAAAACACTATGTAATTGCATTCACCACTATCATGCTTGGTTGACACAATGTGAACCGTATCTGGCACATATTATAAGCCTGAAACTACTATGTTTATTGCAAGGAGAAATGAAGGACAGCTGACTGGTGAAGGAAGACACACTCATTTGTTTAACACATGTATAATCATGCCCACAGATGTTGAAATATTGACACCTGGCTGAGTACACTCTATAGCACTGATATCTTAAAAAAACAAAATCAAAACAAAAACAGAAAACTGCCTGTAATCAACAGAAATGTTTAAATGAGCTGATAAACTCAACAAGAATTATTGTACATGAGTATTTTGGGGTGCTGAGTATCTAGCATAAGCAAACTTTGAAGCAAAGACATGGGGACTTAATCGATTTGAACTTCCAACAGTTTGGGTGGCTAAATGTTTACTTTCTTGAAATTACATAACACAAATGTCATCCATAGTTACGATACAGAAATTCAATAGTAATATCTCTTCTCCCTTACCAATCTCCAAACTTAGTAGTCTACCAAGGTCATTTCATGAATACTGAAATCATCACTGTGCTAGTAAAGTTATTAACAACCCAATTTACAGATAGAAACAAAGAGCTAATTAACCAATAGTACTTTGTAATTGTTCCTTAGTTACCATCCCAAGAACTCCAATGGTTTTTTTTTTTTTAAAGATTTTATTTATTTATTTGACACACAGAGAGAGATCAGATCACAAGTAGGCAGAGAGGCAGGCAGAGAGAGGAGGAAGCAGGCTCCCCACTGAGCAGGGAGCCCGACGCGGGCCTCGATCCCAGGACCCTGAGATCATGACCTGAGCCGAAGGCAGAGGCTTTAACCCACTGAGCCACCCAGGCGCCCAAGAACTCCAATGGTTTAGGTCTTCATTCTTTCTTCCAAAAAGTAAGTTACTCTTTATTTCTAATTATAAATATAATCGACTGTAATATATTTGGATAATACATAAAATTATTGTAAAGGGTGGAAATAAATTCAAGCATAATTCCACTTTTTTTAAGATTTTATTTATTTTTTTGAGAGAGAGAGCATGAGAGGGGAGAAGGTCAGAGAGAGAAGCAGACTCCCTATGGAGCTGGAAGCCCGATGCGGGACTTGATCCTGGGACTCCGGGATCGTGACCTGAGCTGAATAGAGTTGCTCAACCAATTGGCCACCCAGGTGCCCATAATTCCACTTTTTAAAGATAATCACTCTTAAGATTTGGGTATATTCTACCAAAGGTTTTCTGCACAAATGCACACACATACATACACACATGCCCCCAGTGGTGTGCAGTAAACCAGCTGGGGGGTGAGAAGGACCTGCTTTGTACAGTGTTTATCAACTTCCATGGGGCAAATACTCTCACCATGGTCAGTTTCAAACTACCAACAATTTACCAACAAGCTCACAAAATTCCTGAAAACTGAACAAATGGCTCTCATGAACCAGCTGCGGTGATCCTGCTGCCACTGTTTTTAAAGTTTGCAGATGAGGGCGCCTGGGTGGCTCAGTGGGTTAAAGCCTCTGCTTTTGGCTCAGGTCATGATCTCAGGGTCCTGGGATGGAGGCCCGCATCGGGCTCTCTGCTCAGCGGGGAGCCTGCTTCCTCCTCTCCCTGTCTCTCTGCCTGCCTCTCTGCCTACTTGTAATCTCTCTCTCTCTGTGTCAAATAAATAAATAAAATCTTAAAAAAAAAAAAAGTTTGCAGATGAGTCCTGCTGTATGGTACCTGTTTTTAAACAGAAAATGTCTATTGTAAACTAACTTCCATATTAGTAAATATAAAATTACACTTTTAACATCTCAATGGTTTTCCTACATTACCGATAGAACAAATTATGTAAACATCCTCTACCAATGGATATTTTTACAGTGTTTCCAATATTACCCACTTTAACAATTACATGAAAAATGAAGCTGTGAATACATCTTGATGCACTTCTCTGATTATTTCCTTAGCATGCGTGGAAGGCTCATTACAAGGTCAAAGGGAGGCACTTTGGTGTCTTTGGAACAAATAGCCACGGTGCCCTCCACAATGCCTGTTCCAAGTACACTGTCATCCACAGGGTGTACGAACACTACATCTGGTCATTAGATCACCACGTCCTGACCAGTGCTACGTAGGATTTGGTCTCCTCAATCTTTGCCAAGGTAATGGATGAAAAATGATACCTAATTGTTGATTTAATTTGCATCTATCTTCTTACTCATGATCTTGAGCTTCTTTTTATTATGATCAATTTGCTTTTACCTTTTTTCAACTGCCTGAACTGCAAGTTAAAAATCTTTGCTCATTTTTCATAGAGTCTACTTTATATTGGAAGGATATTTTTGGTGTGCATGCAAAAGCTCCTTAATGACCTTAACCCTTTGCCATATCCCATATTTTCCAATTTTTCATTCGTCCTTTAACTTAAAATATTTCAATTTTATACTAATTGTGTCAATCTTTATGTAGTCAAATATATCAAACCTTCTTTAATGGCCCCTACCTTTGATGATACATCTGGAAAGTCATTCTCTGCTTCAACATTATGAAAAAGTTTGCACATATTTTCTTCTAGTACTTTTAGGATTTAATTTATTTTTCACGTTAAATATTTCATTCAAGTGAGATTTGTTTGGGGGTCAGGCAAAAGATAAGAATGTTATCTTTAAATAAATTACCTAAATTTTCTCGCATTTAAATATATCGTGTCCCTCTAACTCTGGATGCTACCTTGGGCCACTGCCAGCTGCAGAGTTAGCTTCCGTTCTTTTCTGGATTCCCAGTTTCACTTCAATTTTGTCCTCTAAGCATTCTTACTAACTCAGCAATTCAATTTAAAAGCCATTTATTTTTAAATGCAGCATTTCTAGTGGCTTTACAGCGTAACGCTTGTTCAGAAAACCTTGTCCACCATACTGAGAGACACTGAAATCTCCAATCTATTTCCCACAAGCAGCTAGCATGAATGTGTAAAAACTAGATAACGTCAGGGACCAGCTCAAATCCTTTTGATGACTTTTTGTTGCAGCCAAAGGAAACGTAACAGCACCCTTAATATGCACGGATCCTGCCTACCCTTTCCTCCACAGCTCAGGTCCCTTTCTCCCAAGTTCTCGCCACTACAGCAACAAACAACTGGCGTCATGATCCTCAGTGCTCAGGGTCTTCACAGATGCCATGGCACTGCCGTCTCTTTGCTTTGCATAGTGGTTCTTTCTCCTCCTTCAATTCTCAAGAGAACATCATCCACTCAAGTGAATATTCCCCACCACCTAACAAAGGGAGCACCATCCTGTTACTTTCTATCGATGTGATGCCCAACAGATAATCTTCTCAGAAGAGTTTTTTTAATGTGTTTATTTACTTATTTTCCTTTGTCCCACACTCTTGCCAAGACTATAAGCTCCATGAGAGCAGAGATCATTTCTGTCTTCTTTACAAATAAATATAGGCAAGCACAGCATCTAGCACATATGCATACACTATGAATGAACGAATGCCAAGTGTCTTACTCATGTTTACATTCCCTGTGGTACAAAGCTTTGCACATAACAGGCGTCCAGGAAACATCTACTATGGTGGACATCACATCTCTTCATGAAAAATCACCTTTACTAAGTGGGGAGGTTATATAGACCTATGACTTGTTCCTTTTAAATCACAAAGGCGCATTCTCAAATGAAGAGGGGAATGCTTACCAACCTTCTGTGATTAAAGTATTGCATGCTTTAATATGGATAACTAATTTATGGAAAATATTGATTTCCCTGAGACTGAAAGGATTTGTGCATTACACCTAAAAAAAAAAAAATCAGGCACTCAATTCTGGAAAGTTTACAGTAAGTGAAATAACATATCTATGTATGGATTGGTGATAATGCCCCCAGCCCAATCTTCTGCACACTTACTGAATCCAGGTGACAATTATCCTGGCTGTTTTGCTGCCCCCCCCCACACACAAAAGTGACAGTTTCTGAAAAAGGTAGAACATCCCAGCTCCATCAGGAATAAAATGGAACTTGGAGTGCAACCATCATCAAATTTCAAAATTCACACCCAATCACTGCCAAAGTCTAGCAGAAAAAAAATAAAATCTGATATTTTTAGACTGAGAAGAATTTTCTATAGCTTTATACAGCTGGGTACTAAAAAACTCTTAGAGCCACATGTAAACATCATTGACTAAGTTCCTAAACACCTAGGAGGAAGGACAGAGCCTGCTATAGTTGGGTAAGAAGGAAAAGGATAGGGAGCTACTGTTAGTGTCTCTGTGTTAGCCACATGGGAAGGCAAATGAAGAGTGCCAAAGCAATCTTGCAGCATACTAAAGGTAAAGGCTTCCCGCTCCACTCAAACCTACTGCATCTGCACTGAACTACCGTTCCTTCGTCCACCCGTAATCTTGTTTAGAACTGCTCTTTCCTTTAGAAAAATGTTTATAACCTTGGGAACATGTATATAATCTGAAAATATGCAATGGAAGTACACTGTGTATGTTTCAGGAAGCTTGGAGCAAATCAATTTAAAACAGTATCTGCAACATGAAAAATCACATCCTATGTTGTTGTTTTTTTTTAATTGGTTGAATGTTTCTTTTCAAATGTGTGTGTTCCATAACAATTAGTGAAAGACAGCTACGGTTGGCATATTTCGAAAGCCAAGAGTTTTAACTGTAAAGAATTCAGTGGCAACACGGTATAGCACAAATGGCATACACGCGTTTTAAAGTCAAACAGGTATACAAGTTGTCCCACTTAATAGCTATAGTACGTTATTAAGTTAACTTCTTAAATTCGCTTTTCTGAATCTGGAGTTCCTTACTGGTAAAGAAACGAAAATGCCTATCTCTATCTAATGGGGCTGTTCACAAATTTATGTAATATTATATATCTATAATCATTCCCTGGTTCAATTAATGTTATTTCCCTCACCTTCCTTCTCTCCTATTATACACACACACTCCACTACATAATTATTACCAATTTACAGAGAATTAGAATAAAAGAGATTTAAAGCTATGCTTAGCTTAACATGATCTTCCTTTAGTGATTCAAAAAATTCAATAGTATGTAATGCTTCATGACTGTTATTATAGTCATCAATTATCACTGAATTGTAGATGAGAGAAAGAACCCTTTTAATAACAGGATACTTAGAGTAATAAAGGTGAGATATCTAAGAGTTTGCTCTAATAAAGCAAACAGGAACAAAGACCTGCTTCATGTTCTTCCTGAAAACCCCCTCACTAAGTCTCTCACTAAGAACACTGCATGCAGCGGGAGTGACTCCTCCAACACGTTCACTTACTAACTCTTCTATTCAGTTTCCATGATTTCATTATTCTCCCAAGCTACACCTTCCTCCTAAACTTAAATACCAGCTGGGATACCACTGAGTTTCAAACAATATACTGCTAAGAGGAAAGATGTGTTATAGCTCAGTGTCAAGTGCAAACAACAGCAGATTGTTTCTGCCTCAGACTTTATGAATGCAGAGTGCAAAAGGGGATACAGAGTCATACATTCTTGTCTGCTGTCTCCTCTTGATTATCGTGAAGGCTCTGTACAGCTCTTTGCTTCCACCATGTCTGCTGTATACTTCCTTCAGAATAAAAGTATTGTGTAAAATATTTGGTTGACAAAACATTATCCCTGGACATGCTGATGGCTCTCATGCCTGGAGGGGACTAGATTTAAGGACATCTCTATAATATTTAAGACTTCTATTTGGTCTCATCATTTTAACACATTAGGAAGGAGAGAAAGAGTTAGAATGTAAAAACATTTTAAAAATGTAAAAACCTAGGGAAAAAAATGAAACATTCAAAAAGAATATTAGCCAATATAAAGCTCGGGACATGGGAGTACTTAAGAGTGGTACTAAAAAGTGGATTTTTTTAATAATCTGAAAGAAAATATATACCTAGATTGTATCAAGTCCAGCAAGCCCCTCTGTGGGAAGCCTAACTCTGTATCTCTATCTCTCTCTTTATATCTCTAACTCTCTTTCCTCCTCCTGTTCCTCCTTCTCTCCCTTCCTGCCTTTCCCTCTCTCTCCTTTCTCTCAGTCTTTCTGTCTCTATCTGTATCTCTATCTGTATCTATCCTCTCTCTCCCCCCCTTCCTTTTCTCTCCCTCCCCCCTCCCCCGCTCCTTCTCTTCATCATCCTTTACCTTGAGTGGACAGTAAAAGGGCTGAAAGGCATTTAGATCAAGGCATAGATGTCAAAAAGTCTTGCATAAGAGAAATTCAATTTTCCCTAGGGGACCAGACAAATCAAAAAGTTCAAAGCAAATTAGAAAATATGAGGATACAATTAATGGTTTCTCTCTGAAAAGCAAAAATTAGTTCATCAAGCAACTTTTGGGGGCAGTCTGAACTCCCAAAGGACATAAAGAACAAAGTTAACTCAGGCACATCAATTTAAGCTATTAGGAATAATGTGTTTAAACAGCAAACAAGTCCACGGTGAACGATTAAGGGTTTCTCTCCAATGTATAAAAGGACAAACAAAACTATAGTAAATAATGGTTAATAATGGGATCCACTCGGGAACAACAATTTGTATATCTGTGTTTGCTTTAACAATAATACAGTCCTATATTTCAACTATGGTTGTACTTGTATGTAAATTTAAGTAATTAGAAAATCAAAACTCACAATATAATATTAAGAAAGAGTTATATTTACATAGAAAAGCCACTAGGGACTGAAGGATGCACTCTGTTTTTGTTCCCTTCCTTTTGAGTATCCGCATTTATGGTACAGGCCCCACAAGTTCCAGTGGGAAGCACAGTTGGCAAATACTTTTCACTCATTCCCTCTTGCTGACGTAGCAAGTCCAAATTTTAAAGGGACCACAATGTTCTGTTATATAAGTTAAGGAAAAATGCAAACATCAGTACCTTCATGTACATATCAAAGTGCATACTCCTGCCTACTTTAAGGAGCGGTTCAAAAAAAATGAAAATATCTCAAAAGGAAACAAAACAAAACAAAACAATGGGCTGCTGAACAAAGAGCCTTAAACTATTATTAGTCCAGACTCTACAGACACTGTAGGAAAGTGAGTTTTCTTTCTCAGTAATGTACAGCTATAACAAAAGTTTTGATTTTGATGGCAGAGAGAGAAATTCTCAGCCAAGTCTAGATTTTTGAGGGTGTGATTATTTTATCTGTTTTCTCTCATCTTCTCAGCCATCTTGTATTATTATTGTTCCTATTGTCTCTAAAAGAGAGAAAGAGAAAAGAAGGCAATTCTCTATATCAGTTTTACAGGTTTCAATAACAGGTACCTAAAGTGATTGACTGAAGTTCCCAGATTATTTGTAAAATGGATCTATTTTCTCTTGGTCCCTCAAATAAATAATGAGAGATACTAGCCCTTAGTGGATTTAAAAATAAAACAATATTGTGTTTTTACCTTGAGGGTGGAGATTATATGTGTGTGTGTGTGTGTGTGTGTATGTATGTATATGTGTGTGTGTGTATATATATATATATATAATTTTCTAAAGTTAAACAGCTAAGGAGAAAAGACATTTTTAAAACAGTGAAACAAAAATGGGTGAGAACTGGCCCAGGACTAAGTCACCAATAAGATCGTGGTCTGGTTTTATAAAGCTCATCTCAATAAGGCAGAAAAAAAAGTTCTGGGGTGGGGGTCGGGGGGACATGGAAACAAAGGTTATTTAAACCTGAATGAATTCTCAAAAACTAGATCAGACACCGTCACCAATAACCCTACACACAAAATATATTCCCTGCGCAAATCCTGGTTTCTCTTAACTAACGCAGCCACGTGAAGGAAGAATCAGGTCATTTTTCTAAACATAGAATTATCACGGTGATACAAGAAGCTGTTCGGGAGAGTTTATATTTGCAAAGTCAGCATCAGGCCAATAAATCGTGCTACTCAAACCTCTTTTCAATCAGGCTACAGAATATTCACTCTTAAGAAGCATAAGTTAAGGGCGCCTGGGTGGCTCAGTGGGTTAAAGCCTCTGCTTTCAGCTCAGGTCATGATCTCAGCGTCCTGGGATCGAGGCCCGCATCGGGCTCTCTGCTCAGCGGGGAGCCTGCTTCCTCCTCTCCTTGTCTCTCTGCCTGCCTCTCTGCCTACTTGTGATCTCTCTCTGTGTGTCAAATAAATAAATAAAATCTTTAAAAAAAAAAAAAGAAGCATAAGTTAACTTAAAAAATAAGCATCAGTGTGTATCGAAATTCAAAAAAAAGAAAAGAAACAAAGAAAGAAGAGACGAGAAGAAAAGAAAAGAAAAGAAAAGAAAGAATGCTCCCAAGAGGCAGGATTTAAAGAACACTAGGGTGAAATGCTATAATTCCAATGACCTTTAGGTCTAAGAATAAAATGAAACTATTCTTCAGACATTCTCAAAATGTTTGGACTAAATTGCGTAGAAATGAAGTGTGTTCAGGATGACCAGCCATGGGCAACAGAGACAGAACTGAATGTCACAAGTACATCCAAGTACAGAGCTTTTCAAAAAGTATATTCAAATAATATGAGGCCACTAGGGCTAGCAACAAATTGAATCCTAACCAAAGAACCAAAGCATAGCATCAGAAATATTATAAGCCCTTACAAAAGTTAAGACAAAATAAAAAAAAAGAAAAACGAATTAGCCAACTATATCTAAAATATATTAAACACGCATATCCTCTTTACCTGGAGGGCTTCCTGTCTTCTACAAACTGTCCCCAACTTACCCTCCCGGCTTGGCTTCTAAATGCCCTCATGCCATCCCTTAGTTGCACTGCACTGCTGCATTCCCAAATAAGAAATGCATTTTCTCCTAGAAAAGAGCAATTGTTCTTGGACTAAGATGTGTTCTCCAATACCTCCCTACAAGGCTAGTGATGCTCTTCGCTCTATCATGGCATTCTGCTTGGTATTTATTTTCTCTTCTTTCTGTCAGACCTGACTGGAAGACGTTTCCGTAAGAGCCTTCCCTTATTTACCCTGGATTCTGTAATATAAACTGTCACACGATCTTTGGACTAAAGTAAAATCACTGTAAGACAAACACTTGCCGTTAGAAACTGCTTAATTAAATAACAGGAAGAGTATATGTCTACGATATATAATAATGACCGTAATGCTCTTTAACAAAAAGCAAGAAAGCAAAATTGGCCAGAGCTTTGCTATTGTTGGTTGGTTGGTTGGGTTTATAGGAAAGGTCACAGTGACCGACAGGTGATTAAATGACTTCTTTAATGTCATTAAACACTCATAAAGTCAAACAGTCAGAATATCAAGCAATGACTCTTGATTCTTGGTAAGCCAGTGTTTTTATGTATGTATGTATGTATGTATTTAGCGTAGCGTTATTCACTCTCAATAAGCCAAAAGATTATTTCCACCCTCTGCAAATTCCTCAAAATTAATGCAAATGAAATCACAGGATCTTACAGTTATTAGCAGAACAAAGTCCTAACAGAAGGCAGTGTAGTTTAAAAGAGCTCTTTTGGAGTTGAGGCAGGCTTCAAAACCTAGCTCTATCAGACATGCCACCATGAACACTGTTAACTTGGGTCACTTCCCTGGTTCTTCTTTTCCTGAACTATAAAATGTGTGTAAGACTCTCTATCCATCCCCCCGCCCCCAGACCCCAGCATCTTCTGTGACATTAATGATAATGTGTGTGAAATTTAGCCCTGCACCTGACATGTTGTCAACTGTTTGCTGACTTTGAAATAAAAAGCTATATTCAAAGGTCTGTGTGTGTGTCTGTGTGTGTGTGTGTGCGCGCGCGTGCGTGCGCATGCACTTGGGGAAGAAACTGCATTGCTCTTTTTAATGTGGTATCTGTAACAAATAATTTTGATGTGGTAATTTTTTTTATTTTTTTTATTTTTTTATTTTTTTTTTTTTTTAAATTTTTTTTTTTAATTTATTCATTTGACACAGAGAGAGAGATTACAAGTAGGCAGAGAGGCAGGCAGAGAGAGAGGAGAGAGGAGGAAGCAGGCTCCCTGCTGAGCAGAGAGCCCGATATGGGCCTCGATCCCAGGACCCTGGGATCATGACCTGAGCCGAAGGCAGGGGCTTTAACCCACTGAGCCACCCAGGCGCCCAAGNATGTGGTAATTTTTTTTAAATTCACATTATATGTGGTACCATTCTCACCCTCTCCCCAACTTGGAATTACAAGTCGCAAATATTTCTTTCTCTGCTAAAGGCAGCTTTAACAGTTCAACTTTCTAACATGCTGCCAATGGAACACACGACAGGAGTTATGTGTGACAAGTTAAGTTTCTTTTCAGAATTCTTGAAAAACAGAACTTCATTGAGTTTAGTATTGGAAATGTTCAATACCATAACAAGCAAAAATGGGCATACTGAATTTTGAGCTTACATTATAGGGATTTCCTCCTGAAGAAAACCTACAGAGGGGAGTTGGGAGGGAAGATACTTCTTATCTAAAAAGCACAGAAATCTATTACTGAATGCTTCTTTAACAGTTAGCAAAACCTGTGACCTCTTAGATCTTAATCTTTTTTAAAAAAATTGTATGTATCCTAATGCAGTCCAAAGGGAGTATATTTAGCCAAAATAGCATGCATCTTGAGGACGGAGGAACTAGTTGAAGTCACAGTTATGTTACATAGTAGCTGTGTGACTTTGGGTAATTCACTTAACCACTCTGATCCTAATTTTATTTTCCCAAATATTGAGTTACAACAGCCTGGCTACTCTATAGTTTGGGTGTGAGAGTCAAATGACATTGAAAATGTAAAATGCAAAGTGCTTTCTCAGCAAAGGAAGCTTTATTATTACCACGTAACTACCATATTATAATTATATTATCACCATTATAATTATCTAAGCTTTAATTCCTTAAAAGTAAATGCTTGCTTTCAAGTATTTGCTTTTATGAATACCTGAGATGAAAATGTTGCTCCCACTTTCCTGAATGAATAAGGAAATCACAGTACTGCTACAAGAAAGACTGTGTTCTAGAGTCAGAATTCTGGGACTTAACATCCACTTCACTGCACTTAAATCGCACTGCATGGAGGGTGGCTGGGCAGCTCTGGTGGTCGAGTAGCTGAATCTTGATTTTGGCTTAGGTCATGATCTCAGGGTCATAAGATCGAGCCCTACATTGGGCTCTGCACTCCATGGAGAGTCTGCTTTATTCTATCTCTCCCTCCCCTCTCTTCTGTGCCTCCCTACCCCCTACCCCCACTCATGCACATGCTATTTCTCTCTCAAAAATAATTAATTAATTAATTAATTTTAAAAATCAACAACAACAACAACAACAACATGGAACTAAAGCTCTTACATTCATATGGCTTTTTTTTTTTTAATGTGAGGCTTCCCTTAGGATAAGGGTCCACGTAGAAAGCCCAGAACAACCAGACAAAACTCCTACTAATATCATATGCATGTACATTGTTTTAGAGTTTTCTGGTTATTTCTCCTTTGTTCTTCACATCATTCTGTGATTCTATTAATAAGGGAACCTGAAGCACAGGAAGAACCTCATGACAGGCCAACAAGTCTGCCAGTGTCTACATCATTGTAAAAAGTGATACCTTGATGCTCGAGAGGTTCTTTGATTCCCTCAAAATACGCAATGATCCCTTCTGTCCCCTAGTAGCCCAGAGTTGGTCGTCCCTTTTATTTTTGTCAACAACACTTCCTTTTTGTTCCTCTTCCTCCAACTAGGAAGTGCATCACTGACACAGACACAATATACCTTTTCATAAGGAAGGCAAATGAGTATGTGCCAGATGGGCTGAGGGGATTACAACATGTTTCCTGCTCCCATGGTGACTCAATGGGGCTGGTATGAGAACTTATCTAATTCAAGAAGCCAGCTTCCCTGGCAGAATTATGAGTCACAGTTCCTGGGTAGAAAGCTCACTTTCCAATAGCATTTGGGAGGGGGGGGGGTAGGGGACCTCCTTGGATGGATTACAGTAAAGGTCATTCAGAAAGGCAACCCTGCCAGGACCGCTGGGGAGACACCAGCACCCAGAAGCTTCTGGGATGTCACTCATCTCTCAACAAGAATAGCATGATCACTTCTGCCTTTTCCTTCAAGGTAAGGCAGGACATAAAATTACACTGATGAATTACTGGCAAGAATCCAAACAATTCCCATTATAAAATTGGCCAATTTTGGCAAAAAGGGATATGAAAGGACTTTTTTCCCCATCCATTTATAATATATATGTGTGTGTATATATATCCATCCATTTATAATATATATAGATAGAGTGAGAGTGAGTGCACACCTACCATGTGTCTATGTGTCAATCATTATTCCAAGTATTTGGGTAACAAACAAAGAGGGTAAGTCCCTGTCCTTGGACAGTTTACAAGCAGTGAAATAGGGAGGGAAGGAGAAAGGGAAGGAGGGAAAGAGAGAGAACGGAAGAAGGGAGAGGAGGACGGGAAGGAAAAAGAACAGAAAGAAGGAAAACCGGGGGAGGAGGAGACAAGAGAAAGTTAATACAGTGTCAAGAAATGATGAGTGTCAGGAAGGAAACTACAGACAGATATAGAGATGTGTGACGGGGAGGGCTATTTCAGCTAAGGAGGTTAAGTAAGGTCTCTGTAAGCAGATAATAGTCAAACATTGAACTAAATCAAATAAGAACTACTAATAATAAGGGGTTATATTTGACATATTTAAAAATCAGGACATCACCGTCACTGACCAGTCAAATGGGACACCAATCAAGCAGGACAGACCCTGGTCTAAATAGCCAGGAGATTTGTGTACTAGCGTATCCCAGCTGTATCCCAGCCAGATTAGGAAATATGCTTTCCTAGTGAAAAGGGCCAACAAGGTTGGAGGTTATCTCTACTTCTCTCAGCTTTGAGCTATTTTCTGTCCTAGTTATACCCCTCTTTAGTCTTAGTTTTGGTTTCCAATAAAATGCATTAAGTGATATAGAAAAACTGAAACATACCCAGAAAAGAGAATCAGGATGAGAAGGACTCCAATCCATGCCATGTGAAGAACAATTGAAGGAATATATTGAAAAACACTGTCATGGCTATATGATCATTATTTTAACATTTCTGAAGACCTCTCACACAGAAGAGGAATTAAAGTAATGATATTTATTTATTTATTTATTTATTTATTTATTTATTTATTTATTTTTAAAGATTTATTTATTTGTTTATATGACAGAGAAAGATTACAAGTAGGCAGAGAGGCAGGCAGAGAGAGAGGAGGAAGCAGGCTCCTTGCCGAGCAGGAAGCCAGATGTGGGCGTCGATCCCAGGACCCTGAGATCATGACCTGAGCCGAAGGTAAAGGCTTTAACCAATTGAGACACCCAGGCGCCCAAAGTAATGATATTTAAAGTACTGTCCGTGCTCTTCAGGGGAATTTTACATAAGCCTTTTCAAATGAAGATATCTAGGTTTCCTGAATTAAAATTAGGGAACCACTGGACTGAGTATTTTCTGCTAAAATCAATCATTTGAACCAGAGAAATGTGGAAATGACAGAAATAAATTTCAATTATATATACTAAAAACTTCCTAAGAACTTAGTCAGTCCAAAGACATATGGACCGCAATGAGATGATCACTAGTTAGAGTTACCACAGACCGGCCCTGAGCAGTAATTCTGGAGATGAGAGGAGCTCTAAAAAGATGGATTTTCAAATCCCTTGTGACTCTGATTTCATATGATCCAGACCCATGATGACTGAGTTTAGTTATTCAAACTCAAGCTTTGGCTGGTTTCTCTTAAGAAGCAACATCCGAAGGGGAAAAAAAGGAGAGAGAGAGAGAGCCTAATTGTAGGTCGTTTCTCTCCTAGATAGAAGCAGTATAACAGAAAACCATCATTATTCATTTGTTCTTAAAAGGTCTTAATAAGACTGTTAGCTTTGATGCCTCTTCCACCACCAGCTGAAGTTTGGAAAAGTCATGCTACCATACTGTCAATTCTTTTCCCATTAGACCTGAGGTAAAGGGAAAGAAGCAGGATTCTAGTTGGTTTGGATGTGAAGGTGATGGAAAATTCCTATATTTATACATACCAGAACACTGTCCCAAGTACATTTTGTCCCCTGAAGACTAGAGGTATCATCACCAAAATTGATGATTCTGTCACATCTATGATTCTGTGGTACCACAGAAGACAATGGATATTAAACATTATGCAGTCTTAACTCATTTTTCAGGAAGAGTTGACACATTATCCTATAGATAATTCATATTTTAATAGATTGTCAAAAGCTATTCGCTTACCTGAGGCATCACTTTGCAGGATCCCATAGAAGTAGAGACTCATCACACACCACAGAAGTCCCATCCTGTCAACATAAATACAAAGTTAAGGGAGAGTACTTGCCACTCTCAAGAGCTTAAGTAATAATTACTGCATATACCAGCTAACGATGGGTGAGGAACTGTTCTAGCATGCTTACAATATTAACGAATTTAATTGCAGGAACCAACCAATAAGATTTTTTTTTAACACCCATATTACAGATAAGGAAACTGAGACAAGTTTAAATAACATAACCAACATCTCTTGCCTAGAAAGTGGGAGAATAATGATTAAGCTTCAACACTCTGGCTCCAGAACTATCTCTTAATCATTCAACTACAACTGCTTACTTAAGGAAAATACTCTTCTTGATTTTTTTCACCAGGAGTCACATTTCTGGCAGATAAATTTGATCTTCTTCCCTCCTTAGCATTCATGTGGTCTGTTCCCAATTGGAAATATTTTATGATCCAGACACTTCTCCTTCTTAGTGATGACTAGAAGGTCTAGAAATCCTGGATGCAGACTTGGTCTACAGTTCACCACACTCTAAATTTAGAGTAAAGAGAAATATCTAAACCTCATGCTCTGCTGTCCCTGCTCTCCTCTTCTCCCTGGAAGAGACAAATGATGGGGCTGGAGTCCAATTTTTGTGACCTTTAGCCTTTCTATTGATAACCAGTTGAAACAGCCAAGTAACAAGAATTCTGCCCTTACAGTTGGTTGTGTGATCTCTAATATGGAAGACCTAGAGATTTAACAACTCTGTGAAATTTATTTCCCTACTGCCCTAGTCATATCTCTCCCCTGATAAAATCTTGATAGGGTTATAAATACTGAAACTTGGATGTTACTAAAAAATTCCATATTCAAGACTGTTGCTGTTTTGAACACAGCAGCCACATAAGGGTGCTTACAGAGGTCTTGGTAACTTGTCCTGATCACATCTCTAGTAAGAGCCAAAGATGAGATTTACACCCACCTCTGGTCAACATAAGTCTATGGAACAAGTTTCACCGCCAAAGGGACCCACCATCCTGAAAAGGTCAAAGAGGTATTTGATAAATAGGGTGGCCAGATAATAGCACCTAAAATGAGATACCTGTAAGAGGGTGCCACTGAAACAAAAGGTATAAACTTGTACTGCCTAATCAATCCAGAGTGTATGGTCACTTTAAAGGACGATGCACGCTTCCAACAGCAGTCACCGCTCTTGACCACACATCACCACAAGTCTCTGGTTCATATTGAGCTTCCTTCTTTAGCATGACTGTTCAAAAGTGACAAGTGAGTTTATTATATCCTAAACAGCCATTTTTATCTTAGAGATTAAAGGTTTCTTTCTGACCACCACCATTCTCTTCCAATTCTTACACCATTAACTTAAGGAACTCTACCATCAGTTATTCATGTATTCAATAAAACATGTGTGAGGCACTTTCTGTTTACGCATCTCTTTGATACAATTGCAGGGGCTTCTGGTGAGCAAGATGTAGAGCCTCCTCCAAAGGCAATTCTCCCCCGGAGAGGAGATAAACCACTTCATCATCATCAACTATGAAGAAGACACATGCAGGGGCACTATAAGACATGCAAAGATTTCTCGGACAGAAGGTAGAGCACTAAGCAGGTCTAGCAGAGACTCAAAATGGGTACCAAAATAATGACGATACACAGTAAACAGTCATAAACACAGAGAGGAACAGAAAAGTGCCATTGAAGATGAGCAAGAGAAAGAGATTATTCCAGCCAAGGCAATGAAAGAAGACTAAGTACAAGAGGTAGGCTTTAACTGAGCAAAACTGAATTGAAACAGAAGGAAAGTGGGGAAAAGAAACTCTGTAGGGAATAGTGTTCAGAGATAGGCAAAGCATGGAACATAAAAAGGAAATAGTCTGTAAATAATTCAGTTTGGCTCAAGCACAAGGTATTAGTAAAAGAACTATAGAAGACTTTGTTGGAAGGCAGGGAGTATTAGAATCAGAACATGGCAAGGCCCTGAACAGCAAAGGACTTGGGATTTAATTGACACAGAAAATAGGAAGCCACTGAAGGTTTCAGATTAGAAGACTGATGTGATCACCGAATCGTGCCTACTGGAGTTCGTTTCTCCTGGGCAGGTATCAGATGGATTGCCACTAAATTCTGTCTTGAAATCATTTTGTCTCCTGAACTTGTCATCAAAATAATTGTTTAACTCCTAGCTTTGTGTCATCTATAAACTTGATCAGCATGCCACCTATGTCCTCATCCAACTCATTAATAAAAGTAATTAATAATTCTGCATTAATAATTGTCAGTGGAGAACAACTAGATATTTCACTGTCGATTCAGGGCACAGTAACTTCAGCTCCAATACTCAGCTATGCTAAAGCACTCTACCTCCCAAATTGCTTTCGGCTATGAAAACAAAACAAAACAAAACTTGCACCTCTAGATTTTCCCAGTTTGCCTGTTTATAAGCTACTGAATTCCTAGGGCAACCCTTAGAAGACATTCTAATTAGTGTGACTGAGGGCCTTAATTGACATTCCCCTGAGTAACTGGATTATGTCAGAGGCGGCAAGGAGTCAGGTCATCAAGGTAAAGCCAATCTAAAGATAACCTGTGCGAAAACATAAACCCAGGGTCAGTCCTGTCCTGTGATGAATTAGAATAAAGGAGACTGAAAAGGAAATGTGGTTGTGCGGGCTGGTTTTGACAGACTCGAGGTACCAAGGTTAGTGGGAGGCAGTTGGCTGGTTCATTTAACATCGTCTTGCATTCTCCCTCAGAATTTTATCATTGTGACTAGTCATACATTTCTGGTTCTTGTTTCTTGGGGAGAGAGGGTGCTGGATGTTTTCAGAGATGGAGAAGCTGTCAGAAAGCAAAGGAACCTGCCTAATAACACATGGTTTCTCATGGTCTGAATTACAACCTAGCTTTAGATTATTGCCATGGTGTCTAACAGACTCTGCCCTTGCTTCAGATGATTGCAACTTACAAAAATAGATTTCCAGTCAGCCTTTTCCGCACTATCCATTTTACCTACTGTATAATCATTTTCATATGTCCCCTCTTAGGTCTGAGTACTTCTCTCATATTTAATTCCATTGTTTCCTGGTATATCAGCTCGGATGTCTATACTACCTGGCAAAGAGTTTCAAATACACACTCATTTCTATGTAATCCACAACAATATTAATGATAATTGTTGACATGTGGTCACCCCTTTAACAGTAACTCCTGGTTATGAATCATTCCGTTGTAGCATTCTCTAGGTTTAAATAAGCTGAAGGATCTTCTTATCTCTGCATCAGCTCTGACCAGCAATTCTCTCACGGGGCCCACAGGTGACAGGCTGAAACTAGGTGTGCTGCCCCAAGGCTGGTATATCTGTGAATCACATTTGCCTTCCTTCTGCACATTTCAGCAGGCCACAGGGCTGGATTTCCCCCTCAGTTTCCTGATTCCACATACAGCCCACAGCCAGATCCCAGTCACTCTCTGAAGCCCACCAACCTAGCTGGGGCTTTGACCTTCAACCTGGTGCTTTTCAGCACTCTTCCAGAAGCCTGAATTTTGTCCCCTGAATTTTGTAAGGTCTTGCCAAGGTGGATAAGCCTCCTGTAACCACAAAGCTATTATCACCTACCTCATTCCTGGCGGACAGACGTCCTTTGCTATGATCTGCCCACTGAAACCTGGTTGTTAACATCAAGCCACAAACCCTAGATGGTCATCTCCATGCCGGGCCAGCCAAATCACCTCCATGAGCCCTGACCAATCCAGGTTCTAACTTATTGATAAAGTCAATAACTGTATCTAACTTACTTCTCTAACTTACTAATAAAGTTTGAGCAGATCTTGTATGTATGCTTACCTAAGATAGGACAAACAAGCCTCTAAAGGGCATAGGACAAGTTATTAATTATCTCATCTTACAGAAAAGGAGAGATGGCATTTATTAAGTTAATTAAACTTATCTTCACCATCAATGTTTTATCTTTTATACTTTTTGAACTATAAATGAACCCTTATGAAGAATACTTCAGAACAGAATATCAGTAATCAAAAGTATCAGTACAGTGACATGGAAGACTCTAATTCTGAATAAAATGAAGTAAGCGTAATCCACTCTGTTTCTCTCAATGAGAGCAGATATAAACCTGGGCAGAATGCATAAAACAATTATAAGAGGACTCCAAAATTAAATAATAGCATATTCTTTTCAAGTACATATAGGACATTCACCAAGATCAGCTATGTCATGTACCATAAATCAAACCTTAACAAATATAAAATAATTGAACATATATTCTCTAACCATAGAATCAAACTAGAAACCAATAAAAGAAAAATAACAGGATAATATTCAAACACTTAGAAATTAAGGAATAGGGGCACCTGGGTGGCTCAGTGGGTTAATCCTCTGCCTTCGGCTCAGGTCATGATCTCAGGGTCCTGAAATTGAGGCCCACATCAGGCTCCCTGCTCAGTGGGGAGCCTGCTTCCTCTCTCTGCCTGCCTCTCTGCCTACTTGTGATCTCTCTCTGTCAAATAAATAAATAAAATCTTAAAAAACAGAAAGTCATAAGGAAGAGAAAATACATTTACATTACTGTAGTATATTTATTGAAAAAAAAAATCTGTATATAAGTGGACACCTGCACAATTCAAACCCAGGCTGTTCAAGGGCCAATTGTGTGCCTAAATAATTCATGGGTTAAAACAGATGACTATTGAGACATCTGGGTGGTTCAGTTGGTTAAGCGTCTGCCTTTGGCTCAGGTCGTGATCCCAGGGTCCTGGAATCGAGTCCCATATCGGGCTCACTGCTCTCCCTCCGCCTACCTCTCTCTCTCTCTCTCTCTCTCTCTCTCTGACAAATAAAAATTTTAAAAAAATCTTTTAAAAAAAGACAACTATTAGAAAATATTTTAAACTGAACATAAATGAAAATACAACATACCAAAATGTGTGGGATACCGTTAAAGTTGTTCTTAGAGGATAATTTGTAGTGTTATAAGGTTTATATTAGAAAAGAAGAAAAATTTCAAGTCAGCTAATTTTCTACCTTAAGAGCCCAGAATAAGAAGAGAAAAATAAAACAAATAAGTAAAATGAAGGAAATAATGAAGAGTAGAGATCAAAAATTTTAAAAGAGGAGGAGCCTGGGTGGCTCAGTGGGTTAAGGCTCTGCCTTCAGCTCAGGTCATGGTTCCAGGGTCCTGGGATCAAGCCCCGCATTGGGCTATCTGCTTGGCAGAAAGCCCACTTTCCTCTCTCTCTCTGCCTACTTGTGATCTCTTTCTCTGTCAAGTAAACAAATAAAATCTTTCATAATAAAAAAAATTTAAAAGAGGAAAAAAAATGAAGCCAAAAGTTAGTCTTTAAAAAGAACAACAACAAAAGAATTGCTAAATCTCTATCCAGGTGAACCAAGAAGGAAAAAAAAAAAAAAAAAGACACATATAACTAATATCTGAAATGAAAGAGGGTACATCACTACTGATCGTATGGGCATTAAGATGGTAATAAGGGAATACTAAATTCTCTAGGCACATAAACTCACAATTTAGATGACATGTACCAATATCTCAAAACCCACAAATATCAAAGCTCATCCAAAATGAAATGAACAATCTTATGGGTCCTATTATTATTTTTAAAGATTAAATTTACAGTTAGAAACCTTACAAAAAAGAAATTCCCAAGCTTCAGATGATCTCACTGGTAAATTCTATCAAACATTTAAAAAACAAATAAAATCAATTCTACATAATCTCTTTCAGAAAATAAAAGACTAAACGGCTACCAATTCATTTTATGACACACAACATTACTCTGATTCTAAACTCTGCCATAGATAGCATAAGGAAATAAATGTATAGCTATCCCCAAACCAGAGTTTATCCCAGATATGCAAGTCAGGATTCAGTATTTGAAAAATCTAAAGAAACAAAACCACATGATTATATCAATTGATGAAAGAAGAACATTTGACAAAATTCAGTATCCATTCATGATACAGGCTTTAGCAAACTAAGAATAGAAGGGAACCTCCTCAAACCAATAAAGAGTATCTACAAAAAACCTACATCTAATATCACACCTAATGTTGAAAACTGAATACTTTCCCACTCAGATCAGGAGCAAAGCAAGGATGTTCATTCATATTACTATTCAACATCATACTGGAAGTCTTAACTAGTACAATAAGGTTATTCACAGATGATGCAATTTCCAACATAGAAAATCCTAAAGACTCTATTACAAAAAAAGAACTAAATAACTAAAGTTACAGCATACATATCAACAGAGAAAAATTAAATATATTACTATATACTAGCAATAACAATGGAAAATAAAACTTTTTAAAAAGATTCATCACAATAGCTAAAGATAATGCTGGGTAAAAGTCTAAACAACATGTGGAAAGTCTGTATGTTGAAATATGCAAAATGTTACTAAAATAAATAAAAAATGACCTAAATAAATAGAAATATGTGGTTGGCAAAATGGTCCCATGCCCTAAATTCCTGGAACCTGTTTTGTTACCCCTCTTAGCCAAATAACTGCACAAATGTAATCAAGGTTATGGACCTCAAAATATGGAGATTATACTAGACTATCCACACGGGCTCAACCTAATCAGATCAACCCTTAAAAGCAAAGAAGTTTCTCTGGTTAAAGTGAGAGAGATGCAACAGAGATAAATCAAAGAAAGGTGAAGAAAGAAAAGAACCCCAAAGGCCTTTGATGTTAAAGATAAATGTAGCAACCTGTCAAGGAATCCCGGTGACCTTCAGGAGCTGAGAGAGACATTTAGCTGACAACCTGATAGCCAATAAGAGAAAAGGTACCTATGGCCTACAACATAGGGAATAAAATGCTGCCAACAACCTGAGGATGTGATGAAAGAGGAACTCTCTTACACTGTCAGTGGGAATGCAAACTGGTGCAGCCACTGCGGAAAATAGTATTGAGGTTCCTCAAGAAGTTAAAAATTAAGATATCCAACGATCCTGCAGTCTCACTACAAGGTATTTACCAAAAAATATAAAAATACTACTCAAAAAGATACATGTACCCCAATGTTTACAGCAGCATTATTTACAATAGCCAAATTATGGAAACAGCTCAAGTGTCCATTGATTAATGAATGTGATGAATGGATAAAGAAGATGTGGGATACACACACACACACACACACACACACACACACAATATAATATATAATATATAATATATATTATTCAGCCATAAAAAGAATGAAATCTTGCCATTTGCAACAACATGGATGGAGCTAGATAATATTACATTGAGTGAAATAATTCAGTTAGAGAAAGGCAAATATACTTTATGATTTCAGTCATATGTGGAGTTTAAGAAACAAAATAAATGAGCAAAGGGAAGAAAAAGAGAGAGAGGCAAACTAAGAAACAGACTCAACTATAGAGAACAAACTGGTGGTTACCAGAAGGGAGGTGGGTAGGGAAATGGGTTAAATAGGTTATGGGGATTAAGGTGTGCTCTTGTTGTGATGAGCACCCAGTGATGTATGGCATTGTTGAATCACTATATTATACACCTGAAACTAATATTACACTGTACGTTAACTAACTGGAATTTAAGTAAAAACTTCAAAAAATTTCTGCCCAACTTTGGAACTGTATTCTTCCCCAGAGCCTCTAGAAAGGAACACATCCTGGCTGACACTTTAATTTTAACCTTGTAAGACCTTAAGACTCTTAACCTTAAGAGAACATTGTATCTGAACTTCTGGCTCACAGAAACTGTGATATAATAAATGAATGTTGTTTAAAGTCACTAAGTTTCTGGTTATTTATTATAGTGGTAATAGAAAATAATGTAGGAGACATACCATATTCATGGATTGAAAGACTCCACCTAGAAGAGATGTCAATTGTCCCCTAAAATTAATTGACAGACTTAATAAAATTCCAATAAAAAATCTTAACAAGATTTGTTTATATATATAGAAAAGCTGATTTTAAAACTTCTGTGGAAAGAGAAATATTGAAGAACATTTTGAAAAAGAATAATAAAGTTATAGGAATCACACGATAACTCAACTCTTTTTTTTTATTTTTTTTAATATTTTATTTATTTATTTGACAGAGAGAGAGAGAGATCACAAGTAGGCAGAGAGGCAGGTAGAGAGAGAAGAGGAAGCAGGCTCCCCACTGAGCAGAGAGCCCGACGTGGGCCTCAATCCCAGGACCCTGAGATCATGACCTGAGCCGAAGGCAGAGGCTTTAACCCACTGAGCCACCCAGGCGCCCTCAACTTTTTTTTTTTTTTAATTGAAGTACAGTTGACAGAATATTATATTAGTTTCATGTATACAACATGGTGATTTGACAATTATATATATTACCAAATGTTTGCCATGCTAAGGGTAGGTACCATCTGTCACCATACAAAGTTATTACAATATTGACTGTATTCCTTATACTGTACTTTTCAGCCCTGTGACTTATTTATTTTATAACTGGAAGTTTGTGCCTCTTAATCACCTTCACCTATTTCACCCATTCCCCCATGCCCTTTAGTAACCACCAGTTTGTTCTCTGTATTTATAAATCTATTTCTGTTTTTTGTTTGTATTTTAGATTCCAAATATAAGTGAAGTCATATAGTATCTGCCTTTTTTTTTGTCTGACTTACATCACTTAGCATAATGCTCCCTAGGTCCATCCATGTTGTCCTGAATGGTAAAATTTCATTCTGTGTATGGGTGTGTGTACAAACTCCACCTCTTCTTTACCCATCCAAACAACCCAATTTTAAAATGTCAAAAGTCTTTTTTTTTTCAAGATTTTTTATTTATTTATTTGGCAGAGAGAGAGAGAGAGAGCACAGACAGGGGGAGCAGCAGGCAGAGGGAGAGAGAGAACCAAGCTCCCTGAAGAGCAAAGAGCCTCACATTGGGCTGGACCCCAGGACTCTGAGCCAAAGTCAGATGCTTAAAAGACTGAGCCACCCAGGCACCCCTAAAATGTCAAAAGTCTTAAAGAGACATTTTACTGAAAAGGATATTTAGAAGGTACGTTAACACAGGAAAGGATGTTCAACATCATCAGCCATAAGGGAAATGAAAATCTAAGAACAAAACTAGATACCACTACACACCTTTCAGAATCACTAAAGTAAGAAATACCGGCAATGCTGAGTGCTGAAGAGAATACAGAGCTGTTGAAACCATCCCACCACTGGGACTACAAAATGGCACAGCCTCTCTGGAAAACAGCCTGGCAGCTTCTTATAAAGTGAAAAATACACTTCCCATAGGATCCCACTCCTGGGTATTCACCCAAGAGAACTGGAAACTTTCGTTCAGACAAAAACCTGTCCATGAATATTTACTGCAGCTCTGTTATTAATTGTCAAAAACTAGAAACAACTCAAATGCCCTTCAACAGGCAAATGGATAAACTCTGGTACATCTGAAAAACAGACTACTTTTCAGTCGTACAAAGCAATGAGCTGTCCATAGCAACAACTTGGATAAATCTCAAAGGCATTATGTTAAATGAAAAAAAGCCAGTCTCAATGGGTTACCAACTGTCTAATTTCATTTAAAAGACATTCCCCAAAAGACAAAACTAGAATGACAGAGAACAGATCAGGGGTTAGAGGTAGTGAGTGGGCAGGTGTTAACAGTAAAGGCATAGCACAAAAGCATAATTTGGGGGATAGAAGAGTTCCATATCCTGACTGGGTCAGTGATTAAACAAGTCTATACATGAGTTATTATTCATAGAGCTGTACTTCTTTTAAAAAAACGTCAATTTTATTGTATGTTAATTAAAATTTTATTTTTTTAAGTGGCATGAGTCTTCCCCTTTAAAAGCTTCACAAATGATTTGTGAACCCTTTCAGACAGTTTAAATAAATGAAAGCTGTTTTAACCTAAATATGGTTTCTATTTTCAACATTTACTTTGAAAATAACACTGTCCTGTTGTTAAGTACTGAATGTTCCAGAAAAGTCCAGGAGTAGAGGCACACAGAAAGATCAATGAAATGTCCCAACTTTCAGCATATGAAGCCAGTGTCGCTAACCTTGATACAACAGCAAAGTCGAAGTTTGCTCCAGAAAACATTAGCACACTCGTCTTAGACATTGCCTTTCCCTTTGTTACTAAATAGCTTCAAAGTGTTTGGAACTCTGAGAGGACATATATAATATACCACCTGCCATCTTTAGAAGCTTGGAATAGAATGGGAGCAGATTGATTTCCTTTTGTTCTTAAATATTTTGAATAGCAACATGCTCTGTGGAGTGAGGGAAGAAATATGATCAAGTCGCATCCTTCATAAGAGAGAACTAGAAATAGGTTCTCAGTGAGATGAAGGTGAAAGAAATCTTAAGAAGAGCACTACACTTGGAGTTCATGTTTGACTGTTTGATCTTGAACAGCCTGAGAAGGAGGAGGAAAAGATTCACAACCACTTAAGAGTTATAAACTGGTCACTGCCTTGATGACTAATTTAAGACTGACATGCTAGGTGTTCCTGGATATTTCTTAATGGGGACAAGAGGAGTGTTCCACTGTACCCTTTTCCAATTTGATGGGTAAGTATTCTTCTTTTTTTTTTTTTTAAGATTTTTTATTTTTTTATTTGACAGAGAGGGAGAGATTACAAGTAGGCAGAGAGGCAGGCAGAGAGAGAGGAGGAAGCAGGCTCCCCACTGAGCAGGGAGCCCGATGCGGGCCTCGATCCCAGGACCCTGAGATCATGACCTGAGCCGAAGGCAGAGGCTTTAACCCACTGAGCCACCCAGGCGCCCAAGATGGCTAAGTATTCTGTACTTAGAGAGACTGAGGTAGGAACTTTTTATGGTAGGAGTGATAGAAACTAATGCCCACCTTATTAGTTTGTTGGGAGGAATAAACTTGGTAATTAGCACTGCCCAGGCACATAAGAAGCTCTCAGCAAATGCTTTTATTAAATATTTTTAGCTCTTATTAAATCAGATAATAAATGGGAAAACCTTGAGAAACTGTGCAGCAATAGACCAATGTGAGCTACCATTAATATTATTTACAAAGAAGAGCCAGCTACTTGGTTCAAGTTGACCATTGACCATTGGGCAAAACTTGCCATGTCCTACCCTTTGCATGTACCAGGCCAAATTTAGTTCTCTATTCCCTAAACATTTCAGAGAAGACAATCTTCTGACTGAAAGCAGTTTTAAATCCAGCTTCTGTAACTTAAGGAAAAGCCAAGGTTGTCATGATACCCTCTACAGTTAAATTTGAACTTGGAGAAATTATGGTCCAGGAGGTTCTCCTTCTCTAGTGTTCTAATACCCTCATTTTTTTCAATGGAAGTAAAAAGCCTCTGCCATGACTGTCTCCGTGAGGTGGTCGCAGAGGACCAAATGATGCGACACATAGACAGAGGTGTTGTAATTATACAGGGCTATACTAATGTAACGTGTTATGATGTTGGTTTTTGTTAAGAAATTACAGCAATTAATTATTGTTTAATTCAAATCAGAACCTCAATTACCTTGGGCCTATTGACAGAGGGGAAAAGAATAAATCTAAGATCTGATAACATTCTATTTTTTAGTCAGGTGATGGTTACATGATGATGCATTTGTAACAATTCACTAATCTGTACACTTAGAATTTATGTATTTTACTCCTAGTATGTTATGCTTCTTTAAAATATTACAGAAAAACTTTTGCTTGACTGAAGTTGAAGAGCGGTTTAACAACAGGGAGAGGGGGGCACCTGGATGGCACAGTTAGTTAAGCCTAACTCTTGACTTAAGCCTAAGCCTTGACTCTCGGTTTGAGCTCAGGTCGTGATCTCAAGTCGTGATATCAGGTCAGCGCAGGGTCGTGATCTCAGGGTAGTGAGATCGAGCCCTGTGTTGGGCTCTGTGCTCAGCTCTAAGACTGCTTAAGATTCTCTCTGCCCCCCATTTCTCTCTCTCTCTTCTTTCTCTTTCAAATAAATAAATCTTTAAAAAAATAATAATAAAAAAAACAGAGAGAGGTTAGAGAAAAGTACCGGGTAACACTATAACCTTTTAAATCAAGAAAGTAGCTTAAATCCAACAGAGAATATGATGAAGAATCATTTCAGGGAGTTTTAAGGCTGGAGGTAAGAATATTTATGAGGAATGAACTTAAGATTCCTTCCAATTCACTCAACAAATATTCTTCAAGCTCTGGACATAGTCCAAAGGCAGATGAGAGAAGGAAAACGCCCCTGTCCTCCTGGAGCTTACAGTCCTGAAACACAGAAACACTCAGAACCTAGAGAACAATGCTATACCAGAGACATCTCACAGCATATGAGAGAGGAGGGAGCAGCTCCCTGGAGAAATATAATGCCATGTGAAGTTCAAGTAGGGAATTAGACAAAATTATAAGCATAACAGACACAAACAGTCATATCACTTTATAGGCTCAGATCCAGTAACCTCCAAGTTAGGGAATTCATCACTTTTCCCAGCACAGAATAGCTTCTTTGCCATCTCAGGTTTTCAACTCTTAATTTCACATAAGAATACTGCCACCAATAACCTGTAATTCGAAGGAATGGTCTGGAGATCAGGATGCTGCCTGTGAGGCTCTCAAGAGAAAGACACCATCTACACACTGTTAGAGAAGCCATCGGTAACAAAACTGTGGCCAAGTTTCCATTGATTTCTTCATAAAGACTGTACGCTCTAGCTTCTGTATCTATAAAATCAAATTTTGTTCAGATCAAGATTTGTTGAGCTTCTGTTATATAGACTTTAATAGAAACTGTGTGGTACAAAAAAAAAAACAAACATACAGTTCCTATAATCATGGATCTCACAGTTTGGTAGCAAAGTCAGACTTAACAAGCATATATGGTCATGTATAGTGCAATCACACCACAGTAGATGATGAAAACTGCCAAACTATCATATACCATAATGAGCCTTCTGCCAAAGGACCATGTGGCCAAATGATTTTGAAAAGTGACATGTCACAAAACTCTTTCTTGGAGATTCACATACGCATTAGCATTTTAAAGGCTCTGGTCATCTGCCAACTAAATATTTTGGTTGACTTGTTTCAATGCAGCGTTAAGCGAAATTATTTGACCATCAACCCCTTTTTTTATGCATTATATCTCTTAGGGTTCCATTGGAAATACCTCTATAGATAGTAAAAAATCTAATCAGGGAAGGGAGAGCCCAAACCCTAATTCCCAGATCAATCCTCAATCCATAAGATCCAGATGCTTGTCAAAGTCACCCAACTTGCGACTAAACTGGCTACAAGGGAAAAGAAATGAATCCAAACTTTCCCACAGCTTCATCCCCACTCTGCAGACTTTCCTGGGAATCTCTCATCTTGTCGCTGGATAAAAGTAAACTATGCCTTCTAAAAACTCTAAACAGGTATCTGTACTTCTTATAGAGCCCTGAGAAATTTCTATCCCAATCTGTTTTACTTAGGTTTTTTCTTTTTGCCTCCCATTTGGGCCAGGATTCCAAACTTAGGTCTACAGTCCAATGCTGTTACAAAATAAACATATATATGCATAGGGCAACTTCTGGGAAGTAGAAAGAACATCCCCCCAGGACAGAGGCAACCTCTGTTCTAGTTTGCTGTTGGTCACTCTTGAACTGTGTGCCCCTTGCCTAATTTACTGTGGACTCTGGTATCCTTATCAATAAGATGGGATTACAAATATTTATTTCATAGGCTGCTGGAAGGATCAAATTAGATACTACTTATGGAAAAACTTCCTAACAGGGATGTGTGATGCAAATAGGAGATGTTGATGCTTTTATTTTACACACGTATTCACGTGCAAGGCTCCAGGCCACCCAGAGGATGGGCTCTCCTCCAGGGGTGGGTCTAACAGATGTCGCTCTGAGTCCTGTGGTTCTCCCCAAGGTCCACTGCCTAAAAAGTGAAGCTGCCTTCAGAAATTAGACTTGAATGTACCTCAGTCACCCTTGGTCTTAACAACACGGCCAGCTGTCCTTTCACAGGAGCACGTCTCTGTGTCATCTCTGCTTCCATCAGAAAAAAATGACTGGCTGGGCATCATCCATCAAACCAGAGCTTCGCCTGCTCTCGTGCTCAGGGACCTGAAGCTTCAGTATCTTCAGCGACTCAAACAGACCCTGTAGCACCTAGGGGCTCCTCATTGTCAATTACGCAGAGAAACAAGAGGGATGGGTCCTGGGTCCCAGTCTTGACTCTTGCATTAATGAGCTGTGTGACTTCGCCAGTGAACTTTATTCTCTGGGTAATTCAGTTTCTCCGATTAGTTTTATTAAGAAGAGTTAAAGTCATAAGTTAATTTAGAACTTTCACAGAAGACTTACCATGTGCCAGGGTTGATAACTGCTAATTGTAAGAAAGCACGGGGCCTTCAAGACAGCCTCTGCTTTCAGCCATTTTGCCCGTTGGAGAACACAGGCCATTAGGCATCCTCTCCATCCCTACCTCCAGTCTTGTCGCTGAAATGCAGGGATAATATTCCAAGTCTTTCTGGAAACCCACATTAGCCAAAATTAGAGAGTCTTAAAGAAAATATCATCTCTCTGGATCTAAAGTGTTAAAGGAAATCCCCTCATGAACTAACACTGTGTGAGTCTGTGTGAGTCTGTGTCCCTGTTGAGAAAATTCTATGGTTTCTTTCACGGATTTTTGGACACCAGGATCATCCTGACAGATGGCAATGTGCACCCACCAGTCCCATAATCTGGGATGTAACCTCAGTCCACCAGATCACTCTGGATGGAAGGAAGGAGTGGGGGACTTAGTTCTTACCATATTAGCCACAGTTCTTACCATATCAATTTGACATTTGGTGACTTTAGTGCAAATAAAGTAAGATCGTGCAATTCCCCTTTCATCAGAATGAGACTGAGCTGGAATTTTATAGTGCTATTATCTACTGATCCATAAACCACTAAAAACTCAAGTGACCCTATTTTCAACAAATATGCTACTTAGAAAAAAACAGTGCCCTCACAGAGAGGTGCTCAAGCAGGGCTTAATATGAGGTTTTAAAATGCTTTGACAAGAAAATTGAGCAGGAGAGCAGAACATAAACATATATATGCATGTATACACACACACACACATGTACAGAATACAAGTGGGGATTTCATGGCCGCACCATTAGCTTTTCCAATGCAAAGCTAATAAATGATAACTGAGCACCTAGTAGGCTACATTAAATGCTAAAGGATATAACAGATGTGAACATCCAGGAACTCACAACCTAATGGGGATCTCTCACATGCCTGGTGCTAATTACCCTGTAGGTAAGTCTGGTTTTTTAGTTAAATGTTCCAATCCCTGGTTCTGCCTCTTAGTACTGGTAGAATATTGGTACAGGTCACTTAATCTACCTATGCCTTAGTTTCCTCAACTGTAAAATGGGGGAGAATAGCAGTATATACTTCATGTGTTTTATGATAGAATTATATGAGTTAACATATACAAAATACCTAAAAGAATATTTGCTATTATTATTTCTTTAACTGTACAAAGCAGTTTAGCTGTGTTTGCTCATACTACTATTAAGTTTACAAATCAGTCTAAGCAACAGGCTCTGAAGATGGAATTCCTTGCATTTTAATTTGGGTGCAGGGCGAGCAGGATTGGGCGAGTGAGAGACTCCTTGAATAACACAGCATTACAGCTGTACTCTGGAGACAGGTAACACTCTGAAATGCAGCCATGCATAAGAAGAAAGGCATTTAGGGCAAAATTAAAATAAAATGAGCCTCACTTTTTGCCACTGAGCAGAGAACAGGAAGGAAAACGTGTTGAAAAATTCTAATTAGACGAATATTATCTTACAGTTATGAAGTTCCTAAAACCACAGACTATGAACAACTATTAGAAATAGAAACTTTGTTCTGCACATCATTTCAAGGGCTTACATTCCTTGGATCTGCTAAGCATATCAATGCATGGTTACCACAGTCTACCCTAGGTAGCAGTACTGGTGATTATAGGAGTTAATAGGACATTACCCGAGCAATGGAGCTGTAAACGCATGTTCGATTATGCCAACACTGCCAGTTCAAGAATGGAAGGAGTTCTCATTAGCATACACACATAAATATTGTTTTTTTTTTGTTTTTTGTTTTTTGTTTTTAAAGATTTTATTTATTTTATTTATTCATTTGACACAGAGAGAGAGATTACAAGTAGGCAGAGAGGCAGGCAGAGAGAGAGGAGAGAGGAGGAAGCAGGCTCCCTGCTGAGCAGAGAGCCCGATGCGGGCCTCGATCCCAGGATCCTGGGATCATGACCTGAGCCGAAGGCAGAGGCTTTAACCCACTGAGCCACCCAGGCGCCCCACACATAAATATTGTTAAAACACTCTGCCATCCACAAAGCTTACATATTGGTATACATCTACATATCTATAGATATTCACTTAAACCTCCGAAGATGGCCAGGAGTTTGATATTTAATATCAATCCCATTTTACAGAAAAAGTAGTGATTTCTCCAAAGGTCCAAAGATAATAAATGGCGACACCAGTGTTCAAACTCAGATACCTTGACCCCGTATCTCATGATCTTTCTACTATATGGTCCCTCTCCTGCTGCCATTATTTTGAATGTTTGTGTCAGAGACATGGGGTCAGAAATACCATTTTCTAGTGGGGTCTCAATGTCTATCTTCTGCTTAGCAAACAATCTAAGCATTTGTCATGTCCTAAAGGAAATCCCATGTTGCTTCTTGCCATTGATCTGTAGCTGTCTCCAACAAAAGGACCTGAATGCCTGCTGTGGCCCTGGGAATTTTAAATAAGAAGTCAATGAGAGATGCTGGTAAATGGTTCTGTAATTGTCTAGGGGCGGATAAAACCTTGGTGGAATAATAATCATATCAATATGCCGGCTACACGAATGATCCTGCAGTGAATTACAACAGGGTACTTCAACTCCAAAGCCTAGGGTGGCACATCTGCATAATTAATCTCACTCTGCAATAACCCCGCAGGGTCAGCAAGATTGGCATTCTGCAGCAGAAATTAATGTCCTATTATTTCAGTCCCCTTCGGTGTTTCTTCAGATTCAGAAAAATAGTATCAGATGTAGTAGCTCTGTTGACACAGACAAGTTACAAAAAAATTCTCACATAAATCCTGGTAGGTAGAGAATGAATTCAATACATAATAGTTCTAATTCGCCTACTAAATCCAACGCTCTTGATATTTCTATTTTATTCTAGGATTCACCTAGACCCTCCAAAGGTCACATGTTGATCCATATTGTCCAGCTAGGGCTTCTAGAGAATGATTTCAAGAAATCACATTTTGGTACTATGTCCTCATTTTAGAGAAATATTAGGTGATTAATATTACATGAAAAATTAGGTTATAAAGTTATCTTTTTTTTTTTTTACAGGACTTTTCAGAGCCTTTAGGATGGTAATAAAGCACACTGAACTAAATAACTTAGGAATCATTTACCATGCTCTTCTAACTTAAGTGACTTTAGAAAAACTTTTTTAAGGGGTGTCTGGGTGGTTCAGTCAGTTAAGTGTCTGCCTTCAGCTCAGGTCATGATCCCAGGCTCCTGGGATCAAGCCCCACATTGGGCTCCCCATTCAGTGGGGAGCCTGCTTCTCCCTCTCCGTCTGCATGAAGCTCCCCCAGCTTGTGTTCTGTCTCTCTCCCTCTCTCTCTGTATCAAATAAATAAAATCTTAAAAAAATTTTTTGTTGTTGTTTAAAATACCTCCAAGTATCAGAATAGGGTTCTTGGCACAGTTTAGAAATGCAGACTGAAGTTCCTTCAGAAAAAAGGGGGGTTTCATCTGTATAAGGCACTCGGCAATAGACCAAGCTTTGAGAAATTTCTGTAAATTCTCTCATAGGGCATATTATTAAAAACTCCTAGTGAGGCATGGGTCATGAATTCTTGATTGGGGAAAAAAGTGGGAAATTCAAATCAATTTTCTAATTTACTAAGCCATCCCCATGGCAATTTGATGGAGAAGCAATAGCATAATGACTAGCTAAAATGAGACATAAGGCATGCAAGTGAATATAAGTACAGCAATGCTATGCTCGGCCAGTATAGCTAATTGGAGTTGATTATGATTTCACTTCTTCTAGCATTCTGGATGCTTAAAGACTGTTGTCAAATCAGAACATAAGACACCACAGATAAAGAGTCAGAAAACAGAGCGGAGCTCTTATTTCTCCAATTAGAAAAGGAGTCAACACATAAAGGGACCTGGCACATAACCCTTTCACCTCTGTAACCTTCATATATGCTAGAAAAATTAAAATTGTTATTATTTTTAATTACTCTGCCATTCACTGAAAAAGAAAAAGATGAGAAAAATGCATGTATTCATTAGACTGACCTAAAAACTGTTAGGCTTTTTGTATGTTTGTTTTGTTTTTTGTTTGTTTGTTTGTTTTTTGCCTGTAAATACTTCTTTCTATCCACTGATGTTTGAAAAAACAGACCAAAATCTTGTTCTCCAAAGCCCAAAGGAGCAATGCTTACCACCACATCACAGACAAGCAGGCCGAAGAAGCCTTAGTTTTAAGTGCCGTGAGGATACCTCTAACTGATGAGAAGGACCAAATCAATTTTCCCACACAGCACAGCTAAATTCTATTTCCCTGATGTCCTTCAGAGGACACTCTGGATCCTCCAGGATCTGGTGCCACAGCTTCTCATCCAACCCTCTTCAAAACCCTCCTCGCAGAACACAGACCTGGGCCGCAATCTCATACAGACGGCGCTACAAATCTCCGTCATGCCTCCCTTCCCTTTTAATCATTCCTTCTGTCTGGAGTGACCTGCATTCCCCTCTTCACATGCACAAACCCTGCATCTCTTAGCCTGATACAATTTAACCCTTCTCCCTATAACTTTGCCTTATGGTTCTAGTAATGTAATTGTCTACTTTGTACAACTATTAAGCCTGTGTGTTTTCCCTCTTGAGATCCTTGAGAACAGGGTCTACCTCTGATGAGTGCTTGTCTCCCAGGGCCTAGCACAAAGCTCGGCACACAGAACTTGCTCATTGTCCTGGGACTGAATGACTGTGGTCTCCTGGATACAGTGACCCTACGGGCTGTTTCTCAGTCTAGGAAAATACTCTTCCTCTGTCACTTGTTTTCTACACCTCTGGTCTCTCAACACTCATTTCTTTCACCAGATCATCTTTAGGGAGGTGTTTTCTCAGTAAAATCTGTCAGACATGGGATGGCTGGGTGTCTCAGTCAGTTAGGCATCTGCCTTTGGCTCAGGTCATGATCCCTGGGTCCTGAGATCGAGTTCCGCATTGGGTTCCTTGCTCAGCGAGAGCCTGTTTCTTCCTCTCTCTGCCTGTTGCTCGCTCACATGCTCTTTCTCTCTCTGACAAATAAATAAATAAAATATTTTAGGGCCCCCTGGGTGGCTCAGTGGGTTAAGCCTCTGCCTTCGGCTCAGGTCATGATCTCAGGGTCCTGGGATCGAGCCCCGCATCGGGCTCTCTGCTCGGCAAGGAGCCTGCTTCCTCCTCTCTCTCTGCCTGCCTCTCAGCCTACTTGTGATCTCTCTCTCTCTTTCAAATAAATAAATAAAAATATTTAAAAATAATAAAATAAAATAAAATAAAATATTTTAAAATGTGTCAGACAATTTAAAAGAATACCCTGGGACTGTCATCTGCTTTGTTTGTGGAGGACTTGGTTATGCCTTCTACTACATACATTTGCATTTATCCTAGGCAGGGTGACGCTGAACAAGGGACACCCCAGTGAGCTCCTGCCCAAGTGTCCACACAGGAAACCAGCCCCGGAATATTACTTAATTTAGATTTGCAATATTTGATTCAACATTATTGCAGCTCATTATTTTTTGGCCAGGATGAAATCCCCTGAGCCTGCAAAAAGAAAAGGAAAAAAAAAAGCTGGGCAAAAAGAAATTCCCTTCTTCCTGACTGTACGTGTTCCAGTGGGTGACCATATTTCTAACTGCCATCTCTAGCTCCTCAGAAGCTCTGAGGAAGTATCTAGGTTCGAAAGGAAGGGCGATAGCAGGATGACAGACACTCTTTCAGCCCCTTCCTATCACTCCCCAAACCCTGAACTCCGAAGTTTTTACCTGAAGCGTGATTTGGGTCAGGGGAGAGGGATGTGAGCAGGAACCAGAGGGAAACAGAGTGGAGAGGGAATAAGCCAAGCCAGGACTATATGGAGAGAGACCCCCCAGGCAATTTAACTCTGAGAACGATTATCTGACCACTCAACAGCTATTTTCCAAACCCTTACTATATACCTTAACTGGAGTAAACCATGGTTTCACCGTACGCATGGCGCTTCTCTTCATATCTTATTTTATTTTATATTCATGGCACTTATTCAGAGAGAAATATAATTTTCCTGTTTTACAGATGAAGAGATTAGGTGCAAAAAGGTGAAGTGTCCTACTCAAGCTATCACGGCAATCAAATAGCAGAGTTGGTTTTAAATAAGGTTCTGATTGCAGCAGATTGCTGACCGATTCTTCTACATCATTCTCTCCAACGCCCATGGCAGCCTATGAGTTACGCATGTGAAGGAAGTGTTCAATATTTAGCTTGCTGGGTTTCACAGAAAACCCAAAAGATCAATTAAAAACAATAAAGATTCACTGGAGCAAAGGTCATGGAAAATGCCAGACTACATTGGTAAAATCCCTGAATTATAAGCAAAAGATATTTCACTCGAAAAAGCGTTTTTTATTACTTTGCAAGTAATGGAGTGGCACAAATGAGGTGTTTATGGGAACTGCACAGACTTTGATTATTTGTAATTAGTGTAGCATCACTTGTGTAAATGGGGGCACCACATTCAAAGGTTTAAGAGTCCTTTTTCCCAGTCAGTTTCCCAAAAAAACACCTTTGTGTTTCAAATCCTGGGCAAACAGAACTTTACTTACCCCTATAAGCAGGATATTGAAATTTCACGGACAGTTTTCAATAGGTAAGTTAAAATGCTAATGATGGCGGTTGCCAGGGGCTGGAGGCTGAGGATATAGGAAGTTAGTGTTTAAAGGGTTCTGTTTCTGTTGAAACTTGGAATGATGAGAAAAGTTCTGGAGATGGATGGTGGTAACAGTGAATGTACTTACCGCCACAGAAATGTGCACTTAAAAATGGTTAAGATGGTAAATTTTATATATACTTGACCACAATGAAAAAATAAAAATTAAAAATGTTAATGAATTTTCAAATCAGATTCCATCATGAAGAAAAAGAATTTTTTATACAAACCAAAGGCAAACTCCAGTTGAATCTCTGGTTCATCACAAACTCAGAAAAAAATGACTTTAATTCTGAACTGCATTAGTTAAACGTACTAAAATGTGTCCTATCCTCTATGAAAACAAATACAAGTTTTTTAAAAAGGCTTAATTCTCCTTGAAAATAAGGGAAGAGATTCCTGTACCCACCGGCCCCTACCCCTGCTTTTTGTCAGAGCATTTACTTTAGAAAACTAGCAATTATTAGGTACTTTCCCCTCTCTTTGTGTATATAAATCCTTTCGAAGACCAGACAGGTCTCTTGTCACCTTTGTGACACAGAAATGTCCTTCTCAAAGACCTGGGGGCCCTCTCTTGGAAATGTAAACATCTAAGATATAGGTGATGCCTCTAGTTTCTGTTGGAGAACAGATAGTTGACTTTGGTGGGGTGCCTTGTTCTAAACTGCAAAACTACAGACCCAGCAATCCCTCGCCTGGGTATTTATCCAAAACAAACTGAAATCAGGATCTCAAAGAAGTATCTTCACTCCCATATTCATTGCAGCACTATTCACAATAGCCAAGACAGGAGAAAACCTGAACGTCCAACTACAAATGAACGGATAAAGAAAATGTGATATATAAATACAACATAATACTGCTCAGCCTTAAAGAGAAGGAAATTCTAGGATCACAGAAAAGAAGGAAATGAGGGACAATGTGGATGAGCTTTGAGGATATTATGCTTAGTGAAATAACCCAATCACAGGAAGACAAATACTACATGATTCTACTTACAAGAGGAATAGTCAACTTCATAGAATCAGAGTGGAATGGTGGTTGCCTGGGGCTGCAGGGAGAGGAAAATGTGAGCTACTTATCAGTGGGCATAAGGTTTCAGTTAAGAAAGATGAATACTAGAGATCTGCTATATAACATTGTTCCTATAGTCAGCAATAATGTGCTGTATACCACACAAACTAGTTAAGAACGAATGGATAAAGAAGATATGGTCCATGTATACAATGGAATATTAAGCAGCCATCAGAAAGGATGAATACCCAACTTTTGTATCAATATGGACGGGACTGGAGGAGATTATGCTGAGTGAAATAAATCAAGCAGAGAAAGTCAATTATCATATGGTTTCACTTACTTGTGGAGCATAAGGAATAACATGGAGGACATTAGGAGAAGGAAAGGAAAAGTAAACTGGGGTAAATCGGAGGGGGAGACAAAAGATGAGAGACTGTGTACTCTCAGAAACAAACTGAGAATTATGGAGGGGATGGGTGAGCCTGGCAGTGGGTATTAAGGAGGGCACGTATTGCATGGAGCACTGGGTGTGGTGCATAAACAATGAATCTTGGGTCACTGAAAAAATTAAGTTAAATTAAATTTTAAAAAAGGGTGTAGATCTTAAGTATTCTTACCACAATAAAATAAGATTTAAAAAAATTATGGGCGCCTGGGTGGCTCAGTGGGTTAAAGCCTCTGCTTTCGGCTCAGGTCATGATCTCAGCGTCCTGGGATCGAGGCCCGCATCGGGCTCTCTGCTCAGCAGGGAGCCTGCTTCCTCCTCTCCCTGTCTCTCTGCCTGCCTCTCTGCCTACTTGTAATCTCTCTCTCTGTGTCAAATAAATAAATAAAATCTTTAAAAAAAAAAAAAATTAAAGACAAGAGAAGTTTTTCATTTTGATAAAGACTTTGATTAACTACAAATTACCAAGTAAAGGATATCATTTGCATGACAAATGATGATACCAAGTCCTCCTACTTGAATACAAGTTATAGTTTATCTTGAAAATGTGTATGCCTTGAGCTGCTTGGCCATAGGAAAGGCTAAAATTTCTTTCCGTTTTTGCCATCTCTTAGTGGGCTGCCTGTGATATGCTTCATATTCTGGTGTAATGCTTACTTAATAATAAAAGTGTTCCCATTCTCTCTTACGTTTGTGGAGAGGATTTCTGGGCTGAGAGATTTCATTCTTGATTATATTTCCCCAGCTATATATAAAACTATAACATCTATACTATAAAATCTATAATTTTCACTAAAATTAATTTTAGTGGGTAAAAAAACTAAAACACAGACACACGAGAGAAAAGGCTAACTCGTTATTACAAAATGGCAGAAAAACCAAAAGAAAGAGACAAATGAGCCTGAGGAAGAAAAGGAAAAACAAATTTTAAAATAATGAGTATTGGCAGTTATTAAAGCCAATGAATGGTGAGTGGTACATCAGGACAGGAAGAAATTTCCCTACAGACAGGCTCATGAAAAAGTTTTGTAAAATTACTTCCAAAAGGAGAATTATATGCCTTTAGCAAAGACAAAAAATGGAAAGACAAAGGGAAGAATGCCAAAGAGAACTTGAGAAGGAGGGAGAAATGGAGGGAGAGAGAAAGAGAGAAAATATGGATGTGAATACAGTAATCAGAGTTCACAGACACTCGTCCTTCAGTTTCTAATGAACTTTCTTCCATGTCTGCACATCCTGAATTTCTCTTAACAAAAACTCTGTGACAACTTTGTTACATGATTGTTAGTATTTATCCCTTTCTACCTTGTACTATAGCTAGTCCTATGTACGTCTGACCCCTTCTATTCCATTGTGAACACCTTAAGAGCTCAAAGGCAAAACAAATTGTGCTTTTTTTGATAATTCTCCTTTGCAGCCATTACAATGTCACATAGAGAGCACAGGACTAGAAAAGATCTTCTAAATAAATTAAAGAATATAAGTAGAAAGAAGTATTCAAACAATTTTCATAATCTTAATAATCCCCTAAAGTGGATGAAACAGGCATTACATATTCAAGATTTGTTTTTAATAACAGGAAAAAATAGCAGCTGTTCACTGGGCTTGTTCTTATATAGGGCAAGTAATCACCTGCTTGCTTATTTACTTACTCAATTTTTTTATTTACAATTATATTATTTATATGATTATATTTAATTTTATTTTACTTGATTTATCATCATGTTTGCTGATATTTTTATTTTGTTTCATTATTTGTTTTATCTTATATATTCATTTGTTATATTTACTTTTATTTATATTTATGGTAATTTTACTAATTACACTCAGCAGTTTTAGGGAGGTTGAGGAATTACACAAAATAGAAGTGTGATTATGGGAAAAATGAGTGGAGTGAATGAGAAAACTATAAAACAAAGACGTAGAAACTAGAATATAGAAGTGCCAGACAATAAGAAAAACAATGACGCCAGGGACAGTAGGCAAGATGGAGATGTTGGAGGGAAGAATCTGAAGGGAATCTCTAAGAGGAGATAAAAGAAGTTCTTTTGAAATTATGAAGCTCCTCCCTTCCAAGTTTTAAAAAGCAAATATAACCAACTAAAACAATATTATTTTCCTGAGATCAGATGCACCGAAATCTGACTCTGGACCTTACTCCAACCTTGTGATCAGGCTTCCGATTCTTAAAACAAATACACAACTATGTCAGTTGTACAGATTTGTATAACCCTATTAACAAAGTATCAATACAAAATGTTTTTTCTGCGCCTTAAATATGATCCTTTGGACAGTGAATTCCCATGTGCTTCTGAAAGCTCAAATACTCCACATCACCAAGGTACTTTTCAAAGAAGTGAGAGGAGAAAACAGATTTGATACCAGGGAAGCCCTTTTGCCCCAGGGTCTATAAAACCTGACCACAGCAATGGCATGACTGACACCATTTGAAAGGTATCTTGCTGACAAGAATCATGAAAATGCCTTTTATTCATAGGTTTCTCTCACATATCCAAGCTCACTGAAAGCAGAGGCTTTCATTCAACAACACCAACTGAAGGGCTTCTACTCTGTGCGAAGCCATCCACCTTGCCCTGCAGATGAAAGGTGAGGAGGATACAGGCTTTGATCACAAGACACGGTCTCTATCAGAATCCACTGACACAAAAGCAGTCAAGTGAAAGGCAAAGTTAGATCGACATCCATTCTAAGATGGCGCTTCTTGAATAGTAATGTGCATAAGGATCATCTGGGGATCTTGGTAAAATGATTCACTAGACTCATGACAAGACTCAAGATTCCACATTTCTAGTCACTCCCCGAGGCTGTTGCAGCTGTCCCACAAACCACAGACTGAGAAACCACAGTCTAAGTGAGAAGATGCAACCCAAGGGCTATGGAAATGCTACGTTAGAAGTTATTCCTTCTAGGTGATAGTTTCAGATAGGTTCCACAGAGAAGACTCTGCTTGCAAACAGGGAGAGATGCAGATGTAATATGTGTATGTGTCTGTGCAGGTAGGTGAAGAGCAGAAGGACCACACAGAGGACAGGGGGGAGTGTAGAGGAGAGGAGGCAAGGAAAGAGGAGAAAGAATGGAAAAAAATGAGAGAAAATAAGTTGAGCAACGTTCTGAAAACAAAAAAATGCAGAAGCTATTTAGAGAAAAGCATGATATCTGGTAAGAATGGAGTGTAATCTGCAAAGGAGGTGACAAGAACTTAATGGGAAATGGATCTGGAATGACCAACAAGTAAGAAATGATAGGGATTGTATGGATTTGACTCTTTTTTGGAGAGAAGACGGGGCATCTCATCACCAACAAGGGAAGCCAAGTCTGGCTGTTAAAGTAAATGAAGCAGAATAAAACATCCTAGAATGTTGGTCTGGTCTAAAGTTTTTCATATTCCACATTTGGACATTTTACCTAAGTGCCCAAAGTGATTATTGCTCTCAATATAATTGCCTTTCAGCCAATCATAGCCCATCCTCAGCCAAATAACTTAACTCCAAACAAGACTACGCAGGACTGAAACATATATGGTCTGTCCCAAGCTTTTAGTGTCTGCCATGGGCAACCCTAAACTCAAACAGTGGCTCAGTGGAATCATAAAATATTTGTATTTATTCTCAAGACCTGATAATATCGAGAAACATTTCATAATGTAATATTCTGGAAAAGGCAGCTAAATGAAGCTTATACTGGGTACTATAAAAGATTGATGAATCACTGAACTCTAACTCTGAAACTAATAATACACTATATGTTAATTAACTGAATTTAATTTTTTTTTTTTAAAGAGTACAGCACAGTCAACACATGGTGGCACAGGATGGGGGAGCTCAGAGAATGCCTAGGAAGTAAACTGCCAAACCCCTAGGGGATAAGTTCATTGCCTCCTCTACCAACATTATTAATAATAATAAATGAAAAGAAAAGGCATCAAAGGTACCTAAGGTAAAGGTGGCTAATAAATCCTCTATAAGTATTTGTTTCTGTGTCTGTCCAAATCAGTAGAATCTGTAAATGTCATTATGGCTCTTTCGGACAGGATATGAGTCTCACTTAGCAAGAGACTCCATGTCTACACCTTAAATAAATCTGGAAGTAGTCAAAAACATAAAAACATTAAGAATCACCCATAGAGGGCGCCTGGGTGGCTCAGTGGGTTAAAGCCTCTGCTTTCGGCTGAGGTCATGATCTCAGAGTCCTGGGATCGAGGCCCGCATCGGGCTCTCTGCTCAGCAGGGAGCCTGCTTCCTCCTCTCCCTGCCTCTCTGCCTGCCTCTCTGCCTACTTGTAATCTCTCTCTCTGTGTCAAATAAATAAATAAAATCTTTAAAAAAAAAAAAAGAATCACCCATAGATACATAAATGAGTAGGGATGTGATAAAGCAGGTATTAAATAACATTACAGTAGAATCAACGTAGGGTTATATGGGTGCTCACTGTAACAGATTTTCAACTCTGCTGCATGTTTTTAAATTTACGTAATAAAATGTTAGAGAAAAACTACCCATAATCCTATTATCAATCCTATTATCCCCCTTATAAAAATTATAGTAGGTAGGAAGTGAAAACATTATGTCCCCCTCTCCGCTCTTTTCAGCATTTCTTAATCTCACTTCCAACATAATCAAATATAACTACTAGTTTTAGATTTTTACATTTTTTGCAAATATTTTTTCCTTATTTTTCTCTTTACAAAAATTGAATCAGGTATGGATCTATAAGTTGCTTCTTTTTTTTAACAATATATCATTTACATGTATCCCGACCATCTCATACAATTATACTTCACTCCTTTTCATGGCTAAATACAATTCCATTATCCAGCTATCCCATAGTGTATTTAACCATTTCGCTATTGATGGCATTTTGACTATTTTCAGAAATTTGCTACCTTCATACCACATTTAGGCTTGTGGGTATTTTAGTATAAATAATAAAAAAAAAAAATCCATAGGTCCCTAGCATCTAACCAGAAGGCCACAGTAAAAATCCAAAGTGCTTCTAGTGGCTAAGAAGCATAATAGCTAAAAAGGGACTAAAGCAAAATACACAGAATCAAAGGCGTACGGTTATACCTCAACAGTGGGTAACTCAGTTAGTAGCCAGTGTCAATTATCAAGCAAATACCCCGTAGCTAACAACTAGGCGAACTAGTGCTCTAAATATGCACCAGAATGAGTTCTGCACCAACTTAAAAAAATTAACCAACTACACTTCGAATACTCTCAGATCCTCATTCAAGTAACTTGCTTATCTGAGTCCTAATGCCAAAGTACAGAAAAAAAGCAAATTTGGATGAAAAGCAAAAGGCTTTTATAAGAGGCATGTTGATGGTAGTGAGAAAGTTGAGCAATTTCAAGAAAACTAAAAAAACAAACAAACAAACAAAATAATAATAAACAGTGATATGCATGCAGTCTGGGGCCATTTAGTGGTAGAGTCTTACATATTTCAACAGGCCCTGAGGACATCATTATGCACAGTATAAAATAACTGATGTTCAAAATCATGGCCCTGAATTATTAATTAAAGGTATAATTTCTCAGGATACTCGCCATAAGACAGTTGTGTGGTATGGAATACACTTTAGAAAGACATGCTATTAAAACAGTTACAACAAGATCCCTGATCATAGAAGACTCCGGGAAGGCCTTGAGCCAACCTCCTCACTTGACAGACAGAAAAACAAAAGCACAAAGATAACACGATTGATCCAAGGTTGGTTGGTTGTTGGAAATAATCAGAGCTATGATCCAGGAGGGCTGAATCTTATGTCACTGTGTTTGTGGCTACCTCACGATTACAAAATTGTCAATGAGGAACTGCAGCCTTAGTTTTTCATAATGCTCTACAATCCGGAAAGCAGCTATCCTTGAGTCTTTTTATTTTTTTTATTTTTTTTTTAAGATTTTATTTATTTATTTGACACAGAGAGAGAGATTACAAGTAGGCAGAGGCAGGCAGAGAGACAGGGAGAGGAGGAAGCAGGCTCCCTGCTGAGCAGAGAGCCCGATGCGGGCCTGGATCCCAGGACGCTGAGATCATGACCTGAGCCGAAAGCAGAGGCTTTAACCCACTGAGCCACCCAGGCGCCCCCTTGAGTCTTTTTAGAGAGCTGAGATTTTACCTTCAAGCAGTCCTATGATCAGAAATGTGAAAGTGAGTGGTCCTGCTGGAGAACACAGTGGGTGATAAGGCAGTTTTCCTTGGAGAAGTAAACCCAGGAGAAAGCAAGGCAGTGTTTATTGGCAAGGAAGAGGGTTGCACAAAAGGGAACTTACGTCCAACACATTTAGCACAGGAAGAACAAGTCGTGTGCGTGCATGCATGTGCGCGTGCTCACACGCACGCGCGCGTGTATCTTCTCATTAGCATGTATTTCTGGTCACCAAAGTATTGTTGAAGATCATTCAACTTTGAGAATCTAGCCTGATTCTTTCTCTAAATATTCATTATTGCTAAATAAACTGAATTGGCCATTTATTTGAAAGAGCATTGCATTTGGAGGCAGGAGACATCCATTCAAGGCTCTGCGTAACTATGGGCAAGGGCCTTGGGGTTCTTACCGGTAAAGTGAATTGAATCTGAAGATCTCAGTTTCCTCAGGGCTATGATTCATGTTTCTAGTCAGATCTTAGCAAATAGAAATGAGACAAATAGGGGAAATCCAAATACCATGTAGTATGCAATAGAGACAAAGTTTCACATATTTGCTACAAAGGCTTGTTGCAACAAAGGCTTTCAGAGTCCTATTTGAAAGAGAGGAATTGTTTTCGTAAGTAAAGTGCCCTATACTCCACTTGGTTGTTTTGTGTTTTTTGTTTTTTAATTCTCTCCCTCTTTTTCTATCTTATCAAGATGACCTCTAGAAAATCGAAAAGGGCCTTGGAGGTCAAATGATGTTTTTGGACACTATTTAGGAAACAGGAGCCCAGCAAGGATCAGTGACTTTCACGAGGTCGAGAGCTTGCTTGTGAAAATGTGGGATTACTTTTGATTCCCTGTTCATACTTTCCTCTGATAAAGCCACGCTGCCTTCCAACTTTGAAAAACTACTAGGAAATATAACTGTCCCCTAAAAATAACACCCCATTTATATCCCAGGGAAGAGTCATGTCTAAATGGGCAATGGTCCTGTATCAAAGGAAGACAGCTACTAGGGCCCAGGAGGAACTAGTCAGCTGCTAGCGAAGCTAAAGCCGCTGTTCTCTTCCCACGACTCTGTGAAGATTTATGGTGTGCATGGGGAATCTTGGCCAAACTACCTCCAGGCAGTGTTGGACCAGATCCCTAAAGGAGTTCTTGCAGCTATGAAGTTTTTAACATGTTTATCTGCTGGGGACAAGACAGCTGTGTGTTCCTGAAGCTTCCCTATAAGGAATAACACTTCGGACTTTGAGATATCCACACATGAAAGACTTGAACAAAACATACTTTGTTATAACATTTCACTTGAAAAAAAAAAAAAAAAGTTGACCCAGGCTGGAGATTGGTAAAGTCTTTGTAAATCCTGTGGGGAAAGATCACTGGATTTAGTGGGAAAGCAAAGTCTATTCTTAACACACAGCACTGGTCGGTATGACCTGCTGTTAGTTTTGCCTCGTTTTATTCTTTTAATTTAAAGCTGTTAATCAACTTCTGGACACTTCCTCTCATTGTACCACTCCTGCCTTCGAGAACCGAGGCAGAGTCTCAATTCTGACATTAAATCAAAGGATTATCATTTTTGAACGGCACAGCTTTCAGATTAGTGGTAAGCCAATTAATAAAGAAAAAAGAAAGAAAATCGGGGAAAAAGGGAGCTTTGCCCTCCTGATCTCCCGGCCTGCAAGCGGCTCTCCTTTGAACGACAAGAAGAAACTGCTCTCAAAGACACTTTCTCATTTGCTGCCAGCTCCAGAGCAGCTCTTTCTCAGGGGATGCTTGTCTGGGCTGACTAGGACTTGTTTCAGGGTGTGTCTCCATTCCTCCAAGAGGCCTGCCCTGGGCAAGACTGCATTCATTAATAATTTAAAAAAATTTAAGGGCGCCTGGGTGGCTCAATGGGTTAAAGCCGCTGCCTTCGGCTCAGGTCATGATCCCAGGGTCCTGGGATCGAGGCCCACATCGGGCTTTCTGCTCAGCAGGGAGCCTGCTTCCTCCTTTCTCCTCTCTCTCTGCCTGCCTCTCTGCCTACTTGTAATCTCTCTCTCTCTGTGTCAAATGAATAAATAAAATCTTTAAAAAAAATAAAAAAATAAAAATAAAAATAAAAAAATAAAAAAATTTAAGAATCCCGAGCTGGCAGCCAGTGGGAGGTTTTCCTACGCGGATGTGCACCTCCCACGTGCTGCAGTCACAGACACCGCTGGGCTGGTGAGAGGCCCCGACGGATCGGTGCCAGGCCCAGACACAAGTCCTCCATTCTGAGACGGAGTGCTGCCAAGCGGGAAAGAACCACATCCTTCCTCATCCGAAGGCCCCTTCTTAAATCGAGCAGTTGTTCGAAGGGGAAAGCACAGGGGGGAGGGAGGAGGCGACATCACTAGTTGGTGTTAATTATAACAAGGGGAAAGCTTTATTCCCAATATGAAGTTTCTAAGTGAATTCACCACAGAAGCTCAAGGCCGGAAAGGCCCTCAAATATCATTTTGATTCAAACATTTTCCAAAATTCAAATATCCCTGTAACATCCCTGCCAAATGGATGTGGAGTCCCTCTTTAAATATCTCTCAGGATGGTGAACTCATTACTGAGTTAGTTTTCATAGGGCCTGAACTGTAATAAGTGTCTCCTTAGGTTGAGCTGGACTCCGATCCCCTGGAATCTGTACCTACTTGTCCCGGTTGAGGTCTCTGGCGCCATATCAGAAGCCGCCTTCTAGGGCGCCTGGGTGGCTCAGTGGGTTAAAGCCCCTGCCTTCGGCTCAGGTCATGATCCCAGGGTCCTGGGATCGAGGCCCACGTCGGGCTCTCTGCTCAGCAGGGAGCCTTCTATATTCCACAGACACCCGAGGGCATTCAACACAGGATTCTGGTATTTGAAAGCAACATTGCCATATCTCCATTGACCTCACTTTCCAAAATGGGAGACCAGGGCTTTTGCAAAACTCTTGTTCCCTTCCTTGCTTCTCTAAACCTCCTAAGTAAGAAAAGCACACTGAGAAAAATGAAAAGATCATTAAAACAGGAAGAGCTGGTGTCAATTGATTAAGGCACTTCCTATGCTATTTAGGCTTCAAAGGAAATTGAAAAAGGAGCTGAAGAAGCAAAATGACCAACGGATTAGCTCAAGCAGGGTTTCTAGGGAACTGTCAGACTAATCAGTGTACAAGTAACTGAACATCTGCCACAGATGCCCATGAACCCTAGGCAAACTGGATGGGGCCACAGGACAGAGGGCATGCCTCAGCACAGTGAAGCAAAGTGCAAAGTTTCGGCATGGGCTTCGGACTCACACACACCAGACTCAAATCCTCTGGAGCTAGGTAAGCTTTTGAACCACGCAGACTCCCTGTTGCCTTATTGGTAGACTGGTTGGTAAAGCACCTCATGGAATCAGGTATGAGGATTATGTGAGATAATGTTGTAAAGCACTTGGCACACAGTAAACACTCAGATTTCGCAGCTATTATTTTTTATTATTATCAATGGAAGTCTAGCCTTCAATTCTCTGGAGCTTTTCCCTACAGAGCATAGCAATGCAGGAAGCAGAAAACCCATATATCTGGTGGGGTGAAATGAGGTCAGTTCTCACATGGGAGAATGAAAGGAGGAGAAGCAGCACATTGCAGTGGAAAGTATACTGTACCAGAACTTCAGAGACCAATTACAGAGTTTCTGCTAACTCTAAACAAGACACATCCCTCTCTGTTGTATCGGCAAAGCCAGGGGCTTAGCCTTTTGACTGTAACTGTCTAGTATTCTCAGAGAACCATTACGAGTAGTTCATGTAAAGACAACTAATAAGGCTCAATTTCTATATGCCTCCTCCTTCTCCCCTGAACCATGTCTCTATAACAGTAACTGCAAAAATGCTACACACCCCAAAGCACAGAACCTGAAGTTGTCTCCCCAGTTTGATATGCCTTAAGGATACCTCTAAGAGACAAAACTCTTCAGGGGTGCGCTGAATAGAGGTTTTAGGTTTTGTATTAACTTGCTGTTGGCCGTTGCAATCTCAGCAGATAGAGCAGTAGGTGTGTGTGTTTTAAATAAGTCAAGACAAATGAATGAGTTCTGCTGTGTTTCAACAAGTAGGAAGCCAGGAGATATGTTTTATAAACATACGGGAGTATGTGCTTGGAAATGCTGATAGGAAAGACTTAGAGAATGATCTAATTCAAAGATGTGTGGCTCTCCTGGGGGTATTAAGGTATCTGTTCAGGTATGCTTTGGTAAAGAAGTCCTTCTTTTTTACCCTGTGTTTGGTGTTCTGTGCTTTGGTGTGAAGAAGTAAATATCCTGCAAGGGGGTGCAGGATCAGATAACTGGAACTGTAACCCTGGGGTTACAAAGGGCCTGCGCTCTGGGTGGAAAAAGACCTTAGACGTAATGAAGTCCCAAAACTCAGCAGATTTAGAACAGGGACACAGAAGAACCAGGAAGGTGCCCCAAGAAGATTATCAGGCAGTGGTGCCTAGTGTGAAATGGAGGGATGAGCCAAAGGAAGGTGTCCATTGAATCTATGCAAGTGCAGTGAGTGTTCTTGAATCAAGGGATAAGTGGTCACTTGATGATTATCACAAGTTCTGAGCAGTTTTGCCACTTAGGCCAATTCAGACCAAACTGACCTTGCAAGAGCCATTGTCAAGTCAAATGAGATAAGAGACATGTATGTCATTTTCAAATTGTTAAGCACTTGGACAAACAGAATGGAATATTCTTACTCTTTACTCAGTAAAACCGAAAAGCATTATTTACTAAATTAAATAAATGATGTTTATTTTTATATTATCCTCCTCTCAGAATGATATTAACATGGCTGCATAAGCCAATCTCATGTTGGTCAATGTTCCAACTACATAGACACTTTTTCTTGCCTTTCATATACTGGAGGCAGAATCATCAGGGAATTTTAAAGAACAGTTATCAAGGTATGCCATAAGGATATTACAGTCAACATATGAGCCATACATCAAATCACCTTGGCTTGCAATTGTACACTAAAATTTTAATGCCCAGGATGGTCCTGAACAATCACTTATGATTCTGAGTCACTTTCTCAGGTGAAAATAAAAGAATACAAATTTTCTTGCCTGGATTATTATAATAGGATGTTCACTAATTGCCCCCTCCCATTCCTTTCCTAATCTCCAATGCTATGACACCAAATATCAGATCTGTCTAGGACGCCTGGGTCGCTCAGTGGGTTAAAGACCTGCCTTCGGTTCAGGTCATGATCTTAGGGTCCTGGGATCAAGGCCCGCATCGGGCTCTCTGCTCAGCGGGGAGCCTGCTTCCTCCTCTCTCTCTCTGCCTGCCCCTCTGCCTACTTGTGATCGAATCTCTCTCTGTGTCAAATAAATAAATAAAATCTTAAAAAAAAAAAAAAAAGATCGGGCGCCTGGGTGGCTCAGTGGGTTAAAGCCTCTGCTTTCGGCTCAGGTCATGATCCCAGGGTCCTGGGATCGAGGCCCGCATCGGGCTCTCTGCTCCGCAGGGAGCCTGCCTCCTCCTCTCTCTCTGCCTGCCTCTCTGCCTACTTGTGATCTCTCTCTGTTGAATAAATAAATAAAATCTTTAAAAAAAAAAAAAAAGATCTGTCTAAAACACAGATCAGATAATTCCCCTCCCTTGCTCAAGAATATTCAGTGTTTCTCCTTCCCTTACAGGTTTAGGTGTAACTTCCTCAAGAGAGTATTTAAGGTCCTCAACAATACGGCCTTGGCTCAGCTTTTTTAAATATGAATTTCAATGACTCCGGTGCTGGAATACCATGTCCCAGTCAAACTGGGCTCTCCCCAACCAAGGCACCAGCTTCCTTCCTTCACTTCACGTTTTCATCCTTTTCCCTTTATCTGGAGTATCACTTGTGGTTTTTAACTGTGTCAGTTTAGTTCAGTTGGAATTATGTTTTCCAGAAGCCCATTCTCTGTATGGTTCTTAAGGGTAGCCACAGGGAACTGTATGTGAAATTTGGATGGGAAAAGTGTAGCAGTACCCACTGTTTTGTGAGGGCTTCTGGAGGCCCCTGGGTACTATTTACTGCCTCTCACATACATAATTGCTGATCTGGTGGCTGACATCCTAAGACGGGGCAGCAGCCACACCCACCGTGCCTTCAGCTCCTGACAAATCTCTCCCTCCAACCTATCCAAGTCCAAGGCCCCCAGGTGCGGAGCTCTGTGGCTAAGCCCACTGGCTCCTTCTGCAGGCCACTCACGTCATCCAGGTTAGGTACAGTGAGAGACAGTTAAGGGTTGAAGTTTTTCCTCACGGATTCCAGGTTGCTCCTTTCCCTTCACATTCAGCTCTTCTTACCAACAACCTGCCTATCAGAGGTGGAGGCAGTCTTCCACACACTTCTTGGCCACATCCTCCTCAGGGTCCTGAGTTAGAAACTTTTTCTCATCTCCCATTGTCCCCTTTTGGGGCTTTAATGATCCAGCTTTTCCCCCAATTATAGGTCCAATCCCTATGATAAATCCCATATTCCATATCATCCACCCATTTCATTCATGCTCCTTGGTTGGACCCTAACTCATATCTCCCCCTCTAGTCCAAGTCCAAAGCCTGCCCATCAATTCAAGACTTACTTAAGACACCAGTTCCTCATAAACGCCTTCCTGAATGACACGGCTGTCTCTTTAAAATTCAAACATGTTTTTCCATATATCTTTTAAAGTTATGTTATCTACTCTTATAGTCTTCTAAATATTATATAAGTTGATTGCAAACCCCTGTGAATATCTTATAATATCTTCAAAATGATCTATAAATTCTTATTCTTCAGGGGTTGTGTTTGTGTGACTATATTTTAACCTCCATATTTCACTAGTGTGTTGCCTACAAAAGGTTCTCAGCAAGTGAGTAAATGAATTATCAATGCTACCAGTCCCTTTTTAATACCACAGGTAACTAAAACCCAGAGTTCCTGTATAGGGCATAGCCTCACTTGCACGGAGACTGTTCGGTAGCCATGTTACCTTTCCATCCCCTTCCCTTAGAGAAGGGCCTGTCTAATCTGAATCCAACACTATTTATTTTTATCGTACACAGTTCTAACAAAACTCGTGAGCCCGCTCCCTAGTCTAGAGTAAAGCGGAAACAGATAATTATATGGGGAATGGAGAGAAAGCTGCTATAGCAAGACATGCTGAAAGCAAGAAAAAAATAGCAGACAATGAAAGAGAGAGAGGCCAGAAAATTTATGAAAATCAGATTACCCAACTTTAAAAGTATACCAGTCTAGGGCCATTTAGTACATGGGTAAATGATCTCATCTCAATAAATTTTAAAGGAATTACAGTCCACTCCAATAAGCTGTCTTGAATCACCAAGATTAAGTAACGCCACATATCTTAGAATAATCTCCTTCTGAAATTATTTTTAAAACAAAAATTTTGAAAAACGTTACATACCGAGTCTTACCATTTTTCAAAAAATTCCATAGCCCCACCCATTCTCAGGGGGAATAAAAGGTGTTGTTTTTTTTAATTTTGTCATGCATTCATTCAGCAAATATATAGTGAGTGTCGACTATGACTCGGGCACTGTCTGTGTGTGTGTGTGTGTGTGTGTGTGTGTGTGTGTTGTGTGGATCTTTCTCCCAAGGAAATCATCAAACTTGGGAGAGGTGGGACGATAAAAGTTATACCTTTTAAGTATCTCACAACAAAAAAAGGTCATTGTAAGTCAGCACCATATTGGTTTCTTACAAAAAAGCAGGCAAATGCAATCAACAAAAGAGTACTGAGTTCATTGTTACTAGTTTCTTCCAGGGCAAAATAAACTGTCAACTAGAATGAAGCTTCTTGCCTTCCCCACACAACCTTTGCCTCATTTCTCTGCCAAACATCTCTTCACTGCAGGGAAGGTCCCCAGAGAGTCCAATGGTGCTGCAACCCTGCACAGTTTGTTTTGGAAGAAAGCTGTGGCAAAACACAGTCAAGAAATATTTGATTTTATCGTCACAGCCTCCCCGATACACGTATGGAGGCAACTCTAACACTCTCATTTCCCCCCTAAAATTTAAACTTTAGGTAAGGTTGTATGTAATAGGATTGAAATAGATAATAAAAATAAAGCATTCAGCACAGCTCTTGGCACACAAGAAGCACTGGATCAATGCGAGTGATTATGAATTAGCAAGAGGTCCGAAACTTTCAGCACGTTCTATAAATGAGCGTCATTAAGTGTGACCTAGGGTAAAATCTGAGTCTTCTTCTGTTTTTCTTCTTGCCACCGAGTATGTTCTAGAACCATCACTGGAATACAAAATAACTTCCCCACAAGCCAGGTCTGGCTGAGGAGGAGAATGGGCAGGGTGAGAAATACTGTCTGCAGGTATGTCAGATGTCAGAGACAGACAGGGCAGTCCACCAGGACTGTTGCTCCCACATCGTTCCCCAGGGCTGGACCTTCTACCTGCAGGAGTTCTCTGCTGAGGTTCAGGGACCAAAATTTCCTGGAACAAAATTAGTATCGCTGATTATACGATTGGGTCTTTGGCTCTGATTTTTAAAGGAAGTTAATAAAATAAGCACAACTGAAAAACTGCCTGAGTATGTACGTGTAAGCATGTTTGGGGAGGTTATTTTAGTTCAAAAAATAATAAAAATAGCTCAAATGGACTGAGCACTAATTATGTTCCAGGCACTGTGCTAAGCACTTTATGTACATACTTAATCCTAACAACGCTTTTATTCTTGTGCCAACAATGCAGAGCAGGACACAAGTTTAAAGATTTTAAGTAAATTTGCCATATCCCAGTGGTAGTGAGTAGCATTACCCTACACAACTGTCTCAGTCTAAGACCCAGACTTTTAACCCTACATGCTAATGAAATGATACAACTTGAAAGAATAGGTCACGTATTCATTTACTGATTCAAGACATTTATTGAACTATTCCTTCATATGAATCACCATGAAGTGGGACAAAGAGAGATGGAAAAAAATATTCAGGGTCATTTACAATCAGAAGGCAGAATGGTATAGTGGTTACACTTGCCCCAAGTTCAAACACTGGCTCTACCACTAACTAACCTCTGTGACTCTGAGCCTCAGTTTTCTGTTCTACAAAGAGAAATAATAGAAGACAAAGTTATTCTTTGGTTTCCAGAAGCTAATATTTGCAAAGCATTTGAAAGATACATGGCATATATGAGACTACATATTCATATCTCAGTAAAGACATCACAGAGGATTTCTATTTCTTGAAGAGTTAGGCACCATTTACATTTGTAGAGCCAGAAAGAAGAAATTGATCTTACATGGAATTAAATTTGCCTTTCATATGCTTACCCCTCAATACATCATTTTTCAGAAACTGATACTGAAAATCTTATAAGGAAATAGCTCTGGGTCCAGTGTTTTGGGGGACTGATTACATAAAACACCTACACAAGAACTGTAAAATTTCCAACTGAATTGAATTGAGCAACAGTGCATACATTTTCATCCATTACTTGGTACATGTCGAAATAAGAATGATATCATTTGAGAAAAAGCAAAGGAATCTGGTTTTGCCTATTTTACCTGTTTGTGTGTGTGTTTGTTTGTTTGTTTGCTTTGAGACATTCTAATGGAAAAGTCTATGAATGACACATCCATGAAACTGAACTGTCTTTCTCCTCTGTTCATAGGACCCTATATGAGATCAAAGCAGTTTAACTCCTCATCTTATACATAAATTCTTCCATTTTCCTTCACTCTCTGTTTGAGGCTCCAAAATACATCAGACCTGGTCACCACCCTACTTCAATCCTTTCGGTGACTTCCCGGCTTATCTTAGGACCTTACTGCCAGCCCTTCTCCCCCCTCACCTGGCCCCTACCATCTCAACCACGATCACAGACCAGCCTGGCTCCTTCGCAGGCTTTTCTCTTAATTCAAACACCACCTTCTCAAGACAGCATGCATATATATGTGGATTAGTGTATATATGTGTATATGTATGTGTATAAACAAGTTTATTATTTCAATATTACATATATAATTTATTTTCTTGTCCAGTTCCACTTCCTTCTTTCTACCCATTGAGGACAAATAGTTATACTAACACCTATCTGACCATGTATTTATACATCATTTCCTCATGATTAAGCAGCTGCTATTCGTGAGGCCCTATTCATGGGATACAGCAAGGAGCGGGGTCTCTGGACTTGCAGGTATTACATTCTAGTAGGGGGTGAACTAGACAACAAACAGTGGACAGACTAAATATGTGGAAGCTGGTCAAAGTGACAACTGCTATGGAAAAAGGAAAACCGGGGTAGGTCAGTGAGATGAGCACTGACATGGGTGGCGATGAGAAGCAGGAAGGGGGGTAAGTAAAGCAACCAAATAGCCTTCGCTGAGAAGATATTGGACGAAAAGCATCAAGGAGATGAAGGAGTTAGCTTCGTGGTTATCTGAGAGACTGGGGCAGAGAGGAAACAGAATGCAAATCATACATAGCCTTACAAGGTATTTTAAAGACTGGCTTACACACTGAGCAAAATAATGTGTGGTTTCTTGTGCCAGTCACTGTTCTGGGAACTTCATTTGTATTAACTGACTTAGTCATTACTAACAATCCAATGAGTTACATATTGTGTTTATCTCATTTCACACAAAGAAATTAAGTCACTCGCCCAGAATTATAGAAATGGATCCAGAATATGAACCTATGTAGCAAAATTCCAGACCCCCTACAATATACTGCTTCTTGGTCTAGAAAATTCTGATCCAGTGATACTGAGACTTCAGTGCAGAGGCCCTAACTACCTGCTTCCTTAACAAGCTGTCCAGATGATTCGTATGTAGATGGTCCATGCACCACAATTTCTCACCAGTCTAATTCCTCCTCTACGTGAAAACTTTCCAGATATTTTAAGGTAAATATCACACTCACTTCCTATCCTTGCCATCCCCATTGTTTGTCAAATTGGGGAAAATTTCCTTAGACCAGTGGAAGCATCCACCCAATTCACACCCCCCTCCGTCTGTGGTTCATGTGAATTTCATCATAGGGTTGAGGCTTTGGGGTAAACAACAGCGCTGAATGAGGAGAGGAATGAATGTTTATTGAGGGCCCTCTAGTATTAAGTGCTAGGAACTTAAAACATTTTATCTGATTTTAACCTTCGTAGCATACACAAATATACAGATACATGTACAGATATAGATACAGATGTGTATCTATCTAGGAGTGAGCTAGAGTGTGCTAATTGCCATTTCCCAGATGAGGAAACTAAGTCTGCACAGACTGAGCAAGCAATATCTAGGATTCAATGACTCTAAAGCCAGCCAACTTGTCACTACCCACTCTAACCATTCAGTCTCCAAGCCTGCCATTGTTTCATTCTGTAATTGGAAACCAAAGTCTAATCTTCCAGAAAAGTGCTATTTAGTGTGTACTTCCACTCTCCACATCCATCATTTCTGTAAGTTGAAAGAACTCCTATATTTATTCAATGAGAGCCAAGCTTCTTCCATGGGCACTAAATTAGCTCAAAAGAAGAAAGCAGAAAATATGCACTCATAATGCTAAAATTCAAATGAAAGCCAAATATTTTATCTCTTTATTTCTTTGTAGAAGATTATGATGATTAATGGTGATACAGAGCTTGCTTTATATAAAAAGGCTCTCTTTTTTCATTTCCCAAACAATAAATGTCAGTGTGCATAATCCAGCCATCTATTTTTCTCTTCCCACCTCCCAACCTGGATCCTGAGGGGGAAAGCAGTTCACAAGTCATGGGAATGTGGCAGAATCCCATCCTGAAGGACATGGAAGGTGTCTTTATGGATCTAACTTCCAGTGCAGTGCTCAGGTATGAGTCTCACTGAGGACAAGGAGGCAGTTGGGTAATCTGGGACTTAGGGCGCCCCCCACGCCATGGTATGTGGGTACTTCTGTGGAAAGAAGAAGGCCATTCTCTTAGCTTTTCATGGTATCTCCCAAGTCATTACTCCACAGACACAGATTCATAGAATACCATACCTTAGAGAGAACCTGTCTAAATTTCTCATTTTAGAAATGAGAAAAAGGACTCTGAGAAGGAAAAGCAATTAACCAGTAGTGGGGCTGTTGGATTGAATCACTAAGGGGGAAAAACACATAACTTGGAGTTAGAAAGCTGTGGTCCAAGCCCCAGATCCACTATGTGCTAGCGTGTGATCTTAGCAATATTTAGCTACTCAGACTCAGGATATAAATGTTGTTGGCAACACAAGCCTTAATTACCTCAGATTATTATAAAAAAAAAATGTGTGTGGATGTGTATATAATAAAAGTCATTTTGAGTAGTTTTACATAACTACATAAACTAAAACCATTATTATTTGAACCTAAGTCTTGGACCTTCTATTCCAATATCAATCTGATCATGCAGCTAAATATCATGACAGCTGTTAATCATAATAAAGGTTAAAATTCCCATGCATCGACCCTTAACAAATGTTATGGCATATGATTGATCCCTATCAAAAGCCTGATGAAATGGGTTTCATTATCCCCTTTTATAGATGATGAAAGTAAAACAGAGGGCACCTGGGTGGCTCAATCTGTTAAGCATCTGCCTTCGGCTGAGGTCATGATCCCAGCCAGGGTCCTGGGATCGAGCCCCATGTGTTGGCCTTCCTGCTCAGCGGGGAGCCTGCTTCTCCCTCTCCCCACTGCTGGTGCTCTCTCTCTCTCTCTCTCTCTCTCTCTCTCAAATAAATAAATAAAATCTTTTAAAAGAAGAAAAAAAAAGAAAGCAGAGACAGACCAAATAACTTGTGCAAAGTCATACGCAGGGACGTTGGTGTCGTGCTAAAGCTCATGAATGTTATAAAGCCACAGTTTTAGGTTACCATAGCATCTAACCATAACTGGCTTAAAGAACTGTTATCTATGAAAAGAACACTTTCAGATATCAGAGTTTATAAAACGACTGGTTCTCTTTTCTGTTGCCTTTAGCATTGATTGGGAAACAAGGAAGCCAGTGTAATCATAAGGACTTCTGTGTCAGACAGGTAGAAACCACAGCCTTCTCCTGGATAGAAGCTAGATATAAAAGGTCACCTGTCTTTATTCTAATTATATCAAATAATAGCTGGACGGACGCTCATTCTTCATTGTTTTTAGAAATCTTAAGATCGAAGTTCATTGCAGCTGCCCACCTCCCTGGAAACTTCTACGTTCTTTCAGGTAATTAATTTATGACATTTGACACTGGCCTTTCTGTCAATAAATGCAAGCAAGCCCTTCCTTCCCTGTGTTTGCTGCACAACACTCTTTATTCTTAGGATAAAAATGTCTTTTTTTCCATCATTGAGCCAGGGATGTCCAACCTTCTTAGAGTCTGTGACTCCTTAGCATTTTTCGGGTTTTGTAACCATAACATTAAAGGAAATTAAAGTTACCTTCTAAGTCTATAGAGACAGCCTTTGAGATAATTAGTAATATAGTAAAGTGTGAGAAAATGAGAATGCCAACGGTGGGCCCACCTGACACAGCATGAAGCCATCACTCCTTCACTCTGCACTTTTCACACACAAGGCACTGTGCTGTGTCCTTCAGCTGCTTAGGCGCTAATCAGGGACTTGGACAAGGAAACAAAGGGACAAATTACTGGCCCGGAGTGAAAACAAACAAAAAAGTTTTGAAAATCACAGTAGAGCTAGAAAGAAGATGGTATAAGCACTTCAAATGGTCCCACAGACTGGGGAGGATGAGGCAAGAATTCCAGCAGCAGGCGCAGGAAGGTAGTGGAGGAGAGGACAAGGCTCCTGCGACAGTATAGTGTGAGGACACGGGAAGGAGGCGTTCCTGAATCAGGCTCTCCAAGCCCTCCAACTTGACGGTCTGGTGTCTAGCAAACATGGCACCGTAGACCAAACCCCTTTGCGCTCAGGAACACACCAGTTCTAGTTCTTACTAACTGACTAACCCTGAGCAAGTCGGTAAGTCTCCCTGAGACTTTGTTCTTTCATCTGTAAAAGGCAGACAATAATATATATCTGAGAGTTATTTTTATGCTTAAGTGAAATGACAGAAGTGCACGCACCAATGAATGCTGATTTCCTTTGCCCTCCTCTGCTTGACCGGAAAATAGATCCCTTGGCATAAAACATAAGGGTATTTTCTCTTTATTCCCTTTTCCCCTTATAGCCTCGACTTTTACAAAGAGATAGGGAGACAGAATTTCAGAGTTGAAGGGAATCTTAAAGAAAAACAACAATGTATTGCAGCAGAAGAACCTCCCATTTGAGGCCCAGAGCTCAGACTTCTCCGTCCTGCACAAGGTAATACCAGGCTCAGAATGGCAGGAGGGGGGTGGCTGGGTCATCGGTTGTAGCCCAGGCTCTCACTTCAAGTCCAGAGGCCACACAATCTCAGGTCTTTCTCACCTACTTAACGTCTCTGAACCTCAGTTACCTCCAAAAATACACAGGATCACTGCAAGGACTGAATGAGGTGATACTTATAAAACACTCGGTACAATCCGCAATGGAGTTCAGTAGCAAATAGCCATTAAATTTTGATTTTCACAATTTAACAGACTAATAAATTGAAAGAACTAATGGCAGAAGAAAGAATTCACATTTATTAAATGCCTCCTGTGAATAAGGTGCTGGGATAGGGACTCCAGTTTCTGGGCAGGCATCAGCGTTCCCGTTTCCTGGCTGAGGAGACAGAGGCTCACCACAGTACCCTAACTTGCCTCAGATCCCTGTCAGATTCTACAACTCCACACTGCCCCAGGTGCCAGAGCTGGGCAGAAGCAAGTCAGGCTACCAGGAGGTCTCCCCATCAGTGCCACAACCCTCTCGCTGCATTCTCATTTTCTAAAAAAGAAAAAACAAGCAAAAAACCAAACCTGAGGCAATGAGTAGCTAACCTGAATTAATCCCCCAAAATATCAGATGCCAAATGTTCTGTAACTTTCCCATTCTTTGGGGTTTTTATTTCTCCCACAGAACAATTTCCAAAATGGCAAAGAGCACAGTAGGTGGCTCTCTTTAATATTTCACGGGCAAGGCGACAGTGACTCACCAGATCCTACATCTGTGTCACCAGTAGAAGCCCTGACAAAGTTGAGCAACAAATGAAACTGTGTGTGTGCTGGAGATAACCTTTATTATTTTTTTTTTCTCTTCTGCCTCCTCCTCTGATTTCATCCAGCCACATTCTGCTTTTCTAACAGTGCCAGGTAAGATGACGCTAACTGGATACCTTTTGGCAAAAGCAAACATATGCTTCCAAATGCCAAAAGCAAGGAGCAGAAACGTTTCTCCCAGAACTGCATTTGCAAGCCTGTCTGCTTGCTGCAAAGCACAGAAACCTGATGGCCTGTGGGGAGTCTCAACGGATAAATGGCCCCATTGCCTGGGCCAGAAACAGATCTGTTCATTTTCCTACATAAGCCTGCAGCCATCAGTTTCCACAGGGAGGGCTGAGGCTCCAGACCACTGATCAGCATGGCCAGCAAGCAGCGAGTGGTCTTTTTTGCAAATGCTGCCTCTGCCTACTGTTCTCCATTCCATCCTGTACCCACAGCATTAGTGAGAGAAGTAAAGAACTCTATGGTCACTCATGACATTTGTTGCTCAATCTTCTTACTGCCCTGTGAATTAGCACAAGGATGTCAGAGGGAAGAAAACACTCAGAACAGGAAGAAATATGTAATATGGGCACCTGGGTGGCTCAGTGGGTTAAAGCCGCTGCCTTCGGCTCAGGTCATGACCCCAGGGTCCTGGGATCGAGGCCCACATCGGGCTCTCTGCTCAGCGGGGAGCCTGCTTCCTCCTCTCTCTCTGCCTGCCTCTCTGCCTACTTGTAATCTCTCTCTGTGTGTCAAATGAATAAATAAAATCTTAAAAAAAAAAAAGAAATATGTAATATAATTCTGAACTTTATGTATTCACAGTCCCCTTCCTCTTAGGAATGGTAGGAGCATTATATCAAAGGCAGGAGAGAAGGAATGTGGCTTTGAGATCAGGACTTTTGAATTTCCTCTCCTAAGAGCTGACCCCGCTAACCTCTAGCGCATGCTTATGGACTGTTTCCTCAACAAGGAAATCTCCTTTTGGGGACAGAAAGGACACCCTGCAATCACCAGCCCAATAAGGTCACCTTAACTGAGGTAAATTGTTAAAGAACTCATTGGAGCAGTGACGGGGTGTGACGGGGAAAAACCTGTAACTAGAAGTTATAAGGTGTGAACTCTACTTCCAGGGCCGAAACGTAATAACCATGTGACTCTTAGCAACCTCTCCTTTCTCTGAGTCTTACTCAGTCTCTTTTGAGACCAGCTAAGAAGAGATATCACTTAATGAGCAACTACTCACTACATATACTTTACACTATTCCACTTAATTTTATCCTCACATGAATCCTTGGGGTGAGCATTATCTTTTCCATTTTAGAATTGAATAAAACAAAAGGTCCAAATGGTGAAATAAATCGCTCAGTATGACCTACCTGCAGAGGAATTAGGGCTGAAATTTGAATTTGACCACAAAACCTAAGCTCCTTCCACCATTAATATGCCTGCCATGTCCTTCTCTCAAGGCTATCACAAATAGCAAGAAATATAATACATATGGAATACGCCTTGGAAATTTTAAAGTTCTCTCGCTATATATATATATATATATATGTATGAATTTTGTAACAAATAATCTGGACAAGGAGGAAAGTAAAACTGGGTATCCTTTCTTTAAGGAATCAGAACAAAAAAAATTACCTTCCAATCTCCCTTCCATCCCCTTGTTCTGACCTTATTTTTAACATTTTCCTTTTGCCCACAAGTCCCCTATTTCTCAGGCACACGTTCAGATGCATCCTGGCCAGCTCATCACAATGCATGCACACAGAACAGGCTGATGGAAGCAAGTGATCCCATCCCCAGCAAACGCTTGGTGCAGGAGGTACCTACAGGGGCACCACCAAGTTCTTCTCTTCCCTTAAGATGTATCACACCCCTTCCTATGCACTCATCAATACCCCCACGCAAATGGAAGGGACTGGGAAACAGGCAGCCAACTATAAATACTGAACACTCAATTCGGGGACTAACGGCATAGCCAGGAGACAGTGGTAAATAACTGTATGAAGTCAGTCAGAATAAAATCAATTTTCATGAGCCTGGTGGGGATATATGAGGGGAGCTATTTCATCTTAAAATAACAATAATTAAGGAAGACTAGAGTAGGCATGTGTAGTATTTATGTTTAAATAAGGTAAGTCTGTGTCCAGAGGGACTGAATTTAGCAACATCACAGCATAATCCCAAAGAAATACATGAGAATTGTGTTGCGGTTTTCCTCTACTAAAGAAAACATAAAGTTGCTTGTCTGACCTAAGGCATCAGGAATACAAGGCTTAGCACAGTCTGTAACATAGAAGGAACTTCCAACTTCTCTAGTCTTCCTACTTCTCATCAAATTCAAGACCATCTTTGCCACCATAGGATGCCTCAGACCAGAGCTTCACAGACCTGAGGCTTGGCCTAAAAACGAGGGGGCTTGGCACCACTGAAGAACATTAATTTTATATTTCCAGTTCAAGCATCCACGATCAAAGTCACACGGAGACAGCACTCAGAAAACACTTTCTATAAAAGCTGTTCAAAGTCCAAATAAGAAAATGTCACAGCATTCCAGATTAAAAAAAAAAAAGTCACTTTAAGGTAGTATGAAATCACCTTTCTGAAAATCCACTGTCTCCAGGGTTAGCGTGTAACAATATTGACAACAGTGTCCATCAATCTCAAATGAACCAGATGTCAGGCCAGGCACTGCGCTAAACATACCATTTGAATTATCCCATTGCATCCTCCCAATTACCCTCGGGGCTCGTCGTGATCTTTATCATCTGCATGCTGCGGCCCGGGGGTGGAGGAGAGGGAAACTGAGTACCAGAAAGATTGGATAACTTGCCTCACCAAGTTCGCACAGCTAATACTCGGCAGAGCTGGAAGCCAAACCAGGTATAACTACTCCTCCTCAGCCGGTAGCTAACCCAGGATCTGGAGAACAGAGCAGCAAAAGCCCACAACCGGCGCGGTGGAGCTCAGTTTCACCACCGGAGGGGGAGGAAAGACAGACTGGGTACTGGTTCTTAAAGGAAACGACAGAAGTTTGCTTTTCTGTTTGTGATTTTTCTCTTCCGCTCGGCTTCCTTGTTCCCTCCCGGCACTCCGAAGGGACGGGGGGCCACGGCTGCACGAAGCCAGCTCTTCTTCACCGAGGGGCATCCTATCCCCTGCAGGACGGCCAGCTTCCTCCCCGCGCTGGGAGACAGCTGTGAGTACCAACCCGAGTCATCGGCGCCCCGACGTCCCTCCCCTCGCCACCGCGTCCCCAGGAGCCTGCCAGACCCCCTCGGCGGGGGGATCTTTCTGAGAAAGCAGGTCAGGGGAGGACGGAGCGAAGCTGCAAGCAGCCTTTCCCCAGGCTGCCACAGCTCCCGGCAGGAGCCACGCTGGGACACACTGCCCTCTTCTATCCTCGCCGCTCACAGCAGCGCCCTGGAGGAACCCAGACCGGGGGACACCAGGTCGATCCCTCAGAGGGCTGGAAGTGGGGTGCAGCAACGCGCAGCCGGCCCCAAGCTGCAGTACCTACATCTCCACAAAGCAAAGATGGGGTTCTGGACAGTTGGGCTCGAGTCCCGACCACAGCGCTAACTAGCTGTGGGGTCTCTCCCCGTCGCTGCCTCGCTCTGTGCCTCAGTTTGCCCTTCTGGAAAATTAGAGGGTTGAACGAGACGATTTTCAGGGGTCCTTCCACCCTGAGATTCTGTGGGTAGGTGAATCCTCCGAGCCCTCACGACAGCGAGAGACTCACCTTTCTTGGGAAGCAGAGCGGGCGCAGCGAACCAGTGGGGATGGGTGCAGGGTCGCCCGACACTGCTTCTTTCGGTGAGTCTGGCCGAAGCGGAGCTCGGGGACCCTGATCCGGCCGGTCTTCCCCCAATGAGCCTCTTACTTTCCGCCGCACTTTCTTTTTCCCCCTTTGGGGCTCCTCCCCCGGCGCGGCGCGATTGGCCGCCGCCGCGCTGCTCGGGCTCCACCCGCCGCCCTGGCTCGCCGGCCCCCGGCGCTCGGAGCTTCGCGGAGCGGCGGCCGCGG
>LNAC01000824.1:394195-498250 GCA_002007465.1 Ailurus styani
CAAGATCCTGGTCTTACAGGCGAGATCGATGCCACCCTGCTTTTTCTTCCCGGCTCTGTGTACTTAGCTGCCCTGCTGCACCAAAGCCGTGAATCAATTCAGACTACAGGATGTGAGCGCGCCCACCATGTGCCAAGCACAGAGTGCGACAGGAAGAAACAGACTCAATTTCGGTGTTCCGGAGCTCTTGCTCTGCCACAAGTGACAGTCGTGGGACAAACAAATGGTCGCGATAGCAGGACTGATCTGTATTTTCCACGGGTGGATACCCAGTGCCTAGCACAGTGCCTGGCACAAAATAGGCCCCCAATACATGTGTATTGAATGAAGAGAAGGGAAGGAAGGAAGGAAGGAAGGAAGGAGGGAGGGAGGGAGGGAGAGAGAGAGAGAGAGAGAGAGAGAGAGAGAGAGAGAGAGAGAGAGAAAGAGAGAAAGAAAGAAAGAAAGAAAGAAAGAAAGAAAGAAAGAAAGAAGAAAGAAAAAGAAAATCATCATAGAAGGAAATAATCTCAAAAAAATATTACTTCCCTTTCATTCATTCCCATTTCTCCAGATTTCTGCCAAAGACCTCAAGTTCTCTCTCCCATTCTAGATGGTAGTCTGTATAATCATCCTAACAGGGTTTATAATGACTCTCATTGTTTTGTTCAAAAACCTTCTGTTGGTAGTCCCTCGTGATTTGTTCCTGACTGACAGCAACCTGTCCCCATTTTTGACACCTACCAAAGACCTACTACCACGTTAACATGTCTCTTCACACATGCCTTGCCCACCACCACCTCCTTGATTTTTCTCTTCCACCTTTAGAGTTACCTAATTGAATCTTATTAAATTATCCAAGAAATAGAGATCCAGAGAAAGCAATTAAGCAAAGGAGAAAAAAGGATGTGAAAAAAGAAAGGGGGCTGAATGAACTATCAGGTGGAACTAGCAGGTGGCAGTCTCTCCAAAGATGGTCAGCAATGGGAAACTCAGACAGTGCCCCTGCCTTCAGGGAACTTAAATCCCCAAGGCAAAATAGTAGGATAATCAGAGCTGTAGAAATGTTCAGGCTTTTGCACTTACTGATATCACTTAGGAAAATTAATCCCGAGAAAGGATTATTTGTCTCTGGATACCTGATACGTAGTACATGCTCACAACATTGTTACTGAACCCAAAAGCAAATAATCCAAAAGAATTTTTAAAATTACCTGTGTGAAGTAAAAATAAAATTATTCTTTGATTTATGATTCATTCATTGAACATATCCATGGCATGGACTTTTGTTCTTATATAATATACTTATCAAGCACTTATTTATATAGGTGCTTCCAATGTAGTAGGCACATTGCATATATCAGATCATTCAATTCTAATGACCAATAGGGTACTGTTATTATCTGTAATTTATCAATGAGATATAGAGAAGTTGTATCTTGTCCATGGCTACAAGCTTACAAGTGGAGAATACAAGATAAGAACCAAGGCAATGAGTCTTCTTATTAGCTGCTCCACTATACAGTCTCGTGTGCTTCCTAGAAATCAAGACTGGGTGCCCAGCACATGCTGGTGACTCCAAATTGGACCACATATAGTCCTGGACTTTGAGGGACTACTCATAGCTTAATGAGGATGACAGACATATAGAAAAATAATCATTGTAATATAGTAATATATACTATAATTTGAAGATAACATAAATCATTGAGAAAGGAAAATGAGGAAATAACTAATGGTGTATATTCACACAATAAAATATCTGCTGTCAAATTAAGATATTATGAAAATACGTCTACAAACGAAAAAGGTTTATGAATAACTAATAACTTTGTGTAAAAGTTATGGAAATATACGCCCAATAATTGAAAGAAATGTGGATAAGTGTTAATGTGTTGGGATTATGAGAATATAGGCATATTTTTAAAATTTGCTTTAATGTCAAAATGTTATAACAATTAAGAAAAAATGTTTTAGAACTCACATAATAGACTTTCGATGAACAATTTTCCCCTAAATGAATGAATGACTGAAGCTGTGAACTCCCTGGTGTCAGCACCTAACAGTGTGGGGTGTGTAGAAGATGCTCGATACAATATTCTGAAGTTGACTGAAGTATTGGGAAATGCATGACTCTCTCCTTCCCTCTGCTACTATCTCCCAACTCTTTTTGCAGATTATCTTTATTCATATGCCTCAGAATATTGCTAGTCCCTTGAAACCAATCCAGAGTCTTGGCCCTAACACTTTAGAGTCAATGTATCAAATGACGTCCTCTTAGCCAAATTCAATGGTTAATTCTCAGTCTTCATCTTACTCGACCCATCAGCGGCATTAGATACAGTTGATCAGTTTCTCCTTCAAACTCCTTCTCACCTGACTAATTGTTTTCCATTGATTCATCTGCTGCTCCTTTCCAGCCTCTTTTCTTGGATCCTTCACCTCTTCACCATCTCTGAAGATTAGAATGGCGCAGAGCTTATCCTTGATGTGCTTTGTGTTCCCTCCTTGGGAGATCCAGGCACATAGCATTCTCAAACATTTGTGTGACAATGACCTGTGAATTTAAATCTACAGTCTGAAACCCAGACTCTACTTACCCGATTGCTTCCTTTACATATATTCTTATATGTTTCATATCTATTTCAAACTGTACATATGCAAAAAAAAAAAACCAAAAAACTATTCCCACCCCTCACCAAACTACCCCCTCTCCAAGTTTTCCTAGCTTTGTAAGCAATACCATCTTTTACTCACTTGCTCAGGCCAAAAAGTTAGATTCACCATTGATTCCTGGCTTTTTCTCAGAGCTCATCTGCAATCCAGCAGCAGTTTTTCTGTTTCCTCTACATTCAAAACACATCTCAAATCTGACTTCTCTTCATCACAACCACACAGCCCACATCACTGTCCTCTCTCCCTTCATTGGCCCTCTGCTTAAACTCTTGCCTCCAGGGTCTTTTCTCACACTTCGGAGGTTCTTATCAATGGAAATCAGAATAAATACAGCCCTTGAAGGCAAGGACCTTGGAGGCAGACCACCTGGGTTCAAGGTCAAATTCTGTAATGTATTAATATAACTGGTCAAGTTACTTAACTTCTTTGTTCCTCAGTTTCATCATCTGTAAAATTAACTAATAATATAATGTCTACTACATCAGAGAGTTGTAAAATTAAATGAATTCATTGGAAAAGAGACTGGCACACATGAAGTACTATATAAATATTAATTATTATTTTTACTAGTAATAAAAATGTCATCCTCTGCTCTCAAATATTCAATGAATTCTCATCATGGTTAGAGAAATTTCCAGAGTCCTTACAGTAGCCTACAAGGCCCTACATGATTCTTCTGCACTGAGTTACTTCTCCAGATCTCTTAAGGTGTGCTCCTCACTGCTGCCTGCCTGCCCATATGCTAACAGGTTCCCATGCTGGGCCTTTTGCACTTGCTACTCCCTCTGCCTGGAATTCTCTGCCCCCTGGCTTGCTCCCTTACTTGATTCACATCCCTTCTCAATTGTCGCCTTCTCATGAAACCCTTTCCTGACAACCATATCAAATCCTACTTTTATTCTCTATCTTAATTTCGTTATTTTTAATTTGCCTTTTGAATGTTGCCTTCACTGAAATGTAAGCTCCAAGAGGAAGATAGGATGTTTCCTTAGCAAACAGACAGCAGTCTGGACATAGTACTCATTTAATAAACATTTGCTGAACTTTGAATCCAGTCCAGGACTCTCATGATTCAACTGAGACCCAAAGATATTAAGTGACCAGTTCCTTGCCCCCCTCCTTTGATTTACATTTTTTTGCAAGCCCAGATTAATTGGAAGAGAAGAAATAAAACAATAAATAGCTTTTCTTGGCTGGAAGCAGAGGAAAGAAAGTACAGTACAGAGACATTTTACTTTAAATTTTTGGATAGAAGGTGAAGAGCAGGACTGAGCCAAAAGGAAAAATGTGAACAATGAAACAATTAATGATGTCACCTTGCCTGTCCTTTTATGTTCCCCCTTTTTCTATTTATTAGTCCTTTTTCCCTTTGGTCCCCACCCAAGCCCAATAGCTGCTCTCTGGCTGTCCCCTTGCGGGGCTCAACCATGCCCTTTCCCATTCCCTCTGCAGTGTCCTGTTTTCCAAGTCAGTTCTCCTTTTTGCTCTTTAGAGTCTCTGTCCCTGATAAAAAAGCCCCTCGGGGCACCTGGGTGGCTCAGTGGGTTAAAGCCTGATAAAAGCCCCTCTCCCCTCAGTTTGGTTCATCTAGGTGTAAGTAAACAGGCAGGTCGAACATAGTTTTGTTAAGATGGAAACTACTAAGAGCTCAGCCTATCTCACCAGCGGTAGGTGCTCAGGGGCCCACATACTTTTGAAGGTCAAGTGGTTTGGAAGAGGAAATGTGGCTGTGCAGTGGGAGACTTTCTTCATTCCCACCCCTCAACCTACCAGACTATGTGACGTGCAGCCCTGGAAGGAAGAAAGGGGGAATTCCTGGATCCCCTTCAGAGCTCTCTTTGCACAGGGGTGGAGGAGAGCCCCGGGAATACGTGTCTCCGCATGGAGGTGTCAAAGTTCAACACAGCTGGACATTAGTTAAATCCAAAGAAAATGGATTTTATTCTGTGACTACTGACAGCTCGAAATCTAGAAATGCTTCAAATGTAGATTTAGAAAAGAAAACTAAGCTTTATTCTGATTTGTGCAGAGGAAATTCGGGTGTTTCAAAAGAGAATAAGGGAGTGCGGAAGACAGGGGCTCAGGAGAGTCAGAGAAAAAACATTACAAGACATTGGTCAATGTAAATACGATTAGGCCAGCTGTATCTGCTGGTTGGCAGTTATTGAAGTCAAGATCCTATCCTCCCACAGAGACTGGCCTTCCTGATGATTACATTTCAAAGGAGTGGCTCTCGGGTCCTTGAGAAAGATCCTTCAGTGTTGAGATACATATTCACAATCGTAAGCCCTTTTTAGTAAATGTTCTAAGAAAAGGAGGTCAGAGGCCTATCATCAGATGCTGGCTAGAACAAACAGGAAATTTTCCTGGCAGCCTTGAGCCTTCTCAGACAGGCATTTAATGGGAGGCTGGGGTCATCACGGGGGCACAGCCTTATGCTGCTAAAAGCCACCCTAGGGTTTGGTCTAATCTCTTACTTAGGATAGAGGTTTGGATGGAGTTGTTATGTGCTGATAATTCTGTAGTGCTCAGAAGCTGCTAGATTCTTCCACTAGATACCCATCGTCAGAGAACCAGAAACCCCATTCTCCCAGTTGCTTCTCCTTTAAAACTGGCTTCGACTCCTTTGGAATGCTTGTGTTCATGGTCAGGCTCCTCCTGCACCATCCGTCACAGGAGCATATCTAGATGAGTGACAGGGTGACGGGCAAAGACATGTTTTCCGAAAGACAGCCTGAGTCTTCTTGGCCTATGGCCTAAAGCTCCTGGAGACTGTTAGAAAAGACCTAATTTTCTCTCCCTGCTTTTCTCCTTCCAAACAGAAGCTTTGAAGTAAAGGTCAGGATTTTAATAAAGTCTTGGAGGATGGTTATTATGCAATGTTGACACTTCACTACAGCAGGAAATGTAAAGACAAGAACTTTGCATGCAGAAAGGAGAAACTTACCTTTATGGTTCTCACTTGGCCTTGTAAGTAGTTAACAACACATTCACCAGCTTCCAGCCTCCAAAATCTAATCCAAATTGAAGGCATGCTCTTTATAGAGATATCATCACCTATATTATCCCATAAGCCAAACCACTGCAATATTCTTTAGAGCAGACTCAATCTCTGTGGTTCACCATCTGGTGAGTAATGACCAATCAGTGCCAGGTAAAATCATGCTAATATTTGCTTGTTCTACAGCACTATAAGAGGGCTGTGCCATTTAGCCTTCTTCTTCTTCTTTTTTTTTCTTTTATTTTTTCTGTGCAGCAGGAGGAAAACTGAATGATCTCTTATCAGGCAGGCACTTATATTATTCATAGCCAGAGAAGGGTTCTGAATCTGTGATTCAGAGACTTTGTATGGGATTTTTTTTCTCTGCCACCAGCATTAAGAAATTTGTTTTATCTTTTATTCATTCGTTTATTCAAATATGTGTTGAACATTTGCTCTGTACAGGCACTGTGGGTGATGCTGTGGTAGGGTAGACATGGATCTTTCATTATAGAAGAAGACACAATGTCTACTTAGCGTCTACAAAGCAGGGTTGAAATAATCTCTCTTCTTCAGAGAACAACTCTTACATGGTATGCCCTTCCAACATGCATTATATCTAAACTTTACAATGGTTTTGTAAGATAGACCTAGGGCGCCTGGGTGGCTCAGTGGGTTAAGCCTCTGCCTTCAGCTCAGGTCATGATCTCAGGGTCCTGGGATCGAGGCCCGCATCGGGCTCCCTGCTCCGTGGGGAGCCTGCTTCCTCCTCTTTCTCTGCCTGCCTCTCTGCCTACTTGTGATCTTTCTCCCTCTGTCAAATAATTAAATAAAATCTTTAAAAGAAAAATAGACCTAGTTTTCCCTACTTTTAGTGTCGAGAAAATAAAGTCAGAGAAGCTTGCTTGCCTAAGGCCACTCAGCTGGTTAGAGTTGAACCCAGTGGCAAACTCCAAATTTAGCACCTTCTGAAGTCCAGACTTCTCCATGCTACACTAAGGTCCATGAGAAAGTTCAAGTAAAATACTTTTGGAGTATGGAGGAAGGGAAATTGCTTCTGTTTGGAGGGGATCAAGAAGGAAACTGAGAAGATGCTCAGTAGGAGGGACTGAAAAGACAGGTGAGATCCGTGGTGACGAAGAAGGAAGGAGTGAACAACTACAGGACAAGGGAGCATTCATTTATTCATCCATCCAACTACTATTCCATATATAAATAAAAAACCTGCAGTGTGAGGTGGTAAGTACTTCTGGAAAGAGATAGCACAGAAGGAAGCTCATGTGAGCCCAGAGGGAGGGGTTTGCACACGGCCCCGAGAGGCGGGAAAGGAAAGTGGGGTGAATCCTCTAAGTGGCTGGAGAACATGTGGGAAGTAGTGGGAGAAAGGGCTGGAAAACTATAATTAGATATTGGAAGAAAGGGGGGAAATCCTATCGAAATGACCCATTAGAGAGCAAGAACTCTAATTTACTGGTCTTTATATCCCAGAATGGTGCTTGACATAAAAAATGTTTGAACAAACGTGTGCGTTACTGATGCCTACTGAGGGCCAGGTGCCCTCTACTCCTTGTGCTTTTTACAAGCATTATGTCATCACCACAGCATCTCGTTGAGATAGGTATTTATTTTTTTCCTGTTCAAGACATATGAAGAATCCTGAGGCCCAGCGAGGTAATATGGCTTGCACAACATCACAGAGCTAAGAAGATAGAAAGCTGAGATTTAAGCTTTGACTCTAGAACTTGTCATTTTTTCCCCACTCTCTGTCCTGCTCTAAATGCCAGGCTAAGGCAGTGCTGTCTTGTTAGCGCTTCTGTTATTATTGTAAATAAACATTTTATGGAAGTGTAACATGAATATGTAAATTTGTGCTAATCATATGTGTAGAACACGATGAATTTTCGCAAAGTAAACACAACCACATTACCAGTATCTAGATCAAGAAAATCCCATTACCACAGGTGACAGACTTTGACTTCATATGACAGTCAGGATCTTCATTTCTGTTGCAGTAAAATCCTCCCCATGTAAGTCTTTATTCATGCACGTACCATTCATGGGAACTCATGAGTTATTGAGAGATAACCTCCCCGGAAAATGAGTTTGTCAGTAAACAGTAGCTCCTCTTTAGGGAACACGTGCATTCCCTAAAGTCAGAGGTTGCCTTTATTAAGCACAGCACCAGAGGCATACCTTGGGATCACTGGGCCTGGCGCAAATCTGGCCATGTCTAAATACCAACCAGGAAAATGAAAAGCAGCAATGAAACTTCTCTAATTTGAAAATTTATTTATAATTAGCATGCTGGTTTGTTGCATTCCTACAATTATAACCTGTGATAGTTATAGCTGTAAGAAAGTTAGCCCACATACGGAGAAATCCTGCAAAATAGAAGAAAGGGTGGATGCTTCAGGGAGGAAAGAGGCATAATGGTACACTTAAGTGAGGCAAGATGACTTGGCTTGCGGTCTGGGTGTGACTGCTCATTCTCTGTGCCACCTGACACAGTCACGTCTGCTCTCTGAGCTTCTGATTCTTTACCTTTAAAATGGTCATGAACTTGCATTATTGACTGGAACAGTGATCATCAGCCCTTACCAAGCATCTAAGTCACCCGCGGCTTTTTAATTTTGTTTTAGTGGTTTTTTTGTTTTTGTTTTTGTTTTTGTACGGTTTGTTTTGTCTTTAATAATTAGAGACGGGGGCACCTGGGTGGCTCAGTGGGTTAAAGCCTCTGCCTTCGGCTCAGGTCATGATCTCAGCGTCCTGGGATCGAGCCCCTCATCGGGCTCTCTGCTCAGTGGGGAGCCTGCTTCCTTCTCTCTCTCTGCCTGCCTCTCTGCCTACTTGTGATCTCTCTCTGTCAAATAAATAAATAAAATCTTTAAAAAAAAATAATTAGAGAAGCCCAGTCCTTAGGCTGACCTGTGAGGTTGTGGGCGTAGAGTGAAATTAATCACCTCACTCCAGAAGTGATTCTAATAATTGAAATTTGATTAGAGAACAACTGAATTTGCTCGTCATATATTAGTTCATATATTAGCTCATATATTAGATCATGTATTCATTCAAACATAAATTTGGAAAAGTTTGTAAATAGCCACTTAATCTAACTCCAAAAGCTGTATATTTAGAACGTATTTATCTGAGAGAATGACCCCAGGGTTTTTATCACAAGAAATAATTAAATGTAAAACACGTTTAATAAAATTTTCACATTCGTCATGGTTGAGTATCACATAAAGTCTATAGGAAGGAAGAACAATTAAGAGATTGACTGTTTTTGGGGTATGCTTATTAATCTCCAATGAACTATCATATTTTTTGCTTATGTAAGATCTGCTTTGATATTTAGAAAGGTTATCATGTGAAAATAAAGATGAAAACAAAAAGTTAAGGAAGGCTGGTTGGAAACTAGTCATGGCAGTCTTGGTTATGTTAAGGCATCATCTTTGGAAACCATGGGAAGCCCTTCAAAGGAGATGAGTTAGGGAGTGAGATGCTTCAGGTCACAAAGGTGATAGGAGTTAAGGGGTCAACTGGAATTCAGACTGTCTGAGCTGAAGTCAGATCATTCTCACTGTCCCCTGGAGAGGGGTCAGTAGGGTCATGGAAGAATACCCACGCCAAATACCCCACAACTTAAAGACCCAAAGACTTTTCTGTAACAGTCTAAGTGTTAGGAAGTGGGTTCCATGAGAGTGAAAGACAAAAATGACACTTTTTTAAAAAGATTTTATTNAATTAGGAAGTGGGTTCCATGAGAGTGAAAGACAAAAATGACACTTTTTTAAAAAGATTTTATTTATTTATTTCACAGAGGGAGAGGGATCACAAGGAGGCAGAGAGGCAGGCAGAGAGAGAGAGGGGGAAGCAGGCTCCCCGCTGAGCAGGGAGCCCAATGCAGGCCTTGATCCCAGGACCCTGAGATCATGACCTGAGCCAAAAGCAGAGGCTTTAACCTACTGAGCCACCCAGGCGCCCCAAAAATGACATTTATAATGATTCTCCCCCTGGTACCTTCAAGGCCTTCTCCACAGTAGAGAGCCCCAGTTACTTATCCAGATGCAGATCCAGAGCATGCAGCGGGTTGGCAACAGGCAGCACAGAAGGGCATTGCATTAGAAACTGCAGAGGGAATTTAAAATTGACCGAATGCAATTACCCAAGTTGGAATTTGGCCAAGGTCTCAGGATTTAATATCACCACTCATCTTGGGTCCTTGTAAAGACCCTCTGTGGTCAGAGACCTTCATTTTATTGTTCCTGTAAAATTCACGGGATAGCATTTCTCAGCCTTCCTCCCATCCCCAAACCAGGACTCTACTTTCTTTTCTTGGCCACAGTGCTTCCAATACGGCTTTGATTGCTGCTGCTGACACCAAGACACTTTCATTGCCCCTGAAGGCCATATTATTTATTGGTGCTATGTTTCTAAAAGATGCATTTCCTTCCACCAGTATGTTCAGCTGGCTACGTAATAGCATAGGCTGACATTTTGGTGACCAGTCAGGAGAGAGGCAGATTGTGTAAATTCCACAGCTCTGCATGTCAATTGTGAGGTACCTTGAAAAAATTTTGTACAGGTTGACCTTGCTCTAAAAAAAATCATAGAAAATATACAATTGTAGAAAATACTGTAGAAAGTAAAACCTAGTATCGCATTTTAAAAGTCAAGGAGGTTTAAAAAAAAAAGTCAAGGAGGTTTAATTATTATGTATACACACACACACAACTTTTTTTTTAAAGATTTTATTTATTTATTTGATAGAGAGAGACCACAAGTAGGCAGAGAGGCAGGCAGAGAGAGAGAGGAGGAAGCAGTCTCCCCGCTGAGCAGAGAGCCCGATGTGGGCCTCAATCCCAGGACCCTGATATCATCCCCTGAGCCGAAGGCAGAGGCTTTAACCCACTGAGCCACTCAGGCACCCCACACACAACTTTTTATAGTGAAAACTAAAACATAACTAAAATTGAAATACATGTATAGAGTTAATATTGCAGAATATTTCAAAAGCCATGTGACAAACATCACACCCTAATAGTTAAATAGGCAAATATGTGATCATATTTGTATCATTTGAAGGAAATGTACTTCCAAAAATATTTGGAACAGTATTGAACTTCACAAGTTATCAAAGGAATGCAAATGTAAACCATAAAGAGCATTTTTTACACTTGTTATTGAAAAAGATTTAAAACTAATTTCGCTAATGAAATTTTGGGATTACTGGTACACTATTATATTTTCATGATGTTAAAGTTAATAGACGCAAGTCTTTGAAGAAGTAATTTGGCAATTAAAATCAAGATCTTAAAAATGTTATATTCTTCATGCCAGAAATTTCAATCCTGGAAATTTACCTAAAGAAATAATTCAAAGAGGAAACTATATTCACATAGATATTGATTAGAAAATGCAATAGTAAGCTAAGGTTAATACCCAGAAAATATAAAGAACTTCAACTCAGGGCGCCTGGGTGGCTCAGTGGGTTAAAGCCACTGCTTTCGGCTCAGGTCATGATCCCAGGGTCCTGGGATCGAGGCCCACATCGGGCTCTCTGCTCAGCAGGGAGCCTGCTTCCTCCTCTCTCCTCNGCCTGCCTCTCTGCCTACTTGTAATCTTGCTCTCTGTGTCAAATAAATAAATAAAATCTTTAAAAAAAAAAAAAAAAAAAAGAACTTCAACTCAGTAATAAAAAACAAATAGCCCAACTAAAAAATGGGTAAAGGACTTGAATAGACATTTCTTCGAAGAAGATATACGAATGGCCAGCAATCACTTGAGAATATGTTCAACATCACTCATCAGCAGGTAAATAAAAATCAAAGCCACAATGAAATACCACGTCATAGAAAAACAAAATAAAACAAAAATGGAAAAGAAAAGAAAAGAAAAAATAGCAGATGTTAGCAAAGATATGGAAAAATTGGAATCCTTGTGCACTCTTGGTGGAATGTAAAATGGTGCTGCTTCTCATATGGAAAACAGTATAATTCCTCCAAAAAATTTTTAAAAATAGAATTACTCTTTGATCCCATAATTCCACTTTTGGGTGTATGCCCAAAAAATTGAAAGCAAGGTCTTGAAGAGGTATTTGTACATCTCTGTTCATAGCAACATTATTCACAATAGTCAAAAGTTGGAAGCAACCGGAGTGTTCATCGACTGACAAATGGATAAACTAAAGGTGGTCGGTACATTCAATCAACTATTATCCACTCTGAAAAAAGAAGGCCATCCTGACACATGCTACAATGTGGATGAATCTTGAAGACATTATGCTAGGTGAAGTAAGCCATTCACAAAAAGAAAAATGCTGTATGATTCCCACTTACATGAGGTACCTAGAGTAGTCACATTCACAGAGACAGAAAGTAAAGGTTATCAAGGGTTAGAAGTATGGGGAATAGGGAGTTATTGTTTAATGAGTATAGAGATTTGGTCTTGCAACAGAAAGAAAAGGTTTCTGGATATTGGTTACATAAGAACATGAATGTACTTACCACTAATAAACTGTACACTTAAAAATGGTTAAGATGGCAAATTTAATAGTATGTGTATTTTAGCACAAACTAAAAAAAAAAAAACAGTGGTAACCTTATATTTAGGAAATAGGAAAATTACACTCAATATTGACAGGTCATGTGATAGACTATGCTACAAAACTTAGATGTTATAACTATACATAGTATAAGAAATCTTATGATATTTACATTTGAAAACAATTAAAAACTCATATTTATAGACATGCAATCAAATATAAAAATAAAAATAAGTTGAATGTTAATATGCATAGGACTGTATATGTATAAACTTTATGATATTTTATTTATATTATTCTACAATAATATTTGTGAAAGAAATAAATTGGTACTACTCTTCCAAAAACAAGGTTTTAATATCTTTTCTTTTATGAGAAAGAATAAAAAATAAATGTTCTTTTCTTTATTACATTTTTAAAATTTTAATTTGCAGTATAGTTAACATACAGGTGTACAATACAGTGATTCAGTGATTCTATACATCACTCAGTGCTCACCATGATAAGTGTAATCTTGGGGCACTTGGGTGGCTCAGTCGGTTAAGTGTCTGCCTTCAGCTCAGGTGGTGATCCTGGGGTCCTGGGATCAAGCCCCACATTGGGCTTCCTGCTCAGCAGGGAGTCTGCTTCTTCCTCTCTTCTTTCTCCCTCTGCGCATCCCTCTCGTTCTCTCTCTCTCTCTCTCTCTCAAATACATAAAGAAAATCTTTTAAGGGAATGTTACCAATGGAAAAAGCATGGATTTAAATCTGTATCACAAAACTCACTCTTGTTTACTGTGGTTTTTCTGGTAACCTCCCCATATGTGGCCTCTCTGCCTCCACTTAATTTTGTCTTTAGCTAAGCATGGTATTTAAGCTGGTGGTTCAGGCTATCTTGGGGATTTACTACCAAATATACGTGAGGTAAACTTTTTTTATTAAAAAAATTATAAGTGTACTCTTAAGACCCTTCACCTATAGAAACAAATGTTCTTCCTCCCCATGGAGAAGTGCACACATGAGTAACTCGTACATAGAGAAGCCTCTTAGAAAGAGAAATCAAAAGATGTATGTAGTCTGGGGTAAGAGCAATGAAATAAGTTGGAATTTGAACCATGAACTACAGAAAATCACAAGGATACAAAGAAACTGAGAGTATTGTTGAACATTTTATGTTTTAGCAGATCTAATTTGTGATTCATTTTTAATATTATTATTATTGTTTTATTGAATTTTTTTCCTTTTAGATGTATGGTATTATGAGATTAGTAACCTTCTTTGTTTTTGTCCATATCTAATGCTGCAAAAACAATTTTCTATTGAATTATATCTCCAATTTTGTAATGCACATCAACAGAAAAATATAATTCAGTAAATATTCTTTATAATAAGCAGTTTTTAAAGAATACCAATTTTAGCTTTAAGTGTTTATTTATTCAATAAATATACATTTTTCCTTCACAAAGTAATTTATAACATTTTTAAAATTCACAAACATGTCAGATGTTTCTAGATGTTAACATGACACATTTTTTGTAACTGTAAAAATGAGGTAAGAGCTTTCATTCCCTCTGTGATAGTCAAATATTCTGTGAGCATAAGTGAAATGATATGAAACCACCATATATAAAACAGTTACGATCTAGATGAAGAGTTCATTATGAAGCAGAACCCTGGAAAAAAGAGATAGAAAGAAACATAGCGCAGAGCTACATGTCCCCAAAATGTGGTTCTGTGAGCATATGAAAGTGGGACCACAGAAAAAACAAGAGAGAAAGGGACACTCGCAACAGGCCCTACCATACTTGACTGGCCCTTCCTACTATTAGCACAAGACCCAGCTTGCGTTGGATGTTCAACTTGCTGACCGATTGGTGATGGGTTCTTGAATGATATCTGACTTCTCTACTCCTGGAGATTAAAAAACCTACATCTCAAAAGGTAAATTACTGGTGAGGATGAAAAGGGATAATCCATTTAAAATGCCTACCAGAGTGTCTAGTACATTACTTGTGAACAGAAAATGGAAGTTCCTACCCCCACTCCTTGACTTAAAATGAATTTCTAATTTGTCTCTTGTTCCCAAGGAACTACAGATACCATAAGGGAACCATCATAGCTGATACTAATTCTTATTCTCCCCAAAATCCAACACAATTATTTACATGTGAGAGGTACTTGATATACATTTATTGATTAACACAACCATTCAATAAACACTTTTTGCTCGATCAACATTACAGCAGGAAATATATAGTTTTAAAATGCTTTCCTGATTTATTGTAAGAAGTCCAAAGTACCAAATGAAGAATAACTGGGGAGCCAGCTCCTACCTTACTATTTAAAAAGAGGGAAAGATCCTTACTGGAATTGCTGTAATAATTACAATTCTTTATGTTTATGAACTTCAGTATACCTTACAAGGCATTATCCTCTATTATCTGATCCTCAAAACAATATGTAAGAAAGCTAAGAAGCAGTAATTATTATTTCCATTTTAGCGTTAGGCTCAAATTAGGTGATGTGACTTGCAAATAAATAGTAAATGTCAGCAAAGGGAACTGAATGCAGATCGGCCACACCATGCTCTCATTACAATACTGCTTTCGTTTACACGGGACAAGACATGTCCCAACACAAACCCTCATATGACCTTGCTGACCTGACCTTATGATTTGCCTGTCTCCATGTACCACAGAACTAGTCAGTTTCTTCATCACCTGGCTTCAGAGTGCTTAGCTCTGAGTCTACACCTGGTCTTATATTGTGGTTTATTGAAACAAGTTGACTTCCCCTTGCGAAAGACACCAAAAAGATGATTTTTATTAAAATTATTGTAATCATCATTATTATTTCATATGGACTGCTCCATTTAATACTCCATTTCATACTCCATTCATATTAAATAATCATTACCTTTGAAATTTTTTACCTTACCTTTGAAGACCCACAACTCAGAGCTAAGGTTTTGAAAAGAATCTTAGTGTAAAATGAGTGGGTAAAATTGTCTAGTCTGCAAACTAATTAAGTGAAGTTGGCCTCTGGAGAGGGAGACTTCCAGCACCTTTCCCAGGCATTGTTGATGGCAGCTGTCTGTCATGAGCACAAGTGACATGTGATTTGGCTTCACAAGCCGGTCTTGCTGATATAATAATGTGATATCTTGTCACTTAAGAAGCTCTGGTGTATTAGGGAACATTAAGTCATGTGGCTGCTTTTATCATTGCATTGGCATGTCTTAATCTAAGATATGGGACAAAAATTGGAACTGATTGATAGCACAATTCAGGGATACAGAAACCACATCCTATAATATATGTGTCCTTCATATTAGCCTTGCAGCCCTTCTCAGGCCTGCAGCCAATCAATCATTGTTTACCATGTACCTACTACTTACAAAGTACCATGCAAGTATTATGGGAAAGAATATTCTAAATCTGATCCATTCTATGCTCTCAACAAATTTTTAGAATCTCAGAAGAGGTAAGAATAGACAAACAGGGATGCCTTGGTGGCTCAGTGGGTTAAGTGCCTGCCTTCAGTCCAGGTCATGATCCCAGGGTCCTGGAATCAAGTCCTGCATCGGGCTGCTTGCTCAGCAGGGAGCCTGCTTCTCCCTCTGTCTGTTGCTTCCCCTGCTTTAATCTCTCTCTCTCTGACAAATAAATAATAAAATCTTTTTAAAAAAGAGTAGACAAACAGATACCACAGAAAGAAAATGGGAGTTATAGACAGTTACAGAGTGCAATGGAGTTTAAAAAAAATTAAAATGAAAAAAATCACCCCAATTACTTCCATTTGGCAAATTGTCTCCTCCATGTATCTTTCTTCGTTTAAACAATTCTGTTAAAACCTAAGATCCCACATTCTCACTTTGTATCCTATGTTTATTCCTCCTAGATTAATAGGCTCCCAAAAAATTAAGGTCTCTTTTTGCCCCTGCTATTCCTACTCTTGGTTTTGGCGAGAAACAGATTAGTTCTGCTCATTAAGTGGTTTTAAATACTATGTTTTATTTTCTGCTAATAGAAGTCTTGGCATCCACATAGCTAAAATTTCAAAGGAGATAGGAAAGAGGGCTTAGCCGGTAGTCTGGACTCAAGCACGTGACTTCCAACTTGGGATCATCTCTTACAAAGGACAGTGGGAGAGAGACAGCATATAACAGCAAGACGTGCACCCTACTACGAAAAATTTTAAAGGTCAGACTGCAAGTGACCTGCTCTTATATGTGAATTTCACAGTGACTAAAGAACAAATGTTCTGAAGAGATTAGCTGGATAAAATGACTATTATAAACTCACCATTTATGTATGTCAGGACAAATGAAGCAGCCTAAGAGCATTTTTTTTTCTGAATTTCTTTGAGGTATGACAGAGAAAATTAATTTGAGACTAGAGAATAGGAAGGGAGAGTTATAAATTTGGAATTTGACAAATAAGGCATGCTTATACAATGTGCCAAGACTGAAATAAAAAATGAACTTATGAGAAAATCCCAAGTCCTTGTGAAGAAATCTCTTTTCTTAAAATTTTTTTTGCCAATCAGTCCTTTTTCTATTTTTTTATTTTAATCTTTTTGTTATTATTCTTGTTTTTATTGTGTCTCTAAATTCTTGAGCCATAATCAGATCATCACCACTGTCATCATCATGGAAAAAATACAGTAAAAGTGACTGTGCGTTTTTTCTGAGTTGTGTACAAGCTAACACATAAACACTAAGTCCCATTTTAAGCTTTAAGCCTCGAGGTGGAGGGGAGGGTTATGGAACCTACTAAAATTAAATAATAGTATTTATATATATCTATTTACATAGATATGATATGTATAGAGGGCAACTATAAATTTATAGTGCTGATTTTTCTTATGCATGTATACACCAGTGCCCACACACACAGCCCACACAGCCCAGGCAGTACTCTTACTATATATATGTGTGTGTACACACAAACACACATGTGCAATACTTTATATAGCACTTTGTCCATCTGTTTAAGAAGTTTCCATACATTCTCTTCAATAGAGTTAAATGTGCACATGTGTTTCCGATTTAAGATCAGGTGAATCCATCTCTTTATTTCTACCCCGCACATGGTATATAGTGCCCCAAAACACAGTTGGCGATTAGTAAATATTGTTTGAACTAAACTGGATTGAATGGTGAAAACCCCAACTAATGAATTAAATCACTGTAACGTTGATAGGATGGGTACCACAGGCGCAGTGAGACTTGGCTTAAAACTACAATCAGAATAGCTCAAGTCCTGGGATGTGGAAGTATTATGGTGCAGTAAAGAAGACATACCCAGACATGGAGGTCACAGAATCTGGGTGTGAGTCTCAGCTCTGCTACTGAAGAGCTGTGTGACCAGGGATGATTTATTTAACATCTCATAATAGTACTAGCCTATTGAAGCATGAGACAGTAAACTAAATAACAAGTTGTTCACAGGCAACTCGTACCTGCTCAGTACTTGCTACCTGTTGCATGCTTTCTCCTCTTCTGTTCTTAGCTTCAGCTATTTAATATTTGGAAGTAAGAACTTTGTCTTTCCTGGCATTTAAATATGCATTCCCTCTCCTACTTAAAAGAAAATGAAATGTGTAAAAATATAAGACCTTTGAATTAGTTCAGTTATACTTTCCATTATGTCGTGCAGGTAGTATGTATCTTCCAATGGAAAAGGTAACTGTGAATGTCCACTTTTACCCAGGTATGTTTAACTTGGCGAATCCTCCTGGTTAGGCACTAATGAGGTGGCATAGCAGTTAGGAGTGAAGGCAAGACTGCAGGGCCTGTGAAAATGGACAAATCATTTCTCCATCCTCTGGGCCACAATCCCTCTATCTTTAAAATGAGGTAGTTACACGGTATCTCAGGGTTATCCTGAGTTTGGTGATTCTGCATGCAGAAAAGGATTCTTGTTTATTTGAATTTATAAGAAACAATAGAAATACAACTGGGAAAAAAGGAGAGTTATTTGACTCCATCAGAGAATGGATTCTTTTTTTTTTTAATCCATTCCAGAAGTGTTCAAATTTTTCAGCCAATTCTCCATAGCTAAAAATGTAATCTTCGATTATACTTGCTTTGTAATTTGAACTATTGCTTCAAACAATGACAGTTAATCTTATTATCATATTCTCTCTTTCTGCAACCTATCCTCTTTGACTGCTTACTGAGAGCTTGTCAGGTGCCTCGGTGCTATGTGTGCTGCACAAATAAGGCATGGTCCCTATTGCCAGCTGAGAGACAGAAAGAGAGACAAGACAAGTGAGGGAGAATAAATAAGTTCTCTAATTAGGGCAGAAAAGGTAGGGAATTTCAAGGGGAGAGTGATTAATTCTGACTAAAGGAAGCAATGCTTAGTAATTGAAAATAAATGAATTGTAAATTTCCATACACCCTGCTCAAGATAACTGTTTGCTTAAAATATAATAATATTTGAGAATGATGCAAATTTAGGCCTGCAATCCTGCTCATGGAAGGTTTTCTGCCAGAATGCTAGATCCCACCTGCCCTGATGAGAAAAGAGTCAGATATGTGGAGGGGATTCTGACCCAAACAGCCCTATCCATCAATCATGCTTTCAATTCATTCCCTGATTCATTGATTCATTCATTCAAAAAAATTTTCCTCTATGGCAGGTACTGACTGGGTGTTAGAGTTATAGAAATAATTGAACTCACAAAGATTCACTACTCCTTCTTGGAGAAATGGCTGATTCTAGGACTGGGGCAGGAAATATTCAAGATGAGCCTAGAGCATCTCTTAATACCCAAAAGTAGGAAAGTGCTAAAAAAAAAAAATGATGGTAATATGTCAGATGGGCACTGGAGTGACTGAAAGAGTTCCCACTGGCCAAAGCTGGGACAATTTGAACAACAAAATAAAGTAGGATTGGAATATAACCTAAAGTATAAAATAGAATATCCTCAAGTTTATACTGATAAAAATAAATGATTGAATGATTTATTAAATTGGTGAGAAAAGACAAATCTGCCATGCAAAGAATTCCAAATAATTTACAAGACACTTTGCTTCCTAAGGGTTGGAACATAACCACCCCTCCTTAAATATGGATTGAATGTAGTGACTTCCTTCCAAAGATTACAATATGGAAGACTGGGTAGGAGGGAAATAACAGTAGACTGGAGAAGCCTGACAAACACTACATCAGCCAGGTAATCGAGGTCAACACATCAGTCATAAATCATGGTGATAGTATGCACTCCCTATATGTAATGAAAATGGCACTTTACTTCTGTGATCTTCCTCTCCAAAATACAAAACATGAGTTTAATCATGAGAATAACATCGGAAAATTTCCAAAAGGGGATATCTTGTGTACTCTTACAACATATCTCACCAGTATGTTTTAAAACTCTCAAAATCATCAAAAACAAGGAATGTCCGAGAAACTGTCCAAGCCAAGTGGAGCCTAAGGGCACATGGCAACACCTCAATGTAACATCATGTTCTGGATGGGGTCCTGGGCTAGAAAAGGGGTATTACAGAGAAACTAAGAAAATCTGACTAAACTACAGGCTTTAGTCAGTAATAATAATGTTTCAATATTGGTTCATTAATTGTGACAAAAGCACCATAGCGAAGGAACATGTTAATAATAAGAGAAACCGGGTGTCTGTCTTCTCCATTTTTTTGAAAATACAAAGTTGTTCTAAATATTAGTGTGTTTAAAATTTTTCACCACTTAATGGAGCTTAAAATCTTATGCAAAATGAAAAGTAAAATATACGGTATGTCAGATGAAAAATTTCTGTGAAAAAGAATAAAGAAGAAAAGGAGTAGAGAGTGCTGGGAGTAGTATAATTTTATCCAGAGCAGTCAGAGAAGATCTACTGGAGTAGGTAACATTTGAACAGACTTAAACGGTGAGATAGGGATTGCTTAGCTAACTGGAGAAAGAGATTCCAAGAGAATGGAATAGAAAGGGCAAAGTCTCTGAGGTAAGAGCAAGCTTGTCATGTTGGAGGAACAGCGAGGACACCAGTGTGGTGTAATACAGTGGAAGTCAGACATATAATGTTTGGCCACACCATGTAGTGTAACCTCAGTGTAAAGTATTTATCTCTCATTCAGAGTGAGATGTGAAGCTGCTAGTGGCTTCTGAGCAAAGGATCAGAACGATCTGATCCATTTTTCAAGGGGATGGAATATTTCTGAGTGTTGCCCTCATCACAGACTGCAGGGAGAACAGCAGAAGCAGGCAAGGCTGTTGCAATGATTTAGATAAGAAACGACAGTGGTTTCAGCTAGGGATTTAGAGGTAGAGGTGCTGAGAGGTGGTTGATTCTAGACACATTTTTTTACATAAAGCCAACAGAATGCTAAGTGTTGGAAAGAAGGGTGTGAGGGAAAGACTCCGTGGAACAAGGATGGCTGGCCATCAGCTCAAAGGGGAAGATTGTAAAGGGAGCAGGTTTGTGGTGGAAGACCAAAAGTTCCTCATCAAGTTTCTTTTCTTCTACATGCTAAATATATTTCGGATTTGCCTTTGTGCTGTCTCCACTGCCACCTGTCTTATCAAATACCCATCGTTCTTTCTCCTTGACTTTTGCCATGAACCCCTAACTGGATCTCTGCTTCATTCTTATCCTCTTCCTAACCAGTTTTCTTCCTGGAAATAAATATGATCTTTTAAGAATACAAATGGGTTGGGGCGCCTGCTCGGCTCAGTCAGTTAAGCTTCCCACTCCTGATTTCAGCTCAGGTCAGGATCTCCGGGTCCTGAGATACGGCCCCTTTTTGCAGGGCTCCCTGCTCACCAGGCATCTGCCGGAGATTCTCTTTTTCCCTCTCCGTCTGCTCCTCCCCCCTGCTGCTCACTGGCTCTCAAATAAATAAATAAATAAATCTTGTTTAAAAGGTAATAAAAAAAATAAAAATGTAAATGGATCAAATCACTCACTGCATTAAGCTGTCCAAGTGATTTCCTTTCACTCTCTGTAGCTGAAATCCAAATTTCTGTCTATAACTTCAACCTCATGTCCTTAACTCACTAAACGCCAGTTCATCCTGGTCTTTTCTCAGTTCCTCCACCGCAAGCTCTTTCCTTCCCTCCCTCCTGCCCCATTCTCCACTGCTCATCTGCCCTGCATCCCCCAGAGCATTTGCCCCCAGCAGCTCCTTCTGCCTAGAATACATTTCCCATGAGCAGCACCTTTTGGTCCTTGTACCTTGGCCTCAGAAAGCTCTCCTCCTTGTATTTATTTAAAACACGGAGTGTTAAATGCAAACAATGAATCATGGAACCCTACATCAAAAGCTAATGATGTACTGTATGTGAATAAATAAATAAATAAATAAATAAATAAATAAATAAAACTAATATTATTTTAAAATTGAAAAATAAACAACAACAACAACAACAAAAACCAAGGATGTGTACGGGAAGGTCAGTGTCAGCAGCCCTCTATCTTAATCAAAGTCTTAAATGGGTCTGAAAAAGCAAACAAAACAAAACAACATGCTCTCCTTCTCTGTGTTATTCGGTCTAAACTACATGTTTCTTTCTCCCTTTCTTTCTTTCTTTTTTTTTAAGGTTTTATTTATTTGACAGAGACACAGCGAGAGAGGGGAACCACGCAGGGGGAGTGGGAGAAGGAGAAGCAGGCTTCCTGCCCAGCAGGGAGCCAGATGCAGGGTTTCATCCCAGGACCTGGGATCATGACCTGAGCTGAAGGCAGACGCTTAAGGACTGAGCCACCCAGGCGCCCCTACATGTTTATTTCTTAATCCAATTTTTCATTCTGGTGCTTTTGTTTGTCTCTTATCCCATCTAATCTATAAACTATATAATCGGGGGCGAGAGATCTGGTCAATAATTCATTTAGTCCAATAATTTATTCCAAATGCCGAATAGCCATACTAGGAGCTCAATAAGTATTTGATGAATTGATATATTTTGAGGTTTTCCTATTATTTTATTAACACATTCCTTGGAGAGGTTTTTGGCCTCAGTTTTACACCGTCATCCTGGATGCCACACTATGGAGTCCATAGAGTTCATACAGAAACACCCATGAATGCTTCACTTGCAGAAGCCGCTTTGCAGCAAGTGTCAATGATAGGATCTCATTGAGTGGGCCTCTCTATTCTGCTCAAGTGGAGTAAAAATAGGCACTGCTTAGCAACCACCATTTCATACTGAGCTCTCTCCTAAAGGAAGGCAGAGTAATGCTAGGACTAAAACAGTGAGGGGATTTAGGACTAGTAAGTATGTTAAACAATTAGGGAAGAGTGCTTTTGAAAAATGGTTCCGAACAATTGCTCCAGAAAAAACATGAACCTGACATGCTAATGATAAAAAGACCCCTTTTTACAGTAAACTTTGCATCATCTAAATTAGGGAGTACATTCAGGTCAGATTACAAAAATTTCTTCACATACACCAAATAGAACCATAGCACACAAATCTTCCCTAACCCTCCTGTTTAACTTGATTCATTGCTCTTATTACCACACACCCACCAACCATGGAGATAAAGTTAAAACCAAACTAAAAACTGAGCTTTGCTTATTTGGGGCTTTTGCTTTGGGTTTCATTATTAATTCTGATCAGCCAGCTGGTATACCCAAGTCTCAATTTTATTCCTGCAACTTCATCTCAGTATAAACCTGGGTAAGTCACTTCTGTGCTCTGAGACCCATTTTCCTCAACTGTCAAGGAAGGTGATTCAGTGACGTCCAAAGCACCTGAAAGTGAGTGATGGAATTAATCTTATTTTTGTCAACAATCTAGTTGCTGAAGCAACAATTAGCAAAAGCATCACATTAGCAAAATGTAATGATTTCAAGAGACATAGAATAAATAAAATACATCTGGATTTTCAGTACCAGGCACTCTCACTTATACATCTCATTTAATTCTTCCAACAATCTTTTGAGGAAGGTAGTGTGCATTGTTTACAGACAAGAAAACTTGGGAAAGCAAAATGTATAGCCTTAAATTATACACAGCTAACATTTATAAGTAAAACTAATATTTTAATCCTGATTGTTTGATTCTTAAGTATAGAGAAATTTCTCCCATATTATAGCTAAGTTACAGTAAAATTAGAAAACAAAGTTAGCAATTTATTGTCTTTCTGCTCCAAATGTATCCTTCAAAACATACTCTGATCAACACTGGAATTTCTTTTTAAGATTTATTTATTTATTTACTTGACAGAGAGAGAATGAGCACAAGCAAGGGGAGCAGCAGAAGGAGAGGGAAAAGCAGGCTTGGATGTGGGACTCAGCCCCAGTACCCTGAGATCATGACTTGAGCCAAAGGCAGACACTTAACCAACTGAGCCAACGGGGTGCCCCAGCACTGGAATGTTTATCATTTCTCCCTAAAAGCGATCACCAAGATTGCTCAGTAGAGGGCGCTAGTGGGACATTGGAGAAGGAAGAGGCTTCTGCTGTCTGGGGGTCCACTGAGCGGGTGTGAAAACAGCTGGTGGAGCCTCCCTCAGCCATGGGTTCAGAAAACAGCCCCTCTAGGATCCTACAGCCTCTGTCTGATGATAATTTTCTCTCAGCCGCCTGCCCAGATTCTCGGTGAGTGCTAAGCTCCTGTGGTCCAGAGGGTCACACATCAAGCAGTGGTTTCATCGGTAGAGCGCTTCCCCCCCTCACCGTGGCCTGCCTGGCTCTGAAGCCCTTCTGCCTTTGTGCCCCTACACCACAGATTGCTGACTTCCTGTAGCTCACCTGTAATCAGAGGACTATCTGCTGTTTGCCCTGCATCTCCCGCCCGGTTCTGGCCATCTTCGTTATCCTGTGACTAAACCATACCTTTCTTCTATGAGGTCTGAACTTCCTCCAAGTGTGTGCTTTCTTGGAATTCTGTCAGTCCCAGGGTATCATCTAGAGTTTCCTTATATCTTGCAGTTACTCCCTTATAGTGGCTAATTATTTTTTTATATTCAACTTCCCCTGTTTAATCTAAGTGGTTTCTCTTTACCCCTTGACTGGACCCAGACTGCTGGAATTAGTGGAATTAAGGTTGTCATGCATTTCAGCAGAGGGTTGTATTTATTGGAGAGAGGATGAAGCTCTCAATTATTTAAAAAAAATAGCATCTTAGAGAATATCTTAGCTTAGAGAAAGATAACTTTCAACAAATATTGATCTCAGTGTCATACAAATGGAATGAATAGAGTAAGGAGAGAAGATTGTCAAAGACAGGTCTAGCAACCAACCCTAGGGAAGGTGTGAGGAGCAATTTGGGTCATTGAAAGATGCATATTCAATTTGGTTCCAAAAATCTGTCCCTTCTCTTCCTATTTTTAATATTGTGAAACCATTCTGTAATGAAAAGAAGGATAGGAATTTTGGATACAATTGAGAATAAAGTTGACTCCTCACCATCATTAGGAACTTTCTGTCTGGATATTTCTATCTTTTAAGAACTTATAAAGTACTTATCTCAACTGGAGAGATTCTGGTGGAGTGACAGAGAAATTCATCTTGTATCTAATTTGGTTCAATGTTTCTGCTACTGGATTAAAATCAAAGAGGGAAGATTTGTTAAACTTTCAAATAACAGATGCTGGGAGGAATAATAGATGTATAGGTATAGAATAAAGAACCGCAAATTTGAATCTGTACGGAGTTGAAGCTAAACACCCTAACAATGCTAAATGAAAGCTGGGTCTTCAGCAGATTCATATTTTAAGACAAGTTCCTAAAATTTTATGACTCTCCCCAAAGGAGAGGGAGTTTACTATTTTCTCAATAAGAAATCATGTGTATTGCCTGTCTCTGCTGATTGCTCTCAGTAAAAGTGAAACCCTTGATGAATTTTCAGAAGGATTCATAAATACAGAGAATTCTCTGTCTCCATCTTCTTTTCTTTTATCAGTTCCTAAGGATCAGACATGGGTTGTGCCTACAGAGAACCATAAATCTGGTCAATTCATGTTGAAAAGAAAACCAAGTCAAATGAGTGGGAAATAAATCAAGGATATGTCAGTTATAAAACAACTCCTTGCATGATTCAGTTTTTCAGTTTCCATGTCCATATTAGTGTCTCATGCAGGATATGTAACCACAGACAATTTAAGGTGTATTAATGGAAGCAATGGAAGATATTATACCCCACAACCAAAAGTGAGCTACCATATATAAGTGCCTTAGATAAAGTCACCTTAAAGGATTTATAATAAACGAGAATAGTATAATAATTAAAATGGCTAATAATTACCAAGAGCACTCTAGTTTTCAGGTATTAAGGTAAGCACTAGACTTGTCTTAGAGATTAAGTAATTTGTTAAATTCATACAGATGCTTGATTTGCATCTTACCATGCCCGACTCTAAGCCCACTTTCTGCACTGCCAGGGTTGAAAGGAACCTGGAGATCATTTGGTCCACACCTCATTTTGTGGGAGAAATATTTCTGAGAGAAGAAATCATGTGTATGACATAGACTCACAAAATCAGAACTCAAGTCTACATCTCCTGACTCCTTGTCTGTTACATTTTCCATCACACAAAGATCATAAGGACATCAGATTTTCCTTGATGCTATGGAATGTTTTTCTAAATCTTCTTATACGCGGAGTAGGATAGGACAAAGGTGGGAGCAGGGGAAGAGAAGCAATTGTTAAATGAATTTAAGTCAGAGCCTAAGGAGTTGGTAATGTTGTATAAGTAGTTCAATACATAATTTTTATGCTTACATAAAATGTAAGGGATACTTTATGAGACAGTTACTGTGTCAGGTGCTATAGGAGGTCAAAAAATCAATCAGATATCAATCTTCCCTTCAAAAGAATTATATAAGGAATAGTAGAGGAAAAGTATACAACTATAAACCATTTTAATACAAGGCAGTCATGTTTAAGTCCACATGAAATTTCTTTAGAAGAGTATTGGGTTGGATAAATAACCACTGCATTCACTTTATTGTAAGTTCCATGGCTAAGAGCCCAGTCTTTGTTTTTTTTTGTTTGTTTGTTTTTTTGTTTTTTTTAATTTTATTTTTATTATTTGCCCAAGGGGTACAGGTCTGTGAATCATCAGGCTTACATCTTTCACAGCATTCACCAAAGCACAAACCCTCCCCAATGTCCATAACCCATCCACCCTATCCCTACCCTCCCACCCCCCAGTAACCCTCAGTTTGTTTTATGAGATTAGAAGTCTCTTATGGTTTGTCTCCTTCCCCATCCCATCTTGTTTCATTATTTTTCCCTCCCTACCCCCCACAACCCCCCACCCTGCCCCTCAAGTTCCTCATATCAGAGAGATCATATGATAATTGTCTTTCTCTGATTGACTTATTTCGCTCAGCATAATACCCTCCAGTTCCATCCATGTCGTTGCGAATGGCAAGATTTCGTTTCTTTTGATAGCTGCATAATATTCCATTGTATATATATACCACATCTTCTTTATCCATTCATCTGTTGATGGACATCTAGGTTCTTTCCATAGTTTGGCTATTGTGGACATTGCTGCTATAAACATTCGGGTGCACGTGCCCCTGAGGATCACTACCTTTGTGTCTTTAGGATAAATACCCAGTAAAGAGCCCAGTCTTTGAATAACACTACCACCTGAGTTTGAATCCCAGATATTAAACTAGTCAGAGGAAGGCAAGAAGGAAGAATGGAGGGAGGGAGGAAGAGAAGAGGGGAGCAAAGGAAGGATGCAAATGCCACCCAGTACGGGAAAGATACTAATTGATTTCAATGTATAAGGTACTCCTTGTTCCCAGGAAAGTCATGCAAGCATCTCAGCTAAGCTTGGAAGACTTCACAGAGTTTGAATACATGGAATGGGATCATCTATTCAACTTCAAATTCTGTCTTATTCTCAGAGTTGTAAGAAATTTATGAAAATGAAAAGTCCGTTGAAGATTTCTCTCTTCTCACCGTTCTAGGTGGATAGGTAAGACTTTGTATCCAAAAGTCTGGGGTTGAGGTCACCAATTTCCAGCTTGTGGGCCAAATTTGGTCACAGATATTTTTTAACTGGTCTGTAAAGGGTTTTTAGACACTAAAAATTGTTTACCGACCTTTAAAAATCAAGTAATTGTGTATAAAAGTAAGCACAGTGTTTTCTGTATCCCAACCCTGGTAGAAACAGATATGCATGATTAAGGTACAGAAATTACTGTCCAAGTTTCCTGGACTCTGTAAGCCCTCCCCCTTCCGATTCCTGCATGATCCTGAAAGAAGGAGTTGCCCCTCTAAAAACAGTGACTGAGGTAACATTTCCCATCAGATTTTATGGGCAGACACAAATCCAGATATATATCATTAAGGATAATAAAGATATGTGAGGTTTTTCTGGCATACAAACAAAAACCCTATCTTTTCACAAGTACAGATGAAAGGAGAAGGAAGCATCTTAGGCTGAGAGAAAAGGCAACAACTCAAAATGTTTTCAAGAAAAGTAAATAGGTGAAAGAATAATTATATGGGGTGTGATAGGTGATGGTAAAGGGAGAAATGAAGTGAGAAATGGAGAAAAGTAGGTATGTTGTGATCACGTCATCGAGGCTCTGGAATGCCAAAGTAAGGAGTGTTTACTAAGCTCTTTCCCCCTCCTTCTTCCTTTTTAAGATGTTTCAACAATGTGTTAAACTCATATAACAACCCGAACAAAAAAAAAATTAAAGAAAAAATATTCAATCATAACCCCATTTTAAATGACAATTTTTCCCCTTAAGTTTTTGTCCATCATTTATCACAGTCCCTAAATATTTTCTAAAATATATCTGTAAGAGGGATGCAACGTGGATCAACAATTCGATCCTACAATTACCCCTTGGTCAAATAGTGTTTTAGTGCTTGACTTGACCAAGTGCTTCTGTACACATTATCATTCAAGTCCCACAACAATGAGATATGGGTGAAATTATGTTTTCTGCTAGATGGAGCTAAATCCCGTCTTCTGTGTCTCTAGGTCCATGTTCTAGAATTCCAAATTAGCTCTGTGGTTCATCTGATCTTGGTGCTCTGGGCAGCTCTGGGCAGCTCTAGGCACAAAAGGAGTATGCTCCACAGTATAAGGCTCATGAGCCCAGGCGGACCAAGAACCAGGTGTGTTAACCAAGATGCATCAGAAGTTGGGCATTTACAGTGGGGCTAGAGAGTGACAAGCCTGCAACTGGCAAGTCCTGTATTTTCCGAGGGAAATAGGACGTGAATGAGAGATGCTCAGGGGTCCCATTAGGCAGGCAGAGAGGCGACTGTGTAGGGTGGGGCAGGTTACTCAGCAGACCTGTAGTCTATGTGGGAAGCATCTACAAAGAGTAAGGAAAATTCTGTATCTCCAGTCCATTGGGCATATTAGGAAGACAAGAATTCAGAATTGTAATAAAGATTCCAGGAAAAGGCAAGAGTCAGAGTGTTACAAATAGCAGTGCTTCTCAAACTTTCAGGTTCATTAGAATCACCTGGAAGTCTTTTCAAACACTCTGATTTTGTTTGAATAGGTCTGGTGTAGGACCTGAGATCCTGTGTCACTAACAAGTTCTCAGGTGTTGTGCATGCTGATAGTTCTCTGCTGAGTAGCAAAGCTCTAAAGCAAAACAGAGTCAGGACAGATTAGCTGCCAGGAGCACTAGATCTGTGTTAAGTGAGGATCCCTCCTAAAACTCCAAAGTCTGAACTAGCGTGTGGGGATCATTCGGCCTCTGCTATGCAGAATGAAAGAGCTCAACCCAAGGCTAAGCCCGACTCACCTCCCCAGGCTCTGTTTGCTAGTATTTGTGATGGGGAAGAGGCTCAATTCAGCAGGGAAGCACTCCTGTGAGACCCCCATGCCATGGAGGGGCATTCCAAAGTAGTCATTTGATATGTAAATACTTTTCAAACAGGCTTTCATATCTTTCCAGAGGAACTGGAGTCAGTCATTTTAGACCCTGCCCTAGGTCAGAGGGAAATAATAAGTACAAGATTTTTATTGTTTTAAACCTAGCAGTAAATTTGAAAAATAACTCAGCTTCTGTAGCTTCCTCAAGAGAGCTGAAAATAGGATTCACTGGCAGAGAATGTCATCTGCTGCGTTTGAGATTGAAACAAAAGCCAGATGGGCCCCAAAGACAGAAGAGGTGGGGCAGATAGGAAATGCCCACCATGGACTATATAAAATGCACGATAAGAAACTTATATTTTACCCTTTGAACCAAAAGGGTGTTAGGGAAGCATTCACCTTGAAATGAGGTGCTTAGCTGTCTAATGTCAAAAATAAAGCTAAATAATAGCTAAAGTGGTAAGCACAGATTCTAATCAGTAATATACTATTGCAATGAGGAAAAAAAATTCCAGTGTGAATGGAATTCAACTTTGATTTGCACAGAAATGACTGGGCATTTGAAGGGAGAATGAGGGAATAAGGAAGGGAGTGAGCAGGGGCTCAGCAGAGTCAGGAAAGTAAAAATTACAAAAAGCAGCAAGGGGGTGAGGGCCGGTCCCTATAGAACCCATCTGGATTTCATAAGTGGTACTCATCAGACTTGGCCCTTGGTTTCCAATACAGGGTGGGAGACAGGGGCCTTATTTCAGGTGTTGGCTGGAACTAGCAGTCAATTCTTTTGGCAGCCTCACGTTTCCTTAAGCAGGTACTTTAAGAGGACCTAGGATCATCCTATGGATAGAGCCTGACGCTGTTAGAAACTATGATAGTATTTTGTTCAAGTCTTTGTAGGCCAAGGTTGAGGCCTCATCAAAAAGAGGGCTCAGAGGAGCCTGGCTGGAGTTTTAGTCAGGAGAAAATCTGTATCACTAAATACTGTGACATTGAGGGTTCTGGAAAGTTCATACATGGCTTCGCCTTTGGGAAATTCTAAAGCCCGGCACATAGGCCCACATTTAGTCCTTTGATAGGCTATAATCAGAGCACCAAAGATACCATAAAAAAAAGATTCATCGGCGGTATTAATAATAACAAAGTAAATCCATAAAAGGTTGGTGCTGGAAGGACTGAACGTGTCTGTCTAGACAGCCCCGTCCTTACCTCCTCATCTCTGGTGCATTTCACAAATGTGGACAATGTGATTCAAGAAAAGGTACCTGCCTTTCCCAAGATCATGCTTAGCTAGACAGAGAGTCAGATATAGGTCAGATGTATGTTTTAAGTAAGCAAAAAAAGGAGTCGTTGAAGCAGTGGGGGGAATTTGGTTTCACAAATACTGGGATTCTCCCCTCCGAAATAGAGAGCCGCCCCCAGCCCTCTCCACACCCACATGCCTTGCATTCTTCTGCAGCCTCCACAGCCTCAGGTGTAGTGGGAGGCATGAGTCCCGATGCCATCTGTGCTGCTGGGACGCCATGGTATTTCCACCCTCCACCCCCTGCATCTCATCTCCACCCCTGGATTTTCTGTCTAGAAAAATATGCACTGGAAGCAAAGAAGGATTTGAGCTCATCTCTCTCCTTCTTACCCCTCCCTCTCTACACACATAAACACACATTTCTCCCTTGAGTCAGTTTGTCAAACCTTTTGTTATTTACCCTTTCTGTCACAAATAAGTCTGGTCTTGCCAACATTAACCACATTGCAGTATTATTTATATAGCAGCAATTGCTTCCCGCATCTGTGATTATAACGTAGGGGAAAGAACTAGAGCATCGGCTGGTCTTTCAAGTGTTTCCTTTCTGCTTAAGTCATTCATGTTCCAACATTCGGAGCAGGTTTTCTGCCATGGCTTTTAGCCGCTAAACGAACGTTACATTAAAGTGATAAATGATGCTATAAAAGTGAGGAACCCCAGCTGAGGGATTAATGTGAGGTGCCCTTTAAAAAGGATTTGGATTGTGTATTTTGAATGTATTTGTGATGAGATTTCTTGAGCATTTCAGTAATACACCGGCTTTAAATGCTTGCATTCTCATGTTGCCTGTTTAAATAATGTCAGATCAACCCTCGCTTCATAGACACCAAAGATAAATCTTCTCATTAAATGAAGCCCTTTTGGTCCGATCCAGATAGAAGCCCACGGTAGGCAAATGATTAAGCGGCCCCTCTGAACTCATTACCATTCTTTCTGTCCACACAGCCTTCCTCTTCCTAATCTCTCCCTTTCTCTTCCCCTTCCATGAGAGCCAGCCTGCTTTTCCACACCAAAAGGGTGAATCCTTGCTCGGACATCTTATCACATGAAGGTGGTTTGGCTGAGGATAAAAGACTCTTCATTGCTGAAAACTCTGCTGATGAATTTTTCCCCTAAAACAGAGTCATTTTAAGTAGACTCCATGAATTCACAACCACGAAATCAAGAGTTAGATGCTTAATGGACTGAGCCACCTACTCATCCCCTAAAACAGAGCCATTTTCTGTGATCCTTAAGTTATTCCAGACCACTTAGGGTTTGGCTAAAGAAAAGTTCAAATATTTTCCTGGCTTTGTCATGGCTAGATTTGTTTTATTTTTACATTTGTAAGAAGCTTTTAAACTAAAACTCTTGCTCAACCCATCCCTCAAGTACAAGCTGTTACAGTCAATGCATCATAAGACATATGTGGTAATATTTGTTAGGAAGATAATTATGGTTTCATTAACTAAAATACTGACATTAAATTCTTCCTTCCTTCCTTCCTTCCTTCCTCCCTTCCTTCCTTCCTTCCTCCCTCTCTCCCTCCCTCCTTTCTCCCTTTCTTTCTCCCTTTCTTTCTTTCTTTCTTTCTTTCTTTCTTTCTTTCTTCCTTCCTTCCTTCCTTCCTTCCTTCCCCTCTTCCTTCCTTCCTTCCTTCCTCCCATCCTTTCTTTCTCTTTCTTTCTTTTTCCCTTTTTTCTCCCTTTCTTCCTTCCTTCCTTCCTTCCTTCCTTCCTTCCTTCCTTCCTTCCTTCCTTTCTTTCTTTTTTAGTAGGCATAAAGCCCAATGCAGGGCCTGAACTCACAACCCTGAGATCAAGACCTGAGGTGAGATTAAGTGTCAGATGCTGCTCAAATAACTGAGCCACCCAGGTGCCCTGACATTAAATTATTTCTTAATGTCACCTTTAGTGAGTAGATCTTTTTCCCCTCATACCTTTAATCTTATGTCACTATCCTATCTTCTTTTACTAGCACTCAAAAAGAGTTATGATACAGGATGACGTAGATTTAAGAGGTGTCATAGCAACCAGAGGAAACTGTAATTATTCTGCAGTGCTATCGGTTTGGTTTTGTAGGGAGTTATGTTCTTTAAAAAAAAAATGTGTACTTTCAAGTTAAGGCAATTAGAAATCTGTGCAGAGTGACTATTATATGGAACTTTCAAAGCACATCTGAGTCCAGTTTCTCAGCTTCTTATTTGCAACACAGATAAAGAAAAATGGGGGGAACTCAGGGGGGTTAGATTGCTAATTCAAGCCAAAAATGCTTTGAGGGACTCCTCTGTGTCTTCTATTTTATCATTAACATTTTAACTGAAGAACTAAAGTCTTCTCAATCTTCTCAGGTTTTCCTACCTCTCTAGTTTCCTTTCTTCCCATTAGATCAGTATTGATTCACAACCTGGAAGATTATATGTCTTTGGGCACATAGAGAGACACAGGGAAATAGTGTTTTTAAAAATTAAAGCCCCAAAGTAAGTCATAATAGTAATTCAAAGATGGCTTTCTGTCAACGGTTCATCAGTAAAGTAATTTTTCTTCTTAAAAGCTCCAAATGGGAAAAAAAAAACATACAATAAGTTGGAATACAGCAGAAATATTGGACTCGGAGCTTTGCTTTTCATGGGTGACCATTATCAACTCCCCATTTCTCATCAATCACCAAAATCTTGTTTGATTTCACTACTATCTAAAACCAAGAAATCTCTACTCTAAGTAAACCTTTGTTACATGATTATTTGTGCCTTGTTTTTAGCTTTCATATTTTAAAAAATATTTTATTACCACCTCCATTTTCCCCTCCTTTTCCATTCCCTATCTTAAAAGGCTTTTAAGAAACCGTTCATTATTGAAATGATTTCTCAGCAGTAAGATGTAATTCTTTTTTCTGTAAGATTTTATTTCTTTTATAGAGAAAGCACGTGTGAGTGGGGGGAGGGGCAGAGGGAGAGGGAGAGAGAGACTCTCAAGCAGACTCAGCACTCTGTGCAGAGACCCATGCAGGGCTCAATTTCATGACCTGAGCTGAGCTGAAATCAAGAGTTGGGCACTTCATCAGTTGAGCCACCCAGGCACCCCAAGATGTAGTTCTTCATACTATCCGATCTTCATTCTGGCCAAACCTATTTTCTTCCAGGGGTTTTCTTAGTCATCTGCTCTGCTAGCTTTGGTTAGATCACTAGATCTAGGGATAAGATGTACTAATCCTTCCATCCATCCATGGAGAACTATGTTCAATTCCCCTGGAATAAGCAAGACATAGACAGAAAATCATAGAGGAAGGCAAAGGAAATACAGATGAGGATATAAGATGGTATATATAGTTCTAAATTATAGTAAAGGAATTTTGTGAAGGATTATCATATCAATAGTCACCTTTTTTCCCCACAATTACTTAGCTCTCATCTATAGTATCCTAATAGCTTACTTCCTGGTTTCAGTCCTTCACAAAATAAAATAAAACTTTACTTTAGAAATTCTCTATTTAAAAAAAAAAAATCTACATCAACTTTTTTTTAAGGTGTGATCCTTGAATTCTTTGATTAAGAATCATTTACAAGCAAAGTAGATTCCTAGTCACCTTCCCAAGCAGTGAGTCAGAATCTGTGTATCTTTCCAACAAGCCCTGATGGTAATTCTTAATCCATTAGCTGGATTAAGGTCTATACATGGTTTATATATAATCAGCTGGATTCTATAAAGTCTATATATGTTGCCTGTAATTAATCTCATTGGATAAGTGTGAGCCCCTGGAAGACAGTAGATTTGGCCAGAATGAAGATCAGATAGTATGAAGAATTACATCTTGTGGCACCTGGGTGGCTCAGCTGATTAAGTGTCCACCTCTTGATTTCAGCTCAGGTCATGATCTCAGGGCCATGAGATTGAGCCCTGCATGGGTCTCTGCACAGAGTGCTGAGTCTGCTTGAGAGTCTCTCTCTCTCTCCCTCTCCCCGTGCCCCTCCCCCCACTCACACATGCTCTCTCCATTACATAAGTAAATAAAATCTTAAAAAAAGAATTACATTTTTCTGCTGAGAAGTCATTTCAATAACTAAGGGTTTCTTAAATGTCTTTTAAGATAGGGAATGGAAAAGGAGGGTAAAGTAGAGGTGGTAATAAAATATTTTTTAAAAAATATGAAAGCTAAAAACAAAGCACAAATAACTGTGTAACAAAGCTTTACTTAGAGTAGAGACTTCTTGAGTGCCTGGGTGGCTCAGTGGGTTAAAGCCTCTGCTTTTGGCTCAGGTCATGATCTCAGCGTCCTGGGATCGAGGCCCGCATCCGGCTCTCTGCTCAGCAGGGAACCTGCTTCCTCCTCTCCCTGTCTCTCTGCCTACTTGTGATCTCTCTCTCTCTGTGTCAAATAAATAAATAAAATCTTTAAAAAAAAAAAGAGTAGAGACTTCTTGGTTTTAGAGTCTAAAATACCCAGCTTGCCCGAAACATTCTCTAAAATGTGGCCTAATTTCTCACTAGTTTTCCTTGTCTCTGGATTAGCTAGGTTCTTTTGATTTGAGAACGTGAGACTCCTTCCAGGTTAGATTTATAGGAAGGACACATTAAGAACTGAGCTAACACTAGGGACAAACTACTCTCTGAGTCTTATATAAACCTTATGGTTTTTCTTCATGGGGCTTCTAGTCCCTCAACGTTTTAATTTGCCATGACCTTGATTCTACATTATAGTTCTTCTTTTAATATCTTCTCTTACAGCTTTATATTCCCCTGAAACTTTGTGTTTCTAAGTTCAAAGAATCATAAAAGGCATGTGATTAGCCTCATTCATCTTTTTGCCCAAGTCGATGTATATGTTTCTGACAAACCTATGGAGTAGCTGACCTCTAATTCAATGAGGGGCATTTGGAGACAAGATGGCATGCTAATGATCATGGCTACATCAGAGAAAGTCCTGAGTGATGGCTGGATACATGGGTGGCCTCAAAGAAGAAGTAGTATATGGTTAAGCACTATACCCTCACTTCCATACCCTAAATACACACAGTGTCTTTCCTAAAAACCACAAGAGACTGCCTTTGTGTGTATATCCCTTTCTATCTGAAATGAAATAATTTTCCAGTGTACACCTACTGAAGTCTTACTATTTCTTCAAGGTCCTTTCTCAACTTAATTTCATGGAGGTTGCCTGAACTCTCTAAGCAGAATTAAACTCTTCATGATCTATTTTTTATACCCCTCTAAAATGCTTTTTTTCACTGTTTTTTGGGGTTTTTTTAGTGTAAGGTCTATATATGTCGTCTATAATTAATCTCATTGGATAAATGTGAGCCACTGGAGATCAGGAACTTTGTACCTTGTATTCATTGATGGTTCCTCTGCAGAGGTAAACTCAGTGCCTATAAGCATTAAGCGTCAAAACAGCGTTTTTGAATTTTATTTAAAAATGTGGCTAATCGAAATTTTTAAAGTTCAACTCATTATTTTGGCTGTTGATTATGACTTAAAATTCACTGTCCTGTTGTAGTTTCATATATATAATGTTAAAAATATTTTAATAATGTTATTTGAAAAGAAAGACTAATAAAAACAATGCCTGTAAGGTATGTTCCTTCAAAAACATAGAGATTCAAAGAGATATTATGCACTATAACTTACAGCTTAGTTGATGAATCAATTAACATTGTAAACATCAAGCTTTATCACTTAACTACTCTGAGTCTTATTTTCCCATTTCTAAAATAAAGAGGTTTGTCTGGATAGTCTAAATGGTATAGAGGCTCTCTAAAATACCTTTCAATTCTGACATCCTGTAATGCTAGGGGATTCATGTATCATTACCAATATCATTCAATATCAATCATTATCGATGATTTTCCCCATCATTCTTCTCCCTTCCCATCCATAAAAATATTTTTTGCACTTTTTCTTATTCCTCACCTCTAAAGGTATAATGGAGACTTCCAAATTCATGACCTGTGCATTAGTCGGAGTCTACTAGCTCTTCATCTTTAGTGGGACTTTCCTACTGACCCCATTATCTTCCCTTCCCAGCTACATTGGAAGAAATGCTCCACACCTCAGATCCTTTTTAGTTTAATTTCCTTCAATCTAACTTAATTAAGATGTTTAGAATATTTTGTGTAAGTACACAATCTAATTGTCACGACAAAATGCACAGGGACCTCCAGAAGTTGGCTGGAGCGCACACACTGGGAAATCTCTCCCCTCCCGCCTCTCTCCTCAGGGAGCCCCAGCTGGTGAGTCAGGGCTGTGCTGGCAGAACCCTTGAAAGAGCCTGGAAAATAAAATTCTTGAGAAGGGCAGATTCTTCTTCTCAGTGAAAATGCCAGGTTGTAAAAACAGAGGCCGAATGACTGAATTTACAGCAGTAATTATCTCAGAATGATAATTAACTATTTTCTTCAAGTTTTCAGAGATTTAAAGGCCTCCCACTTTGCTCTAACTGTATCTGTTTTAGTATGAGTGTGTTTGGATTTTCTGCTTGGATTCTAGAGAAAGATTGAAAACTTGTTTTCTTCTTCCCTCCTAGCATTTTTGCACTCATTCCCCACTTGCTCTTGTAGCCTATAATGGGAATTATTTCTGTGGAACTACTTTTTTTTTTCCGTTGTCGTTTGTGCTTCTTTCAATTTAAATGACCATCAGTGAATGTATCCATCTTAAGACCCAAGCATTAAAATAAATTTTTAACATACTGGGACAGTTAAGATCCCAAGCTCTTTGGCATCAGATGGATTTGGTCTAGTTTGGTTTCTGCTACACACTGGTAATATAAACGATGGGGTGACAAGAGTGTCTACCTCAGGTGCAGGCAGTAAGACAGTGAATTGTTGGTAGAGAATTTATAAACAATAATAAAACTGACTATAATTTAGTCTGATTTTTATTATCACCATGTGCAGGCACTTCTAAAAAATGTCAGTAATAAAATACTCCTCCTTGAAAAAATTATTTTTGGGCCAAGTTCTAAACCAATGTTTCTCAGAGTATACTTTGACCTAAGCTTACTGGAAATACTAGAGATCCCTTTGGGGAGCCTGTGAGATTAAAACTATTTTTATAATAACACCAAAAATTCATTTGCCTTTTTCTCTCCTATCCTCTCTTGAGTGTACAGTGAAGTTTCCAGAAGCTTTAGTACAACTGGATGATGAAGCAAATAGGAGTGTTTAATACTAGCGAAAATGCGAAGCAATGTACCTCCAATCTAATTTTAATGTAGTTTTTCATTAAAAATATGCTGTTGCCACGTACTATTTTTATTGTGAGTTATAAATACATACTTAAATGTTTTCCAATCTAATTTCTAATATGATAGATATCATCTATCTACCATCTAATATGATAGATATCATCTACAAAAGTAAATGATGTTTTACATCACAAATGATTCTTAATAATTTAAGAGATCCTGAGACCAAAAAGGTTGAAAATCATTGTTCTGAACAACTGCTGTGGTTAATTTTCTTTTTGAGAGCTGTGGAGTATTCCTCTGAAAGGATGAAACGTATATTGTAAGTGTATACCTTTAACAAGTACTCAACTGATGGACGTTATTTCTAATCTTTACTATTATTCACAGATCCACAATTCATATACTTGGAAGAATTACTCTCACGTTTGCCTATAAGATGACATATAATATATCATCCAGTGAGGACATCTTTGAGACTGAAGGGTAGGGACGTTTGCGATTGTGCTGGGACAAAATAAGTCTAAGCCAGGACTATATCCCAGTCAAAATGAGATGCGTCATCACTCCACTTCTACAATACCTGCTATGTGGCCACCATTTGGCATATATTACTAAATTTTATAATCATGGCAACTCTATGAGGTACTTGCTATTATTATCCCCATTAGACAAATTAGAAAACTCTGACATAAGGAGTACCAAATAATTTCCCCAATACCACCCTCAGTAAATGCAAAACCAGGATTCAAACCCAGTGGACTCCAGCATCTATACTGTTAACCTCCATAGTATGTTGTCTCTCTTTGAGACATCTAGGAACTTACCAAAGCATAAATTCTTAGAATGATAATTGTGAGAAAAAATGTATCTGAATTTTTATGTTAATAGATATTGCCAAATATCTTCCCATAAGGTTGATCCAATATTCATTAACCAAGAATGCATAAGCTTATCTATTTCTACAAATTCTCACCAATGTTGCATATTATCAATCCTTATAAAAAATACTTGCCATTCTGATATGAGAAAAATTGCATTTCAGTGTGTTTGCTTTGCTCCTATTCTGATGGTAGTTGAACATACTTTCATGTGTTTAAGAATGATATGTTGTGATGGTTAATTTCATGTGTCAACTTGACTGAGTTAAGGAACACCCAAGTAGTTGGTAAAACTTTACTAGGTGTGTCTGTGAGGGTGTCTCTGGAAGTGATTTGTATTAGCATCGGTAGACTGAGTAAAGATCTCCCTCACCAATGCTGGTAGGCATCATCCTGATCCACTGACAGCCTGAATGGTACAAAAAGGTGGAAGAGTGAATTTCCTCTCCTCTTAAACTGAGTCATCCATCTTCTGCCCACAGACACCGAAGCTCCTAGTTCTCAGGCTTTCAAACTCACACCAGGACTTAGCACCACTGGCCCACTGCTTCTCTGGCCTGCAGACTCAGACTGAATTACACCACCAGCTTTCCAGATTTTCCTGCTTGCAGGTGACAAACTGTGGGAACTTTTGGCCTCCCCAACAGTGTAAGCCAATTATAAATCTCCTCTTATCTATATCTATCTGTCTATCTATCCTTCTATTCACCTCCCTACCTACCTATTTATCCTATTGGTTCTTTATACCTGAAGAATGTTGAATAATACATATATACTGACATTTCTGTTCATGATTATTGTACTTTTTCAGTTATATTCTTGATCTTTTGCTTACTGATTTGTGTGAGCCCTGTATTAGGAAATCAGACCAATTATCTGTCATATATGTTTCATGTGCCTTCCCTCTTCTTTTCACTATGTTTATATTACTTTGCCATGTAGATTCTTTAAAATATATTTACATAATTAAATTCTATAATCTTTTTTTTCTCTTGGCTTTTGAATTGTCTTTTATACTCAAATGGACTACCTCGCTCTAATTATGGGTGTGTTTTTATATGTGTGTGTGTGTGTGTGTGTGTGTGTATAATTTTCAGAGTTTCTTCTTGCTTCTTTTATAGCTTAATTTTCACATTTCAATCTGTGACTTACCTGTCATTTAGTGTAGGTAGGTGGTCACCTTTAATTTTATTTTCAATTTTTATATTGTCATAATATAAATTATATATGGTGATGTTAGTTACCTCTCATTTCTCTACTTTCAAAAATATCCTGGATATCTTTCTTATTTCATTTTCCACATGCATATTAGAAACAACTAATCTAATTATAAAGTGAGGATTCCATTCATGTTGTTAATTAATTTCTCTCTTATTCTAATTTATATAGACTTAAATTTTGTAAGAGTTCACTTGAAGAAACTGGAATTCTTTTTCATTATTTCAAGTCTTATTTGAGTTGCTCAATAGTTTTAAACTCATCTTCACATAGATCTTGTTTGAATATAGAAGGAACAGTTATTTTTATATAAGAATTCTGTACATAGGAACCTTACTGAATTATAATGTTGCAGTCTTAAATATGAATAGATAAACAATGATCAGACATAAAATAAATCTTTCAAAATGAAAGAGTAAAACAAAATAAGCATAAGAGAGAAAAGATATCACTGGAGCTAACACAGATAATTCCAGGAAAACTTCACATAAAAGCAATACTAATCAGAGGCCTTAGAGAGATTAGAAAAAATATTTCATGAATAAAACAAAACAGAATGTCAGGGAAAAGGAGCAAATAAGTACAAGGAAGAGTTCTTGGAATTTAAAATAACTGCTCAGTTAAGCAGTTCAAAAACAGCATTGAAAGATGACTTCGAGGAAGTCTCCCACTTTCATGCAAACTTAGTAACATTCTTTATTTTGGAAGGAAGGGATTTTGTTGGTGTTACATCTTTATATCTTACATTTTGTTTTCTAATCCTAGTTTACCTACTGAAATAGGCAAAGCAACTTTTCAGTATTATTGTACGCCAAATAGGTTCTGCTTTGTTTTGATTTACTATATGAAATCTCCTTAGTTCTGACTTTGGATTCACACTGCATACTTTTTCCTAGTATTCTTTTTCAAGTACATAGTATATTGTATTCTGAAGTATCTATTTATACTTTTTTTGCACTATTAAGCTGGGAATTCCTAGAGGATAAAGACTACTTGCTTAGACTCTTTTACACACATTCTGAAGAGAGCACCCCACATGTAGTGAACACTAAGGATTGATGTTGAATGAAAATTCAGATTCACAAATGTTAACTTACCCAGTAGCAGGCACAACACTACAAATTATATAGAATTCCGGGTTAGACCCAATCCATGATACCTTCTCTTTTTTTTTTTTTTAAAGGTTTTTTGTTTTGCTTTGTTTTGGGGGGGGGTTGTTTTGTTTTTTGTTTTTTGTTTTTTTTGAGAGAGCGAGCGAGAGAGAAAGGAATAGAGCAAGCACAACCAGGGGGCAAGGCAGAGAAAGGAGAAGCCGATTCCCCACTGAGCAGGGAGCCCAATGCAGGGCTTGATTCCAGGACCCTGCGATCATGACCGGAGCCGAAGGCAGACACTCAACAGACTGAGCCACCCAGGTGTCCCCATGATACTTTCAATGTAACTGAAAGTAAAGATGAAAAAGAAAGTTGACAAGCTACAAACTCAAACTGGGTTTCTCCTTCTCAACCATAGCACAGTTGATATTTTGGGCCAAAGAATTTCTTATTGTTGGGAACTTTCCTGTGCATTTTAGAATGCTGAGCATTGCTTCTGGCCTCTACCCACTGCAAGATCCCCCACAATCGTGAGAGCCAAGAATGTCACCAGGCATTGCCAAATGTCCCCTGGTGGGGAAAAATGCCCCTGGTTGAGAACCACCAAGTTAATGTAAGACATGTTCAGTAATGTAATATAAGCAAAGTAGTTTGGATATTCAAAATAAGGAGAAATGTACCTAGTTGGAAAAATCAGAAATGTTTTCATGAATAAGTTAAGGTGAGACATTATTAGCATTATGTCTGAGGCATGTTTGAAATTTTGGCTAAAAATCTTCATCCCTTGAGCTCTGAACAAGTTTGATTTATTAATTTGAACATGAGTATCAGCAAAGGGTATTTATAAAGTTAGAGGGAAATTATGCTATGAATATTTTCTGATATATAAATATCAAGGAAATAATGCTATACTGTAGCTGATTTGTGTGTGTGTGTGTGTGTGTGTGTGTGTGTGTGTGTGTGTGTGTGTGTTTAAAACAAGCTCTGGCTAATTTTATTAAAGAAAAATTTTGCATGATTTACTTTTCACCAGTCTGTTCTGGCAAGCTTCTAATGTTATCAGAATCACTGGGATCAATGATAGCCAATATCATACTCTATAGTATTTCCCACATACAGTGCCCAATTCAATATTATTGCCACTGTGGTGATAGACACTAGTTTTGGCCAATGTGACATGGTATTCTATTTCAGATTTCTTCAAGGCTGGGCAGTTGTTGGGAAGGATGACCAGTTTGGCTTAGCCATATCTGATCACTTTCAGAGTCTGCTTGTACCCCATCACATACTTTCCATTTTCATAACGAGCTGGAGCCTAAAGCTGATTGATTCCAGGGACTTTTTTGTCTTATTTGCAGCCACCATCTTCCTGACTTAGGTGCATGATGGCCCCAACCAAGAGCATCTGCCAAAATGGCTAGGAGAGAGAAAGGAAAGAAGCTGATTGTTTGTATATTCTCCAAGTAAATCTTCAGATTTGCAGTTTTTTTGCTTTAATCTTGAATATGCAATTTAGTAATATTGTCTATTTTCTTGATAAAATTCCTGTTTCATCATATAATGACCATCTTAATTTCTAGTAAGTCTTTTTTTTGCTTTATTGTCTATTTTGTTATTACTATGAAGTAAGCATTTCTTCAGTTAGACATTGTTTGATATCTTTTCCAACATTCATAATTTCATCATTACTTATTTTATTATTTATTATGTAAGGCTTTTTTTTGTAAATAGCATATTTTGATGTTGTTGTTCCCTTATTCTATTCTGAGAGTCTCTTAATAAGCAATATTATACTGTTTATCTTTAACTATCTTAAACCATTTACATATTAAATAGTGATAACTTTAGATTTATTTCACCATCTGAATTTTGTATATAGAGAAACTACAGTGGAAACAGAATGGACTCCGGACCCAGACTCTCTGAGTTGTAGCTATGTGAGTTTAAGCAAATTATTTAAATCATTTGCATTGCCAATGTCATAATCTGTAAAATGACATACTTATTATGCTTGTTGCCTGACATCATTGCAAGAATTAAATGTGAAAACACATCTAATACACTTACAATGCTGCTTAATTTTACTATATGCACTCGATGACTTTATTTGGATATGTAATTTTATACTTTCCATACTATGCTTTCTTTACACTTTTTCTCTTTCCTGTTCTTCCATTGGATTAATCTTAGTGTAATATGTCTTGTTCTTGTCCCTACTAATTTCAGTTTTACAGTGCCATTTATGTTCTTCTGTGGCTACTTTTAACTTCTAAAATTTACTTAAAGTTTAATCAATAGCTTTGCTTTCCACACAACCAATACAAAGATTATAAGATTATTTACTCACATATTTCCCAATATTTTCTTGCATCCCACTTCTCCCAGGACTTAAAATCCTTCTTCCTGAAGGAGGAGCCTGTCAGGGGAAAATTCTCTCAGTCTTTGTTTATCTGAAATTCTCTTCATATGACCCTCATTCTTGAGAGATCAGCTGGACAGAGAATTATAGGTTGACAGTTACTCTCTTCCCACACTGTAAAGATATTATTCCATAATCTTGATCTTTATTGATCTTTATTGTTTTTGTTGAGCTATCTATAGTTAGTCTAATTACAGTTCTTTTTATGTAATGTCTTCTTTATTTCAGTTGTATTTTACATATTCTCTTTGATTTAATATTCTGAAGTTTTAATAAAACATACATGTCTAAATGTGGAATTATTTATTCTTTATGGAGCTTATGCTCTTTGAAAATGAAGAAATTTAATTCTGAAAATTCTTAATTATATTGTGTTCAAACAACTATGTTGTTACTTTCCATATTGTCTCCTATCAAAGTCCTATCAAACTTGTTTTGGGCATTCATTCAGTCTACTTTCCCTGTCTCTGAACATCTCTTCTATGTTTCTGTATCACTGTTTCTGGACAGTGCTGCATTCCACTGGATTTTGCTGGAACGTGCTGCATTCCAGATGATTTTCTCCAATTTATCTCTCAATTCTCTGATCCACTTTTCAGTTCTTAATAATTTTCTCCCAACTATTTTATTGTGATATTTTGATAGACCTCCTTCTCTGAGATTTTCTTGTGATCCGATGGTGGAATGTCTCTTTAGAATGTTTTTATATTTGCTGTGTTAAGTACTCACAGATTTGGAACCAATTTTTATCTTAATTATTGAGATATGAGTTTCTTTATCTTGTAGTTATTGGTAACTTAGACTCTAATATTCAAAGACTTGAGTTCAGGTTTCCAAGTTTTCTTTTTTCTTTTTTTCCACCACGAATCTAGCCAGGGAGAAGCTTCATTGCTGTCCATTTTCTTCCTATGTCAGTGTATCGTTTTTATTCTACTTTACCTTTTCACTGAGGTTTCAATTCTCTTAGGGCCCCAGCTATACATATCAATCTTTTTTTCGGCTTCTTACATGAATGAACTAAAGTTTGGTCATTAAAATCTAAGTGCTAGATACACTAAGTCTGATACTCAAATGCTTCTATCTTTGTGTCCTGTGGTTTCCAGAGATTCAGCCCGTGAACTCACTACTTTTCATTTCTATCACCTAGGGATTTTTACTCCATTTTATTAGTTCAGCCACACATTTCATATATTGTTGCTTTAAATCCAGCATCTCTAGTTGTTCATAGCGGGAGGAATTTTAAACTACTTCTGCCCACCACTTTACCAGAATCAGATGGGCTATCACTGTCTATCAATTCTAATAATTTGTATATGGAATGCACACCATGCACAAGATATCATAGGAAAATACAGTATATTTTCAAAGAGCTTTTAATTCAAACTTCTGTTGATGGTAGTGGCAACAGGATTTCTCCATTTTCAAGTGGTAGGAATGTAGAAGGTTACTTGGTTTATTAAAAACATTCAGCTAACCTTAAAACAGGAATCCAGACACACTTCTTTTGGCTTCACTTCTAGGACCTTCCTATTTCAAAGAGTAAAGATGAATATCTAGGTCATAATAATATAACAAATCACATATTGTGGTTCTAGAGATTTTACTAAGACAAGAATTATGGGTAAAACATAAAGATGGTGAATTATATTAAAGTTAGAGTTATTGACGGGTTCTTTGAAAATCTAAAATAAAAAGGAAAATAAATTATTCACGGCCATTGAAATTCTGAGGTTCTCAATAATAATAATTTTTTTATCATGCTGCATTCATATGTACCACCCAAATGTGAAATTTCCAATACAACATGCATGAATTCGTTAATAAAATACCTTAAAGCATAATATATTTCAATATTCATTGCTAAATGGTTTTGCCAAAGAAATTGATCAGATAACACTTCGTGTAAAGTGCCAGGTATTATCATGTAATTTCAAATTCCAGTCTAAAACTCTACCAATATTTTAAAAATGGGATAAAAAATACAATGTTTATGTTTTTAAAAGTCATTTGCTTCCTCTCTGTCCTTTCCTTCCTCAAATTAAGTGAAACTTAAGGCTTGAAATCCTAAATAATTTTCATCATAGCTTCTTACCTATATGCCAGTTACAAGGAATATCTGAATACAAATTCTAACAAATGAGTATGTTGTGAGGAAGCAGAAATAAAGTAACTTCATGAAGAAGCTAGTGTAATTTAAAAATTACTCCTTATTCATTTACTGAAGAGTAAAAAGCTTATTAAAATCAAAAATTATAGTCGCCATGGTTTAAGTCTTAAATCCATAAATTTCAGATGTGTTTTATTGCCTAGCTATTCTTCTAAGTGATGAGAACCATAAAGAGCTTTCAGACAGCCTCTCTTACTGCAGGCTCATCATATTCTTAATTGCTTTCTCTAAAAAATGAAACTGATCTATAAGTTAATAAACAGATAGGATAATTTTTAATTTAGATCCCTAATTCCAAGCCCGCCTGAAAACTAAGCAAAGAAAAATATGCTCAGAGGACATGATGGATCAGCAGACAGTGATTATTTCAGCCTCAACTAATGGGGTGGCAAAATTGTAGACTAAGTCACAGATCAAAACCCAGTCTCTGCATACTTCTTAGGTCTCTCTTTGACTTTGGCAAAATGCTAAAATGCTTCTTAATAATTGAACCTACTAAACAAAATTATCTTTTAAGGAATCTGGGTCAGGATTCTGAGTATAATAACCCCTTATTTTCTCTAGAAATATGGAGTTTTTAAAGGATTTCTGCAAAGAGGTCTGATAATGGAATCCTAAGTAAATTGATGCACTGAAAAGCAAAATGACTTTCCCAAGCACAGACAACTAATTAATTTCAAATAAGAATAAAATTCAGACCTTTTTTTCCTCTATACCATGGTCTTCCTCATATACCAAAGGTGTAGGATTAATAATTGTTTCTGAATAATGAATACTGTTTCTGAATAATGAATACTGTTTCTTTTGTCACACTCTTTCCCCTTCCTTATAATCAGTACTATATATAATTCCCTCTGAAATATATGACAAAAAAATGGGGCTGAACACTTTACAAAAAAATCAATAAGTTCCAGTTTTGATATAGTTATATTAGCTTCCAATAGCTCAACACTACTGTTGATAAGATCTATAAAATCTAGGCAAAATAAACAAATGAAAACAACTCTGGACTATGGAAAGGAGTCTTGTTATGGAGAAGCAACACTATGGGGGAGTTTTCAGGGTTTGTTTGTTTGTTTTCCTTTATAATTATTTGAAAGTAAACCACAACTTCAGGCTGATACAGTGTGGAATTTCCAACAACTTTTTTCTGGCCACAGGAAAAAAAAAAAAGAAGAATAAGAAGAAGAAAAAGAAGTGGCCTGGGGATGTGGGCAGATGGCAGAGAGCTAGGGAAAGAATTGCTAATTCTGTGAATAAATTCATATAAGTCTCAGCCCAACTAAGTACAGGGCTGACTCAAACAATGGAGTAAAGTTTTAAGAAACTAATCTGAGACTTGAGCCACCATCCTCAGAAAATAAGATAGAATTTGTAATCTAAATATAATTGAAATTATTGACCACTAAAAGGAGAGTAAAAATGTTTTCCAAAGAATTATAGCAGAATCTACAGTATAAAAATGAAGCATTCACAGTTTTCCTGACATGATCCAAAATTAACTGACATACACAGAATTAGGAATTGTGAGCTATTCTAAGAGCAAGGCAATCAACAGATGTCAACCTAAAATGACATAGATGTTGAAATGATATGATAGGATTTTAAAGTAGCTATTACACTGTGCTTTGTGGGGAAAAGGAAATATATTAGAAAAGATAGGAAATTTCAATTAAAAAATAGAAAACAACAAAAAAGAATTTTAAACCTAACAGAATGGAGATGAGAGAGGAAAATGTCAGTGAACTTGAACATAGAGCAACAAAAATTACCAATCTGAAGAAGAGAAAAAATAAGATTGCAAAAAGTGAGTAAGTTCTCAGAGATCTTTGGGACAATCTAAAAAGGTTTAACATATGCATAATTGGTGCCCAGAAGGAAAAGAGGAGTAAGGACGGGGGGGGGGGGGGAAGATTAAAAAAAATGACCAAACCCCTTAAAATTTTAGAAAAAGGATATACATTTACAGACTCGAGAAGGTCCATAACTCCCACGCAAGACAAACCCAAAGAAACCCATATGAATAGAAATTATAATCAAACTAACAAGCAAAGATAGTGAGAATATCTTGGAAACAGAGAAAAATGACACATTACATATAAGATAACAATTTAAATTTCTGCAGAGTTCTTGGTACCATATGGATGAATTAACTTAAAATGAATTGCACCAGAGTGCAGAAGCTAAAACTATAAAACTCTAAGAAAAAAAAAATATGTAAACTTTGTATCTTATTAAGCACTGGTTTTGGGGGTTTTGGGGGGTTTTGTTTTTTGGGTTTTTTGGGGGGGTTGTCTTGTTTTACTTAGTTTTTTAGAGATGACAACTAAAACACAACTAACCATAGGAAAAAAGATAAATTGGCCTTCATTAAAATTTTTAAAATTTTGTATTTAATTTTTTTAAAGATTTTATTTTTAAGAATCTCTACACCCAATGTAGGGCTTAAACACACAACCCTGAGATCAAGAGTCACACGCTCCTCCAACTGAACCAGCCAGGGCCCCCCTTAAAAAATTTTTTTGTACTTTAAAAAACACTATCAAGAAAATGAAAAGGCAACCAACACAGTAGAAGAATATGCTAGCAAATCATATATCTCATATGGGACTGAATAGCCAGACTATATAAAGGACTCATATAGTAAAAAGGCAAATAAGTTTTTTAAATGGGCAGGCAAAGGATTCAGATAGATATTTCTCCCAAGAAGATACACAAATGACCAATAAGCACAAGAAAAGATGTCAAAAGTCATTGGTCATTAGGAAAGTGCTAATCAAAACCACAGCAATACCACTTCACATCTAGTAGAATGGTTAGAATCAAAAAGTAAGGTAATAACAAATGCTGGCAAGTATAGAGAAAAGTCAGAACCCTTGTTCACTACTGATGAGAATGTAAAATAGTACAGCTGCTTTAGAAAACAGTGTGACATTTTCTCAAAAACTTAAATATAGAGTTACCATTTGATCCAAGAATTCCAATCCTATCTATATACCCAACAGAAATTTAAACATATGTCCACAGAAGAATCTGTATATGAATGTTCATCGCGGCATTATTCATAAGGGCCAAAAGGTGGAAAGGATCCAAATGCCCATCAACTGATGAATGGATAAACACAATAAGGCATATCTCTACAATGGAGTATTATGTGGCCATAAAAAAGGAGTGAAGTGATAATATTGCTACCATATTCATAAACCTTGAAAACATTATGTGAAGTCAAAGAAGCCAATCACAAGGACTACATATGCTGTGATTCCATATATATTATATGTTCAGAATAGAGAAATCTATGGGGACAGAAAGCAGATTGTGGTTTCCTAGAATAGAGGAGTTGGAGGGTTAGGGAATGATAGCTAAAGAGTACAGGGTTTCTTTGGGGAATAATAAAAATATCCTGAAATTGGTCATGATGACAGCGCCACAGCTCTGTTAATATATTAAAAACTATTGAGCTTTACACTTGAAATGGTGACATATGATATTTGAGTTATATCTCCAGAAAGCAGTTACAAAAAAAAAAAAAGGATAATATGTTAAGACCAATTAGGGATTATCCCAGAAAAGTAACATTGGTATAACATTCAAAAATCAAACAGAGTGACACCAGCAAACTGGTAAAATAGGAGATTCCTATCCTCAAACTCCCACAGAAACACCAATTATAACAGTCACCCACAGATGAGAATACCTTTATGGGAGCATAGGAGTCTGGCTGATAGGTTCTAGCTCTCGTATAGGAAAAAATCCAAGAGTGCATGCATTAAAGAGAGTAAGAAGAACAGTTTTACTATAACTTTGTCACCTCTCGTGTGTGGGAGAGGGGAGAGAGGGAGACAAGCAAGAAATTAGAATTATGGTATCTGAGGACATCTGTTTCTGCCTCTAGTAATGGAACGGATGGAGAAATAACAGAGACAATACAGAATAAATAACAGCTTGATAGAAGATGATGTATTGTGGATACAGTAAGAATGGATATGTCCAGCTGGAAGTATAGGTAGAACTTCCAGGTAGAGAGATCCATGGGGCAGTTGAATATAAAGGTCTGCAGTTCAGAGTTTTCTGCTAGAGTTGGAAACAGTTAGCATGTGGATGAGCGTTGAAGCCAAAAGACAGGATACTGTATCCAGGGTCCTTTTAATGAACAAGGCAAGGGCTGAGGATGGGCTCCCAGGAACACTGATGTTGAACGGGTAAGTATTAAAAAAAAAAAAAAAAAGAATCCAGAGAAAAGTAAGGAGATTCTGAAAGGCAAGAAGAAAGGCAGAAGAGAAGAATATTACAGAAGCGAGAAAGGAAACACAACGGGTAGATGCAGCAGCCATTTTCCAATGCCAATTTGGGATCACCACATTTCAGAGAAAGCAACTAAAATGTTGCATCCAGAGAAGATAAAACCACAAGACAGAAGCAGAAATAAATGCAAAGTTGGTTTTCTGATATCCACAGACCAATCATACATAAAATGGAGTCGCTTTTTGTGTGGGTGGGGGGTTCAAAAGCCAGAACTAGAATCAATGTGTAGAGGGTTCAGAAAGAAAGATCTCAGCTTAATTTAGGGAAAAAAAAATAATTCTGCATTTTGCTAGAAGTATACAAACATAAAATGGGTTGCCCAATGGGGTGGTTAGTACTAGACTGCTAGGTCACATGTCAGAGGATCAGGCGTCCAGGTAGAAAGATACCATATACCCACAACCATTATCCAGAAGTGCTTACTAAACAGTGAGTTGAAAAACATATAATTGCTAACGTTTAGCCATTTTTAACGAATAAAAGTGATCATTTTATTTGGTTCGATCTAGTATTTACTGGACAAAAAAATGATAAAATAAATAAATAATGAATGAATGAATGAATATTGGACTACGAAGTCCTTCCAATTTTCAGTGAACAGTAATGTAGATGCTTTTTAAAAATCAGTTCTAAAAACACTAAGTATTTCCTGGAAATAACACAAATATGTTTCCTTCCACCTTCATGTAGCTATTTCTTAAAGGGATGCAAAAGCAATATTTTAGTTAAGTATTATGTATATACTTATTTGAGTAATTTTGAGTAAATTTACTCAGCAATATTGCATTGAAAGTCCATTTTATAGACCGAACAGCAAAATATTATTTTATGATTGTTGTTATTATTGTTATTGATAACAACAAAAAAGAAAACAAAGTCATTTAATAAATATACCTCTGAATAAAGAAGTTCAATAGAAAATTTAATTTTTTTTATTTTGAAAGAAAAAATTTAACAATTCAGCTTTGATGATTCAATTTCCATTGGCTTTTATCATCCATTTGTAAGAATCTTAAGCTACTCAGAAGGAAAGAAATTGCTAGTTGTTGATTTTTTTTAATGATTCCAAGTTACTATGAGTATAATTTCCTCATGTTGTTGCTTGGGAGTCATAAATGTCACCACAAGTGCAAGTTTTTGTTCTTATTTTGATTCCTATTGACTAAGCCTTTCCCTTTTCAGCCACTTAGTGTCACCCTATCACAACCCAAATTATAGTCTAAATTATAAAGACAAAGTGCTCCTTTCCTCAGCCACAGTGAAATGCAGACTCCATGGAGCATAAATTGTTCCCTAGGGCACGCAGTAGTCAATCTTTCATTTTCTTTCACATTCCTCATTCTAGAGGATTTCTGGCAAAATTACGATAGGAAAATGAATATTTTGCTTCTTTGACATTTGGTACATTTTGTACATTTATAGTCTAAATTATTTTCACCCTGTTAGGAATCTGATTAATTATTAGCCTAACTTCTGAATAAAAGCTAATTAAGCACATGATTAATTATTAATAAGATGCTAAGTACATGTAGCCATTTTCTGGATCTAGATGTTAATAATCACAAACAATTCAGTTGACACTTTCTCCAGCCAGAGTCATCTCTAGATGAGATACTATCATGGTATTGTCTTGCTCAAAAATCTTCTAAGCAGTTTTATTTCTTGAAGGTAAAAATTTGACTAATCTCTTTATTCTAGTATTTAAGACCTCCATGACCTGGCCCCACATCCCTGGTTCTAGCCCCCTGGAGTCTATGGTTGCCAATCCCCAACTGCATCTGCAACACAATCTCAACTATAAAACTCTGTTCACTCTGTTATTTCCACTGAGATACCTTGTACTTTTTATCTCTATTCATCCTTCCCAATACATCTCCAATATTGTCTCTTCCATGAAATCTGTTATGAATTAGACAAGATCTTTTAAACACAAAACATCTGAAGTCAGAAAGGTTTTATCGTTCTCTGATTAATATTTTATAAGTGTGGAAAGTGTTTGCTATAATCCATGTCCCCTATAGCATATTGCCTTTCATGTCTCATTGCTTATAGCTGGGTCACATACTAATCATTAATGAGGTTAATGAATGGGTATCGCAATATAGTCCAGCCATTCATGGGGATGGGGCAAGAATGAAAAGTTCAATAAAGCCAGTGTTATAAGGAGGGAGGCAAAGATTTTGGGTAGACCTTCACTGTTTTCAATTCTTTCCAATGTGAAGATAATTGCTATGTCTATAAATTCCAATAGCATTTTCTTTAGACAGTTATCAAAGAAACCTATTCCAATCAGCCAGTGTTACAGTTGAGAAACAGACAAGAAATTTCATCTCTTTATCCCAGTGTCTGGTACATACTGGGTACCAACAAAGTTCTTTGGAAATAAATCGTATTTAAGTGACCCTTGCTGATATTCCTCAATAACAGGATGATGAATCTGTACCCCATGGTTAGAAGCCAAGAACTAGAAGTTAAAAGAAGAAGAGCATTTGTGTATAGATACTGCTGGTGGCTACAGTTGTCTGTTCTAATTCTATCTCTGTTACTTCCTAGCTGTGTGAACTTTGGCAAGTTACATACGCTCCATAGCTTTACTTTCCTGTGTGTAAAATGGAATGATTTTACATGAAAATACTTTATTTTTTAAGTGAATCAATTTTTAAAAATTACTTAGCCCAGTGACAGAGACTTAGTAACTAGTAGCTACAGTTAGGAATCTCCATGGATCACAAAGTTATGGTTATTTTGGTCAGTGCAGGGTATCGAAATAAAATCAATTTCCTAGAACATATATTCTTTCTATAAACCAAGTCAAGCTACTTTCCATATAGGTAAATGGGGCTAGCAAGACACATTTGCCTTTTACCAACTGTCATGGCAACAAAGTCAGCAAAACGGAATAAACTCTGAATTTTTCCATTACCTTTTCTGGATTTAAAATAACACAATAGTTCAAAAGTATTTCTTGATAATTCTTTTGAAAGAAATATAGACTCCAATCTTTATGTGAAAAGAGAGAAAATCAAGCACCCCAAAATGAAGGTAGGGAGGTAAGTAATATGAGATACTGTTACTGGCTGGTCCCCAGGACTGAACGTTTACTGCCCACCTGCTTGTATTCACTAACCTTTGTCTTACATTTTTCCTTAAGCTCTTCTTTCTGCTTGCCTCTTTAACACAAGCAAATGAAACCCAAAACCATATCTCAGATGATGGTGACTGACTGACAAGACTTCCAGCCATCCCAGACTACCCAGATCATCTGAGCTAAACCCCTGACTTCCATCTGCACAGAGACTGTGAAGTGACCCCCTGGATTGCCTTTACCTCAGCAATTGACTTTACCTCATTATAATACTAAAATAAAACCTCCACCCAAGGAGGAGACTCAACCTCATTTACATAACATACCACTGTGCAGGCATGTTTCCTTAAGACACACGCGTGACCTTATGCCTGCCTCTAAAGAGGATGATGAGATTTCCCTATTTAAATATTCAAAACCCTAAACAAAAGGTACCCAATCACCCTCTAAGGGAGTCACAGCTTTGGAAGCTACTCCCAGTGATCTCCTTATTTGCTGCAAATAAAGTATATTTTGTGACAACTCCACGTAGGGCCTGTGACTCACCAAACAGCAAGCTCACAGTTCCATTACAGTTTGAATGGAAAACGAAGACTATCCCTCATGCATTCAGAAAGTTTTGAGCAATGTTTATTAAAAAATCAAATTTGGAAGTTAGACTCCTAAACTTTTAATATCTGACAAGAAAAAAAAAATTCCGCTAAAGTTGGTGAAAGAAACTGAGTAGAGTTTAATATCTGTCACATTACATTTACAAAGCAATAAACTCAGCTATTTAGCAACTGCAATGTTTATCCAATTGTTTTTAAAACATGACCAGAATTTGCAATTTTCAAGAATTCAATAATGTTACTGGTTAATAAAACAACTCTTACTCACATCTAACCTAAGCATGGTTTGTCAATTATTACCGTAAACAGTGGCACTTACAGCAAATGTTTAACTCCCAAGTTATGTCAAAGCACTTTTCAGAGTGATATAATTTGTGTTAAATCTGCAAAGGACTATTTTTAATGGTCCATTTCAGACATGGCCTCTTAGTTGCTGGTACAATCTAATAATGAATGTAGAACAAACCAATGTCAAGTTTTTTCCATTCAAAAAGCTGTAGAGATGTTATCTCCCCAAGCTGAACTTAGATTCATCCGACTATGGTGCATTTGTAGAAATTCTGATTCTCTTTTTCCCCTTTGCATTTTTTTCCTGGTTAATACCTTTTTATATTCTTGTGACCCTAGCTCGGTCAGTTAAATTCCAGCAAAAACGACCTTCAATTTGTGATTATTTTCCCCCCTCTCATGTAAGGAGGGTGCCTTCACTGTCGAAGAATGTCTACTCCCTCTCCTCCCACAAGCAGCTTGCTCTCAGGTCAGCCAGCTGTTTGTGACTAAGCTGGCTCATTCACTCATTACTTAATCAATCAGTTAGCTCATTTATGCAACACATATCTATTGTGTGCTTACCATGTGAAAGGCACTGTTGTAGGTACTAGGGAGAACAGTGAACAAAACAAAACAGTGAACAAAAATAGGCAAATTTTCTTCCTGTAAGCAGAAAGAGTTATGGATCCCCAGTAAAAGAAAGACCCAATGTAGCTCTCTTGACACAAGAGATGTGACTTTTGCTGCGCCATCCCACCCCCAAGTATCTTCTGTAATTCAGGCTCTACCAGCTCTTCTTGCCCAAGCACACTTCTTGCAGAACCTCCTAGGAGGTGTCCGAATTACAAAGAAATGCAAAAACCTCCATAGCTAAGGATTTTAAAGAACAAAGGAAATGCACAAACAAACAGGTCTCTAGCCTAACCATGTCAGAGACAATAAATCAGTGGTAAAAACTCCCTGGGCTGCTTGAAAAGCAAGCAAGGCCCTGCATTCCTTGCCAGAAATAAGAAGCACAGGCCCCCATCCAGTTTGTACTGGCTCTCTGATCACAGCCCTGGACCTTCCCCTGCCCACAGTTAACTTCTGCTTCATTATAATGTTAAGTCTCCACCCTAGGAAGAGTATGTACCTCATTAACATAACATATGTTGCAGGTATAGGCATGTTTTCTAAGTAACGCCCTACAACCTCATATCTGCTTTACATGTGATGACAAAGCTCTCCTTTCTGAGTATTTTATCCTAACCCTACATAAATGGAACCCACTCACCCCTACTCAAAAAGACATGGCTTTGAAAAGTATTCTCATGATCTCCTTTTCTGCTGCAAATCAAGTTTCCTTTGTGTGACAACTCCACGTGGTGTAGTGTCTATCTGTAACTCACCAAGAAGCGAACTCACATTAGTTCCATTACATTAGCTCATGATGGTTTCACTTCAGAGGAGGGAGAGAAACAATAGCATGACAAGTAGGCCTTTCCAAAAATTCTTTGGGAAACATAAATTACAGAAAGAGGAGATAGGGAGTGTTGGCTGTAGATGACGTTGTCATAATGTCAGATAGAGTGGTCAGGGAAAGCCTCCGTGAAAATGCGGCATTTGAGCCAAGAGTTTAGGAGGTGAGGAAGTAAACTATATGGGTAAATGAAAGAGGTGCCTTAAAGACTGAGGGAAGAACAATTGCAAAGACCCTGAGACAGGAGAATGCCTGGGAAGTTCATGGGAAATCATGAAGTCCAGGGTGCTGGGAACAGAGTGAGGCAAGAGGAGACTAGCATAATACGAGGGCAGAAAGAGAAAAGAGAACAGGACTTGTGAGGTTTTGTAAACTATTGCAAGGGTTGGTTTTTTGTTGTTGTTGCTGTTTTTGTTTTTTTGTTTTTTGTTTTTTCACTTTGAGGGAAATAAGAAGCCACTCAAGAGTTGTGTGGAGAAGAGTGACAGGATCCAACTTATAGTTAAGAACATCACTGTAGTTGCTATATCAAGAGTAGGCAGTAGGCAGGCAAGTATAAAAACAGAAGGAAATAAAAATCTAGGAAGCCATTGAAATAATTCGGGTGATAGGTGATAGTAATTTGGGCAAAAAGTTGCTGGAGGATGTAATGAAAGTGATAGGGATCTGTGAGTATCTTGAAAGCAGAGAATACAGGATTTGCTGATTGATGGGAGATGGTATGAAAGAGAGAACTAAAAAGTGTTTTCAAGTCTTTTTAGCCTGAACAACCGAAAGGAAACACTTGTAATGTACTGATACAGGAAAGATGGGTGGGAATGAAGGAGTAGAGGAAAGATGGGGAAAATCAGAAGCTAGATTTGGAGCAAATTTACTTGTAGTCGAGATCCAGGTGGTGATACAGAGTTGGCCGTTGGTGATTCAAGTTCAGGGAAGAGATCTGGATTGGAGAGATGAATTTTGGAGTCCTCAGTTTGTGGATGATAATCTCTGAAACTGAATGAGATTCCTGAAAGTATGCATGTAAATAGAAAAGAAAGAGGTCTGAGGCCTAGCCTTAGGGCATCTCAAACGTGTCAAGTCTAGATAAATAAGGAAAAAATCATCAAAAAAGATGGAGAGAGACAGTCAATAAAATGGGAAACAAATCAGGAAATGCACTGTTCTGGAAGCCAGGTGAAAAAAGTGTTTAAAGAAAGAAGTGATTGCCTATGTCAAATGTTGCCAATTAGGACAAGTGAGATAAAGACTGAAAATTGACCATTGATCTAGCAATGTGATCAGTATTTCTTCTCAGTGGGGAGAAGAAGCAAATGAAATCTGACAGCCAGACATGCTGCCTCATTTGAAGTCCTTCTTATGTGACACTGGATCCCATGGCTTCCATGAACTGAATGGATTTGGGTATTTATTTTATTCTATGATGCTCCAGTACTCAATTCCTTATGTCTACACCTGGTCTGATTTCATATTGGTATTTTTAAGCTGCTCTTTAAAAAAAAATTATGTGAAAGAGACAAATTAATATTATTATCAATATTTTGTAGGAAATACAGTTTTAAGAGAAGATAAATGTTTTATTGTTACACTTCTGGTTAGTGCAAAGTGGTGACTTTAGCCCAGGCCTTCTGACTTCAAGAACTTTCTCCTGCTCCATTAATTTCTGTAAAGAGACTGATTGATGCCTCCTTCCTTTTTGTTTGGACCTTCCTTTATGCATTGCTCACTTCTTTTCATAACTTCTGTTTACTCTTACTTAATCCCTTGAATTTGGGTCCTTAGATTTTTTGAACACCTACGTGCCATGACCTTTAAGGACAAATATCGGTAGAACTTTAGAGCTTCAGAGAATTTGGACTTCTGCCAAGCTGCAAATGCAGATAATAGTTTCCTATCACCTCGTGACCATCCTTTCCTGCAGGATTTACTTTCCTCTACTACCCAGCACAGGAGAAAGTTTGGTAAATGACCAACACTGTACCATTGAACATGTATCTATCCATTCTCTTGTTAAAAAGATAATGATTATAGAGTTCAACATCAAGTACTCAATAAATATTGTAAGTATGATCTCATATAATATACTCTTTCTCCTTGTTCCTGATTCTTTTGAAGAATTTTTGTTCCTTCCACCCTTATATTCAAACATAAGAAGTCCGCAGAATTGAATGACTTAAGAGATCATTTTACTAGTAGCAGACAACCGTCTTCAACTTGATTTCTTAGTGACGTCAACTAACTACCATTCACACACATAAGCATGCATTTGGAAAACAAATATTGGATTAATCACAAATTTTAAATAATAAAACATGAATTACAAACACCATGCAGGCAGTGGATTGTATCAGTATCTATTTCCTGGTTGTGATATTGTATAATATAGGCAAGATGTTACCACTGGAGAGAACTGGGTAAAGGGTACTGAAGACCTCTGCTTTACTTCTTAAAACCGTATGTGAATCTACAATTATCTCAGAATAAAAAGCTTAAAATTTATACAGGTAGAAGGACATCCATGGGCTGACTTCTTTTTCTAAGACCTTCAAACTGTCATAATGCTGGGAAGGGAAAGCACAGGAGAAACTGCTGTCTTAGGCAGAATCTACCATGCTGGCCTTTGGAAGTGGTATAAAAGTCACAGAAGCTAACAGATAAATAGCAATCTGGAAAAAGAGAGGTGGCAATGAATATGAATTTTTATTTTAGCACCAAATATAGTCATGGTGTTTGCGGTATTATTGTTAGTATAGATTCCACCTCCAATCAGCTGCCATACTCCCAGTCAGCCACCTGCTGCAAAATCACGTATTTTTTTTTCACAAGAATTATTTAATCATGTATCCGGCTGGTCATACTTCCAATTTCCAAAGCTAAATCAAACATGTTGTCCTTGTTTCCACTCCATCTCTTTTCTAGTCTTCTGGCTTTCCTTTCCCTTCCCAGGATTTCTTAAGATCATTGACTTCACTGACGGAAGCCAGACTTCTGACCGCCTAATAAATAAGTTCACCAGTGAAGAGCCTATTTTTCCTTCTGTTTAATTACAGGCTTCAGAGACACTCAAAATGGAGGGTGTCCTAGGGACAAATAATACTGTAGGCTTGGTTTACTTATCTCCCGTTGGCATTGGCACCAAGCCCTTCCTCTGCTTTGCAATTCATGGCTGTGTCTGTGGCTGCATACTAAACAGACGGAGGCCACCACACAGCCTGCTTAGCCTGTCCAGAGGCAGATCAACTAATCCATATCCCTCTGTGGCCAGTTCGGAGCAGCAGTTCAGGTAACTCACACTGCTGATTTGTTTCTAGTGCAGGCTAGGTGTGCCATCATAAATTAATTCACGTATCATCCTTTGAATTGGATGCGATAAACTAACCTGGGACTTGAACTACTACATGCTTGTTCTGAATTCTGGATGATTGGCTTCAAAATTGACCCTTGGAAATGTATGTATGTATAAAATGATTAGATGACAGAATTAAGAATAAAATCAAACATACAAGAGACCGTGAAAAATAAATTTCCCTCCTACTCATAGTTCCTCAGATTCTCATTTCCCTTATACAGAATAACTCACTGTTAATAGTTTTAAGCACAGGGGCACCTGGGTGGTTCAGTCAGTTAATCGTCTGCCTTCAGCTCAGGTCATGATCTCAGGGTCCTGGGATCCAGCCCCGCATCGGGCTCCCTGCTCGGCGGAAAGCCTGCTTCTCCCTCTCCCTCCACTGCTATCGCTGTTTGTTTTCTCTCTCTCTCCCTCTCTCTCTCTCTCTCTCTCTCTCTCTCTCTCTCTCTCTCAATCTGTCAAATAAATAAATAAATAAAATCTTTAAAATATATATATATATATATAGTTTTAAGCAGAGACATTCTAGGCATATATGAGCATATGTGTGTATGTTTCATAGAGAGGGAAGACACAATAGCTGTATTTCCTTACTTGTTACATAAAAACCAGCAGGATGTACACAGTGTCCCATAATTTGTTCCTTATACTTAAAGATAACCCTGAGAGGCCTTTGCTTGTCAGTATTGCAACCTGTTCCACTTTCTTTCTATCATCTATCTATCTCTTTATCTAGATATCTAGATACCTATCTATGTATTTTACGTAAGTTCTGCATACAAGGTGGGGCTTGAACTCACAACCCTGAGATCAAGCGTTGCAGTCTCTATTGATTAAGCCAGCCAGACGTCCCTGCCACACCTTTTTAAACAGCTGCTTAGTATTTTGTTAAGCAGATATAGTCCTTTTGTATTTAAATAAACAGCCCCGTTTTGATGGACATTTGTTGTTTCTAATACTTTATTATCAACAATGCTTTGGTGAACATCAGTGCATGTAATTATTTGTGCTACTTATAGTAGTATCTGTAGGATTTATTCCTGGAAGGAGAATTCCTGACCAACAGATACATTCAGTTTTTAGGTTAATAGGTATTGCCTAATTGTCTTTCAAAGAGGCTATGTAAGAGAGGACTTATCTCCCTATAGCTATCTCTCTTTACTCTATTACCCTTTTTTTCAACTTGCTATTCTGATTATAATTGCAAGCAATATTTATCTAATTATGAATGTGGTTAACCTTACAAACCATTTGCTCCATTCTTTCCACCTAACCACTCAGTTCTTCATCATTCCCTGAATAATGTCTATTCCTCACTGGCTTGAAATGACAGCCGAAATCTTTGTTTATTTTAATCTGTTTCTGAATTCTATTCTGTTATATTTATCTTATTGTTTACATGCATCCATACTAATTTTTGTAAACTTCTACACTTTTCTAATAAGTCTTAATACAAAGTAACTTCGTGCTTCATTATTGTCCTTTTTCATAACTTCCCTAGATATTTTTGCAAGCTTTTATTTATTTATTTATGTATTTTTGGCAGTTGTGTTGGAGCTGTTTCATCAAACATTGAAATATGCACTGTTTAAAAGTAGGGCGCGATCATTATGAAACAAGGAAAGCTTTACACCCAAGGTTGAGTTAGACCTGGGACTGAAAATGATATGTAGGAAAAGAAGAGATAAAAGGACCAACAAAGGGGAGAATATTAAACATTCCAAGTACCAGATCCTGTATAAATCCCAGAAATGCCCTGGAATAAAACATGCTCTCGAATGTCCTGAGTTGTTAAGCAACCAGCTCATTTTGCAGGTCAGCATGTATAACCCTTACTTCTAAGGGCTTGACAAACAGTACCAGGGTTCTGACCTTACACTGAAATTCCTTGAACTCTGAGTACCTGTGAGCACGCACCCAATATGCCTGCCCCCCCAGAGTGCACATTAAAAGTCACAAGGACCATCATTAATGAGCGCTCTGGTGGGAAGCATAACTTAGAGGCTAACAAGTTCTAGTGAAAGAGGGAGATCAACACAGAAAGCCAACCACTGGCTTGGAGCAGCTCGTTTTTAAGTATGTTGAGATCCAGACCTTTTAGTTTTACTTCAGTGATCTCAAAAGCAGGAACCTCGTGTTTGCCACTATTCCAGGTAACCATCTCTCTTTCCGGGAAAAGATTTTCAGAGATACTCTAAGAACCTGATTTGTTCTAGATTTGTTCTCTGGGTATCTTAACTACTCTCACATTTAAAAGATTTCCTTTAAGACAGTGTTACCACCATCTTATGACTTATTGTATTTATTGGTCAGAAAAACAGAAGACCAAATGGTCCATGTCATTGGTCTTATTTCTTCTTTATTAGTTCTATTGCTATTGAAGTAATATGACGCAATGTAATCTTTGCTTTACTTTGCTAGGCTGTGCATTTTTTTTTAAAATAAAAAATGCTACTGATATATCCAAATGCTGTGGCAGGATTAATTTAAGAGATGTTTACTGCTGCCTACAACTGTACTTGAGGCTTGCCCATTTTTTAGTGCTGAACAACGTAGACAGAACCAACTTAGAGTTTATTTTGGTTCTTCTGCTTTAGCATCTCATTCAGACTAATACCTGCATCTCTGTGTCTGTGTTACATGAGTGCAAAGTATCTGAAAGATTCCGGTCTCGCTCATCATTTCATGAAAACCCCGAAATCCGAAAGCTAGTGCGCCCGCAGTGAGGTGGGAATAATGGATGACTGTGGACTCCTTGCTAGGTAGGGGGCAGCACACGAGAAGAGGAGGGGGTGACTTGAAAGTGAAATGCGGACTTAATTTATCTGTTAAGCTGGATCCCAAGTGATTTCATCTACTCATAAATAAACTTTCTTTATGGACAAAATTTGAATGTTCATTTTCCTCTCTGTTAGTATGCAAATCTATCTGCAGCGTTCTAGCGAAAGAGAGTGCAACTCATTTTCTAGGCTTATAAATTGTTCATTACCATGCTCTCTGATGGCCAATTCATGGCTCCATCTGCAACTCGACAAATCTCTTTGCCTAGATAAACTTGGTGGAGTAAATATAAGGTGCCGAAGAGGATGCATTCAGGATTAAAGGGGGGAAAAAAGACATATCTCACAAAAATCCCCAAGCTTATCATTTTAAATTTTGTAACTTCTTAACCTGTATTCATATTTGTATGATACAGTCTAGGAAAATAAATATTTCACTGATCTCGTTAACCCAAGTTTAAGGACTACGTACAAATAACATGTAAAGATTTTCTCATTGTCCTTGGAAAGCGTCTCAGTTTAAGGCAAAAACAAACCTACAAACAAAACCTCTAGAACAGAGTACTTTTCTTTCCTCTGTGATGTGTTATTGTAACCTGGAAGGTTCCACACAAAGAACGAGGATAATTATATTGAAATGCTGATGGTTTGGGTCGTTTAAAACAAAGCAATCGAGGTTATTACTTTTTCTCTCTTCTTTGATAAAGAGAGAAATGTAAATCTCAACAGGAATGTCATGTAATTTTAAACCAACCTTCCCCTTAGAGCTAAAGTCACTCTTTCATGCATGTATTTACCACCCATTAATGCTAATGGTGGACTTCTGTTTTCATGTAGGGAACTTGATTTCTTTGTGTGAAAATAATACTCTGCAAATAATGAACTTTAAGCTAAAATGTGAAAACAAAGAAAAAAATGCAAGGTGCAAGAAAGGTCTTCCGAGAAAGCAAAATCTGCCTATAGAAAGAACAAAGGGGGTTTTCACATCCATCTACACGGGTGTGTCGGATAGGAATTTGGCTCACAATATATATTTCCTGTCATTGCTGAGCTAGAGAATCTATCAGGAGATTTTTTTTCAATTAAAATTCTGTGCACCAATAATAGACTCTGCTACGGAGCTTTTAATTAAAAAAACAAACGAAATGATATAAACCCACATTGTCTCTAAGCGCTGTTTGTATTAAAGGATTAGACTGATGAGATGTTTGGATTTTATTGTTCTAAACATGTGTTTCAGTTGGTGCTCTCGGACCTACCATGTGAAGAAAATGAAATGTAAGTAAATAGCAAGAGGCTTGCTATGTTTTTATTTAGCATTTTCAAAATTCAAAGAATAAAAAAAAACTCAAGTCATTTGAGAAGCCCCAAATGAGTCTCAAATGATGATTATAATCATTCAAGAAAAGTAAGAGCAAATTGTTTTTAAATGCAAATGGCTCAATTTTTCTAAAAGCAGGAAAAAGAGGCACTTTCATTATGATTAGCTTTGGTAAACATAAGGAGCCTCATTCATTTCTAAGTATTTTTGCTTACTGCATTCTCCACCATAGTGGCATGGAGGGTCCTTCAGGTTCACCAAGATGTCATCTCCATCCGCACCCCCACTTGTAAGTCACAGTGATGGTGGGCCACCATTTTCTGAGTATTCAGTTTCAAATATAAGCCAACTGACAAAGATTCTTACCTGTATTTTGCATACATTTCAAAATGCGTTTGATACAAGTTATGTGAATAATTGACTCAATTTTCTCACTTTTGGGACCATAGACTTAATGGTTCCCAGAATTCTATTTGGGAGATGGAGAGAAGGTGCCGTTAATAATGCTGCTGATGATTAACGAGAGCTGTAATGCACTGTGACTTAGTGCAAGTGTCAGAAAAGCATGTCTGCCAAGCACAGTCTTCTCAGTGCAGCGCTCACGACCAGATGATTGTTTTCAGTTATTATTACCTGTTACACTCAAGGCCAGGGTCTCATGGCCTAGGCACTGCCTCCAGATGAAGAGCCCATGCTATGTGGAATGACTTCCTTGGCCCTGGAACCATTCACCTGCTTTGGTGGATCATCTCATTATTGATCATCTGTGTGTTAAGTCTGTGCTGTTCTTCCAGCATGGCTTTTGCATGGTTCTTTTGCATGGCTCTCCATTGCTCTTTCTTTGCATTGATTTTGGACTTGCCTTTTTCTGTCTTCTGGTGTTTGTGACATGATGGAGTTTTTGATGACTGAGGTACTTACCTAACTCTGGACCTCCTGGCTACCTCATCTTGCTCAATCATCTTCTATCTTTGACCCAGAGTAATAGAATACAGAAATTCATAATTGGAAAGGATTATAAATGTTGAATCTAATTCTTCAGTCAATAGGACAGGAAAATATGCTATCGAGGACCCTGATAAGCTGACTTTCTAGTCACTGAGGCTACTGGTCTCCTTTTTAGATAAAGAAATTGAGACTCAAAGAAAGGCAGTAGCAAATTAATGCAGGGCTTCCAACTAGTTCTTAAGTACATTCTTTTTTTAGCTACCTCACTTTGCATGCAAGTGTCTGCTGTGTTTGTCATTAATACTATTGCTTTTGAATGAAAAGAAGAGACCACCTCCAATAAAATGTCAACTAGGAGAAAATAAAAAGAGAAGGCAAGAAAGTAGCTGGTATAGCAGAGAGGTGATATTTGGGATAGATGCTATCCCAAATCTTTTGCCACTACAAGGTATTTGAGAGATGATTAGTTCTATTTATATTTGTTTTCAAACCCAAATTATTTTTTCTATTATTTTTCTATTCAGCTTTTTTTAAAGATTTTATTTATTTATTTGACAGAGAGAGAGAGAGAGAGAGAGAGAGAGATTACAAGTAGGCAGAGAGGCAGGCAGAGAGAGAGGAGGAAGCAGACTCCCTGCTGAGCAGGGAGCCTGACGCAGGGCTTGATCCCAGGACCCAGAGATCATGACCTGAGCTGAAGGCAGAGGCTTTAACCCACTGAGCCACCCAGGTCCCCTATTCAGTTTATTTTTATAACAGCATTTTGTTAGTATGAACAATGCATTGCTAGGCTGTCTTTGTTGAAAATTTAAATTTTATAAGTTAATTTAGTATATGAAGAAAACAAGATAGAGCCTCCCCATTAGACCCCTAAACCTTTTCCCACCCCAAAATAAGCAAGTAAACCGATACACTGATGTGCATATATATTCACAAGTAGAGTAACTTACAAATCATAAATATGATCATATGTACACAGGATTCTGTCAATTAATTGACATTAATATATTCTGAATTAATAGAATATTAATAGATTCTAAATATGTTACCATCTCACCTGGCTTGAGGAAGTTAAGTGTTTTGGTCAAGAGTAAACACGTAAAAAGCAGAGCTTGGATTTGGACCCAGGACTGACTCCTGAACCAGAATTTTACACTATTAAGTATGTATATGCCCCATACATATATGTATACTGTATGTACTGCTATACTACTATATATGCATTATGATTTTACAATATAAAGCTGTATTGTATGTCCAATATTAAACAAAATTATACACTGGGTAAAATACCTGAAGGATATATGGTTCATCTATTCTTCTAGATACTATATAACTTAACCTGAATTAATTAGGTCAAGCCACCAGTCTTCAGGTGATATGATAGCACTATCTCTCTCTCAGATTATTATAGCTAAATTGCACTTTAGCTTATGTTAAGGAATGACTTAAAAAAGAAAAGGTCCATGAAATTTGTTATTGCATTTATTCTAAGAGCGTATGAAAAACATTGTCCCCATTGCCAACAGTATCCTCTTCATAAAATCCCATAGTTTGAATTCTTCTCTGGTGTCTACTCCAGGAATAGTTGTGCATCTGGTGAGTAATGCTGCATGATTTTGTTAATTTTAGAGGATACTATATAACCAAATCTCTTTCTCATCCTATTAACTGCTAGAAAGCTTAAGCTAGATCTCAAGATGGGTTAAATTCTACATATGGGGTTTACTATATTCAGTTTAAAAACTGATCTCACTCTTGGCTTATTCTCTTTGTGTGATACCCTCATGCTCACATTTCTATTACTTTTTGTATTTCTAATATTTTTAAAGCATGGACACAGGATAGTGAATGCATTCAGGCCGTACTTGCCACAGTAATGCGAGGCCAGAGCTGGCTTGTACTTTTCCCAGTGGTGGGGCTGCATGGTGGTAAGAGACACATTCTCCACAGCTAGACCATTTGGGTGTGAAGCCCAACTCGGCCACTTGCAGCTTTGTTATCTTGGGCAAGCTACTTCATGCCTGAAATTTCCCAATTGTACAATGAGGATTATAATATTGTGACGTTACCTCATAGCATCGTGAATCTGAAAGTGAGTTAATTCCCCTTGAAGTTATATAAGTGGTTCAGAAGAATGCCTGGCACAGAAAGTTCTGGGTGATTCTAGCAAAGGAGCTGCTGGAGCAATTCTGTAGTTTTCTTCTTGAATTTTTCAAATTGAGGAATTTGTAGTTAGACTTAGGTCCAGAGAATCTCAGCACTGAGAAGAATAATAAAGGTCAACTAGGCTAATCATCACTGTAGAGGAAGAATCATCTCCACAAGATCCAAGTAAAGTAGAGCAGTAGCCTTCCACTAGAGTCAGAAAAAAATCCTTCGGCAACCACTTCAAGAGAATTCTGATGACTGGGAATGTCTTCCTTAAGCATCATAGCTGGTTCTCTTTTCTCCTGAATGTTTTTAATTTTTGGCATCATCCCAATTTGACCAATCATATATAAATCTCTGAGTAATTACTTCACTTTAAAAAATGTAACTTTTCCTACACTGAACAGCTTCCATTTAAAATTTGAGTGATTAGAATATTGTTATTGTTCCGATACTTTTTTAAGAATTAAAAAAAAAAAAATCTGTTTAAGGGGCACCCGGCTGGCTCAGTCCATAGGGCATGCAACTCCTGATCTCAGAGTTCTGAGTTCAAGACCCATGTTGGGCATGGAATCTACTTTTTTTTTTTTTTTGGAATCTACTTAAAAGAAAAAAATAATAATAATTTTAAAAAATGTCTTTAAAAATTGACCTTGCAGAAGACATAGAAATAATGGTGGGGAAAGGAGGCAAGTACACAGACTCAGAAGACTTGTAATCTGGTTTAAGTTCTTTGGCGGGCTAGTGACCTCTCCACAATTTTTCTACTCTGGGTTTCAGTTGTAGAGTATGTAAATTCCTGAGTAAACTAAATGCTTCCAAAGGCGCTTGCAGTTTGGAAATTCCATGATCACTTTGCATTTGTCCAGCTAACTCCCTCTTGGCCATTGTATTTATTGTATATCAGAAACTCCACCAGTGAGTGCACAGGATCAGAAAGAGAAATAAATCCATTTGGATGATCATTATCACTGGCAAAAAGAAAAAATATACTGAGTGGCTTAAAAATTAAAGAACTGAGAAACAAATCGAGGTAGTTAATCTTTAGAATTGACATTTTGATAAGGATATGGTCTATTTTTAAATGTAGAGAGGGTAAGCAAAGACTTGTAATGGAGGGAGATGAAGCAATCCACACTCCTGATCGGGCACTTACATTTCAAGATTCCAAATAGGGAACTTCTTCTCTTTTGTTGGGCTAGAACACCAAGAGAATGTCCCTATGTCTAAGGTGAGATACTATATGTTTAAGATTTATATTTTTAATATAATATTTAAATTTTTATGACTATAAAAGTGATGTACTGGGGTGCCTGGGTGGCTCAGTGGGTTAAAGCCTCTGCCTTCGGCTCAGATCATGATCTCAAGGTCCTGGAATCGAGCCCCGCATCGGGCTCCCTGCTCAGCGGGGAGCCTGCTTCCTCCTCTCTCTGCCTGCCTCTCTGCCTACTTGTAATCTCTCTCTCTCTCTCTCTCTCTGTGAAATAAATAAATAAAACCTTTTAAAAAAAAGTGATGTATTGTACATTCAAAAAATATGGAAATCTGGAAAAGAGAAAGTGCCTCAAGATACCAACTGTAAGAGAAGTAAGCATTGTTAGTAACTCGGTGTATGTGAGTATAGTACTATAAAATACCCAATTAATGAAAACATTGCATTTATGTAAAAGAGCATACAAAGTAGAACAGAGCTCTCTTTATTATTTTCTTCACAAGGTTTTTGATGATAAATATGAATCTACGTTCTTTTTGATGACTGGGTAACATTCCTTTATAAAGATGTGTCGTTAATTATTTTAAAATCCTTTTTTGATGATTGCTTTTCTTAGGATGCTTTTTAAGTTATATTTCAAATGCCACTTTTTTCCCAGCGATTTGTACTTGTGTCTTTAGGTGAATACACACACACACACACACACACTCACTCACTCACAAAGCCTACAACACACAAAAAAAAGACAAACTGTGTTTGCTGGGTGATTAACTTTCCTCTTAAATGTTTGGAGTAAAATTTTTACTTTGACACTTCACATATGTTAAAAAGTCACTTCTGACTACAATGATGATAAACATGACACACTGCCTCCTTGGAGATGCTAGGAGCAATAAATTAGCTGACAGTTATGAGTGCTTTCATGCTGAAAAGTACTGAGTGTTATTTTAACAAAAGCTGAAGTAGCCATGATTAAGTACAGCTCCAACTTGCAGGCTTATCAGGCTGTGATGAACAGGTTTCCACTGCTTAATCCCAGAATACTTCAACAATGGCCCATTTACCAAAGTATGAAAAAAGTCCGTTAGCAAACCTACGTTCCCCATGCCTGGCAGACTGACTGACTCTGCAATGAATAGCACATAAGTGTCTATATCTTGGGAGCTAAACCTCCCCAAAATCACACTTTGTTGAACTTTGTTTTCATGTGAAGAAACTTAAAACTTATCCCAGGAATGACTGCATTGTGCCTAGACACACAAATGGTTTGACCACCCTGACTGAAGGAATCAACTTCTCACTCTTTGGTAAATGGCACGTGTGGGTACTTTCAGTCATTTCCCCCTTTTCCCAACTTCTTCTAACCAGGCCTGCAGCCTTGCTACTCTCTACCAAGATATTAAAGGTTAACAGAGATGACAAACCTTCCCTGGCGAGTCTGCATTTTAAAGAAATTTCATACCTACTATCTATGACACGTTAGCCCTGAAAAGTTAGTCACCACCTTCCCAATACGCACAACTGTCTTTGTAACTCTAGAATCAAACCTATGCCAGTGCAATTACCTACATGTGACAGTTGCACATTTACCTGTATTCTCAATGTCCCAGATGAAGTGGGCATACAGTAACCATTTACTTCATTGTGCGGGAAGGTGGTACACAGTGAGTACGTGATTGTTCTGGGAAATAGGTACGGTCAGATCAAATATTATGGCCCAAGAGAATAGGTTTTGGCCATCCAGAGGTCCAGCATTAACTCTTCTTCTTTTACCACCAGGTGCATAAACTATAAAGATCGATACACAAACGACTGGTATATATGGTAAGGACATCGCAATTTGTTATAAAACCTTTGGTGGTATATATATACTCTGTTTCCTAAATAATTGAAATGGCACATAAAGTCATAGAGTTAAGGAAATTTTAGAGGTCATGAAATATATGTGGAAACATCACTTTCTGGTTTTTGGTTAGTGTTTATTTATGTACTTCCTGTGACAAGGAACTTAAACTGCTTTTAGGAGTAATAGTTTATTCCTAAATTAGAGACATTTAGCAGTAAAATAATTGTTCTTTCTTTTGAAATCTCCCTAAATAACTCCACTACTGATTTCCCAAGTCTTAAAAACATACAAAATAAGACTTCTACCTTTTATAAGCTAGCCCCTCAGAAATTATAAGACAGTCATTATACACCTTCTACATCATGACTTCTGTAGTTTATAAACTAAACATAGTTCTCTGAATTAAGTGGTTAGATCCTGTCTCCTCTACTTTAAATCCCCAACCCCACCCAACATCTAAAATCTGTTCAGTTGCTTAACGACTAGTTGAATGCATAGGAGACAAACCATAAGAGACTTCTAATCTCATAAAACAAACTGAGGGTTACTGGGGGGTGGGAGGGTAGGGATAGGGTGGATGGGTTATGGACATTGGGGAGGGTTTGTGCTTTGGTGAATGCTGTGAAAGATGTAAGCCTGATGATTCACAGACCTGTACCCCTTGGGCAAATAATAAAAATAAAATTAAAAAAAAAAAAAAAAAAGAAGGCTGGCTGAAAGATAAGAATAATGGATGAATGAATTAACGGACAAAGACGCTGTTCCTTAGACCAACCCTCCAATTTCCAGAGGAAATGATCATCGTCACCTGGCAAGATCGATCCACTCTGAGCACTGCAAACATTCCAAGTCTAGTGAGAATGTATGAATGGTGGGATGTGGAGGGGGGGATCGCTTAAGGAGTTTGGCCTCACAGATTTCTTGCACCCTGTCTCCTGGAGCTCTTTCTTTCCCTCTTTCCAGGAAGTAGCAGGAGTTCTTAATCTCCCTGCACACGCCACCTCACTCCTTCACTGCTTCTTCTGGAATCAGGTTCTTGCTGCTGATTTTCCTGGCTGCTCTTCTTTGCGGAGTCGTGTTCTTCTGCCTCCAGTGCTGGCTGAGGAGACCCCGAATGGATTCCCCAAGACGCACTATGGCTGTTTTTGCTGTTGGAGACTTGGACCCCATTTATGGTGAGCTGTCTGCACACTTCTAGACTTCCTGTTTGAAACCTAGTGGTTTATGGTGAATTGAAAAACTAACCTCTGGAAAGCGAATTTGTGAACTGAGAACAAGACATAGCTTACTGGAGACCCAAAGGCATGCCGTGGGGAGAGTCTAAGTGAGAAAACTTCAGAAGAAAGGAGACCTCAAAAGAAAAAAATGTGAATTAGGGAAGTGACCCATAGTTGAGTATGGCAATAGAACCTCAATATTTTGCTCAGTCAACATGCAAAAGAGAAGAGAAATACAGGGCTGGTCACTCCAAGTGAGTGGTAGGGTTAAGGTACACAAGAACCTCTCTGAACCTCTGATATCGAACTATCCTGCCCTGGTGTTCATAGTCTCATTTACTAAGCTCTCCATCCCTCACTTATCTGCAGTAGCATTGAAACACACTTTCCAGATAGTCTGCCACCAATGCACGGGCCGAAATACTTGGAATTGGGAAGGCGGATGTCAAAACTCATGTTCTTTCTCCCCAGACACACATGTAGCACCCTGATCCTTCCTGCTTCTAACTCGCACCCCCAAAACCACACCCATCCTATTATTTTCCAGTCTGCATGAGAGAATAAGCAATGGAGGAAAGCCAGGTTTTAGAGTTATTTGTAACTGTCAGCCTTAGCTGTAAGTAACGCTATTATCACTTACTGATTTCCAGGAGATCACAGATCATAGATTATTTCTTTGTGTTAAGCATTGTTCTCAACAAAACCCTCTGTCATGAAACTCCCTCTAAGGTGCTGTCTTGTACATCATACATAATGGCCTCAAGAGGGCTTCATAGAGATTAACAGCTGCCCTTCGGGAACTTGGGCCAGCAGAAATTTTCAATAGATGGAGCAGGACATGCCCTGGGAAAACTAACCACTAAGTAAAAGGTGGGGTAAAAATAAACCTAAATGTTTTAATATCAAAACTTGGTACTCAAGATTTAGTGATAATATTAACTATTGGCTTTCTAAAAAGTCATTATTTAACAAAAGAAACACATGTCAATTTGAGAATGGTTATTTGCAGAAGGATAATTAAAGTCTCCAATGCAAAAATCATCTTTCTCCTAAAATCGAACACTTTCTATCGAGCATAGGAAGAAATAGGGTCACTGACATTCTAATTAATTATATTAGTCAAAGAGGTCAACATGGTCACATTGGTCTACTTTTTTTTTTTAAGATTTTATTTATTTATTTGACACAGAGAGAGAGATCACAAGTAGGCAGAGAGGCAGGCAGAGAGAGAGAGGAGGAAGCAGGCTCCCCACTGAGCAGGGAGCCCGATGTGGGCCTCGATCCCAGGACCCTAAGCCAGGACCCAAGCTGAAGGCAGAGGCTCAACCCACTGAGCCACCCAGGCACCCATCGTCTACTTTTATTTATTTAACTTGAGGTATTTAGCAAATAAATATAATTATGATACCTCCAACTTGACTTGAGTTTTTAAGGAGGAAAATCCACTCTGGTTTTCTTAGCCCTTTACTTACTCTGAAGAAGACTCTTTTATTAGACTGTCTCAAATCTTTAAAAACTCCTCTTCTTAATTGTAAGCAAGCTACCTAGTTATAGTGTTATCATTTTTAAGGCAGTGTATGTGCCACAGTTACATCCCCATTTATCTGATGTTTTTATATTTCCTGCGTGGTGATTTACACATATGCTTTCGAATTTCCCTAAACTTGCCTAAACAGGTATGACTGGGAGAGAAGGTGTCAGGCCTGATAGATTACTGCAATAATCTTCCTGTGATCATACCAACTGCAGGGCATTGGAATCACATTCTCTATATTACCCTGAAATCATTGTGGACAGGAAAATAATATACTTGGGAAGAAATTATTTAAAAAAATATAGTCACAATTTATTTCACATCTACCAAGTGCTAGGCACTAAATTAGGGGCTTCTCAGATATTCTTTCTAATTGCTAAATACCAACCTGGAAAAGTGGCTATTATTCTCTCAGAGGATGTTATATACTTCTCTCCCTATGCTGGATAAATATACCACATGGATCTTTGCTGCAAGTCAACTAATAGACTTCAAATTGTCCATCACTGGGCGCCTGGGTGGCTCAGTGGGTTAAAGCCTCTACCTTCAGCTCAGGTCGTGATCTCAGGGTCCTGGGATCAAGGCCCACATCGGGCTCCCTGCTGGGCAAGGAGTCTGCTTCCTTCTCTCTCTCTCTGCCTGCCTCTCAGCCTACTTGTGATCTCTCTCTCTGTCAAAAAAATAAATAAATAAAATCTTAAAAAAAAAAAAATGATCCAAATCGTCCATCACTGAGGGTAGGGAGCCAGTGAAAATTTGGGCAGGGCACTCATGGCTTAGTCACTTCATCCTTTACTCTAAGCGCAGCCTTGTATCTCAAACCTCCAGGCATTTCCACAGGGTGGAACCTCAAAGGTAGGTTTTAGTCTCCAGAATCCCCATTCCCTTTCTCATTCATTGGTTCCTTTTTAATCCTACTGGTCTCCTGGTAACCCTCTGATTCTTATTTTGCTCAAGAAACATTTAAGCTCTCTCCCAGGTTCAGTTGTATTACAAAACTCATTTTGTTGTTTGTTGCTTTCCATCTTAGGACCAGAGGCTCAGTTGCCCATTCCTATTTATTTGTTTTTTCCTTGCCTAGTTGGGTGTTAGGTTATTCCACCCCAACCCATCTCCCACCCTTTCTCAGGGTTGCTCAGAATAGCAGTACAGGCAGTGAACCGCCATTTGCATGATTTTTGATGTGGATGTGTCTCCCAGAGTTGTACTTCCTGGCATTCCTTTGTTTCCCTTCTCCCAAACAAAATACAACAGAGTACTTGAGGAAGTGGTATCCTCTGTGATCTTTAGTGACATCTTCCTGATCAACAATTTCTGAAAGTAAATTCCAGGGAGTCAATATTTTAAGGCAGTCTGAAACCTAGACCCAGACTGGATTTCTTCTCCCCACTGGATCCCCATTCCTCATGGTCACAGTTCAGAGGGGAGAGGAAAATGAGAACTCACTTGAAAGACACTGGTGACGTTAATTGAGAGTATGAAATAAGGTTTCTGGACTCTCTGCCACCCTTTAAGCACAAAGGGGAAGATAGTATGTTTCCTCCTGAATACAGAATGTAGAAAATAGGTCATTGGAAGCATTTTAATGGATAGACTAGATTTTCTTTATTAACCTTGGGGTTCTTCCTAGACCTTTGTTTCATTTCTTCAAAAATTATTTCATGCTATTGCCACTATTTGGTAATCTATTAGCTGAATTAGCTCTGCTCGTCTGACCTGTGGGTCCAAGGTTTGACTCTCAAGATCCCATGGAAGCTGCCCTCAAGTGACGAGCCAAGAGGAGAATTTTGATGGAATATGAAAAGCTAGGATGGACTGAACTTTACTGCTGTTAAAATATATAAAATGGGAAATTTCTCCCACTAGCAATACCAGACAGTAGTAGTATGGCTCAGGTTGTCAATTATCTTGACTAGAAATATTCAAGAGACAAAGGCAAACACTTGGCTTGGGATCCTCATAAACAGTGTGCCAGCCCAACCCACCCAATGCACAATGAGATTTCCATCTGGAAAAGGTCCTTGGGAATCTCACACAAACACCCGGGCCCCAGTTGCATCTCCTGGGCCAGAAGCCAGGACTTTTCACAGTTCTCTGTTGATCCAGTGCTCAGATTCCTAAGACTTCCCTCCCCTCTCATGGGATCTATGTTTCCGTGTCCATAACATGTCACAATGAAGTTCTTCCTGCACCAAAAAGGGGAACAGAATCCCCCCAATATCCCTGTGGAGGATAAGGAGGAAGAAGGGGTACTTCTAGACAAAGAGGAAAGGAGGGAGACCAGAAGGAAGTCAGGAAGGTGGAGAGAAAGGGGAAGGATGAAGAGCAAGAAGAGAAGGAATCTACAGTTGGAGTTTGGAGGTATTTTGAGGGACGAAATGAAAAATGATTTATTTTATACAATTGCTAAGGTCATGTTACTTTTTTCTGCCTTAGTCCCACCTCCTCTTCCTGGACCCAGCCCCCAGGAGCCTCCTAGATAGTTTCCCTTCTTCCATGATCACCCTACCCTCCTCCCCACCTCAAACTCCACTTGTGGATCCAGTTTTCCCTTAGCATCACTGCTGGACCCCAGAAAGAACCTGTTCAATGTCCTACACCTTCCTTTGTGGGGTTCTATGTGAAATGGTCTCTGAACCTCTCACCCCTTCTCTCAGCCATCAGATCCTAACAGTTCTAGAATAACTCAGCACCTGTGTTAGAGGCAAACATTTCTTGTTTTAATGGTTTTTTTTATGGCCTTACCTTACCTTTTCTATTTTAGAGATGCTTTTGGGATCCCTTTTATCTGAGAAGTCCACAGAAAATGGGAGATTTGCAGGGTATTTCCCCCCTCAACTATATAAATGGAGAGAATACACACTGAGCCACAGAAAGTGACCTTTTAAAGGATTGTATGCAAATTTTTAGTAGAGGTGGGAAAAAAAGAGAACATCATTTAATTCTCCATACCCATCTGTGCCCCAAATCAGAATCAATGCCCTCACATTAAAGGATCCAGTTTTGTGAGACAGGGTGAATAGATAGAAAATACAAGTGACTTGAAAAAAGTTTTGAGTTTGTTAGTTTCATAGTTTTGTTTATGTGTTAAAACTGTATTTGAAAAAAATATGTAACGGGAAAGGAATTTTAAAGTTGACTATAAACAAAAGGCTTTTTTGTTAATTTACTGAAAATAGGTTTTCATTGAAAATACGGTTGTGAAGCTGAATAAAAGCTCTTATGAGAAAATAAGACATTTAAAGATAATGAAAAGAAAAAAGTTTGAGGTCTGGTAGGCGAGAGAAGGACAAAGGGCTTGAGGCAGAAAAAACAATCTAGCGTTCATTAGAAAAGAGAGAATTTGAGAGCATAGAGAAGAGATCCCCACCATTATTTGTCCATATTCCTTATTAAAAATAATAAATTACTGTAAAAATCTACATTAACTCCTTTTCCATCCTATGTAGATCAGCTCTGGGTCCTGTTAGCCCCAGCAAGGCAGCAAACAGGTCCCACGCCATTCCTGAGGAGCCAGTGAGTTGAGTGCTCACGGAGACTTCCCTCCTGAGGCCACTCATGTTGGGGGCTGATCTTCTTGAAAATGCTGCCTTTCAGAAATCCAATCTTCCTAACCCCGTTTCTTCTGCAATTTCAGAGATAAGCTTCCCTTTTTCTTACTTCAGGGTAAATAGAAATACTAATCTTTCAGCAGTGATGAAATAGAAGGGCTCTGAACTGGGGAGCGGAAAGTGGAGTAGACAGGGACAGAGAAAAAGCAGGCTTCACATGCCAGCTCCTTTCTCCCTCCCGTCTCCCAGATCCTATCTTATTTTAGAATTATTTCTATAGTGTTACATCTCTATACTTTATGTACTTTATGTTCTTTAGGTAAAAATTCTGGGACTCATTTTAGGTAAGGAAAGAGGGAGCATTTCATTCACATACTTTCCTTTCAGGGCATGATAGTCATAAGAGCTCACATTTATTGAGCACTTACCATGTGCCATGCTCTGTGCTAACACCTGACATGTCTAGGCTCATTTATTCTTCCCTACAATGCTATGAGGGGTTCGCTATCATTCTGAACCCTCCGAAGATAAGGGAAGCAAGGCATTAGAAATTAAACAATTAGCCCATGGTAGAACTGTGACTGGTATTCAGGCACTGTTAACCACTCTCATAGAAGAGGAAGCGATGAGATAAAGAAACGAAAAGAGAAGAAAGAGGTGAAAGGGACATGTTCGAATAGGGCAGGTCTCTTGGACTGACCTTAACGATGGGGAACTCTGAACTCTGGCTATAAAACCCTCTTTAAATTTATTTTGGTTAGCAAAAACGGGTACTAAGTAGGTCTTCCATGAAAATGAAGTGGAGTAAAGTTAACTTTTCAAAAGTGGGGGATACTTGTATTGCATGTAAACCTGCTTTGAAACAAATTGAAAACTAAGAGATGTTTGATTTCACAAAATCTCTCTGAACACATTGGCTCAGCTAGGTTAATCAAATGAATGCCCTGTGGTTTTCATAACAGGCTTAAAAGCAATGGCCAAATTCGTAGTAAGGTGATAACATGAAACTTTCCTAACCACAGAGACCAATTGTTAATATCCTTTTGCCAGGAGTACAATATTGATACTGGCAGCAGTAGAAATAAATCTGAGCTCATAATTGTGTCAAGTCAATCTGATTAACCACTCCAGGCAGAATGATAGCGAAATTACCATTGACTTTGTATTGGACATACTAGGAGTCATCCACATAGGAAATAGACAATGCCCAGTACCAGTATCCACAATGCAGGGAAGGGCTGTGGTCAGTGCACTTGGCCCATGTTACCTGCTTTATCAAGTGCCTCAGACTTACCTCATGTCATCCTCGACTTCCTAAATGCAAAACGCTCTAACTCCACAAATTATTTTGTTTAATAATCTTTGTTGTGATGTTGATAATGATGATCAAATAATTATGTAGCCATTAAAATAGGATACATTAGAAAATATTAAAAAGAAAAGAAAATGCATGCATATTCCTAGCATACAGTAGGGTTCTTGAACTACAGTACTGTTACTACTACAATAATAATAATAATAATTAGCTATTAATAGGTAATTACTGTGTACCACTTTTTAAGCATTCTACATTCATTTAGCCATGTTTTCACAGACATAGATAATATCATTATCCTTTTATTGCATAGGAGAAAACTGACATGAAATATTATGTAGTAGCCTATGAATAGATTTTTCAATTAAATAAATAATTCTTTTTTAAAAAGATTTTATTTATTTATTTGACAGAGAGAGAGAGAGATCACAAGTAGGCAGAGAGGCAGGCAGAGGGAGAGGAAGAAGCAGGGTCCCTGCTGCGCAGAGAGCCTGATATGGGGCTTAATCCCAGGACCCTGAGATCATGACCTGAGCCAAAGGCAGAGGCTTTAAACCACTGAGCCACCCAGGCACCCCTAAATAAATAATTCTTAAGAAAAGTGTTGAACCAGGCTTCTATTCAAAATTTGTAGATTATATTAATATTTGATTTATTATACTTAGGTCTGGCAGCCAGTGAATACAAATACAAATATATGAAAATTCATGATTCCAAATAAACACTGTCCATTCCAAGGTAAAAATTCTGAATAATCTACATATGGGTTCCAGGGATACGGCAATTACTTAACATCTAACTGTTCCTTGAATGGTTTTGATAATTGTGTCATTTTCTTTGGGATCTCCTTGGTGGTATCAAATCTTAATCCTTCAAGAAGATGTCACCAATCTTTTTCTATTAAGGGCCAGATAGGAAATAAATTTGGTTTTGCAGGCCATTGGCCCCTGTGGGGCTACTTCTCTCTGCCATTGCAGTGCAAAATGGGACACTATGTGAATGAATGACATGGCTCTGTTCTAATTAAATTTAATATACAAAAGCAGTCACAGAACTAGATTTAGTTCAAGGGCTTTTTTTTTTCTTTAAAGATTTTTTTCTAAAGGTTTATTTATTTTTTTATTTACTTGAGAGAAAGACACAGAGAGAGCATGTGAGCAGGGGATGGGGCAGAAGGAAAGGAAGAGAATCTCAAGCAGACTCTGCACTGTGTTTGGAGTCCGCGAAGGGGCTCCATCCAAGGACCCTGAGATCACCACCGGAGCTGAAACCAGGAGTCAGAGGCTTGATCCACTGAGCCACCAGGCACTTCTCTTTAAAGTTGAATTTAGAGTTGTCACCAGAATTTATAGTTGTTATTGTTTTGAAAAGAAACAATCAAATGATTTCAAGACAGCCAAAGGCCAAGGTAGGGGAGAAAAAAAAATATATATATATATATGAGGGTTGTGGCTATGAAATATTACTGTTGGTTCCTGTTGAACTCCAAAGCGGTAGCAGTCTTTCTAGGAAATACTGAAAGGAGATTTCCAAAAGAAATATGGGAACAAGTACATAGTTTCTCAAAGTGATCAGTTTGAGGAAGAAAATCCTTGTTTGTGATATTTAGTACCTTATAGTGTGCATAATCCAGAAGTCAAAATTTTTATTTTGAAGCACTTTTAAAAATTTGATCAGGCTTTTCCTTTCTTGTGTGTGTGTACTTTAGATGCAAACTTTTCACAAGTTAATATTTTTACTTTTTATCATAGAGAAATGTTTAATTATATTTGTTATAGTTTGCAGAGCATAAATATAAAATAATGAAGTTCAGACATTATATTTAAATATTTCTATTGAAATTTGCATTTCCCATGATGGAAACATTAGTTAAAATACCATTAGTATTTATAGGAATCTTGTCTTCCAATCTACCAAAAAGGGCATTCCTCCTACTTTCAGCCTCTAAATTGTAAATGTTTCTTGATGGATTAGTCAGTGATGATATAATCTGTTCATGAGAGCAAATTTTCTTGCTATAGTGACTAAACTATCACTGCAGAGAGAGAAGGATGGTTGTAAATTTTTTCTCAAGGGTACAAATAATTTTCTGTTGCTCCAGTGATCCAAGAAATGCCAGATTTTATTAGCCAGTTCATGTACTTCTGTTTTATGCTGACTAGAAAGATTACAAGTCCCCATTTTTCTCTTTCCAGGGACAGAAGTGGCTGCGAACCCAACTGTTGGAATTCACCTTCAAACTCAAAACCCTGAAATGCAACCTGCTCCATGTTTTGGCATTTTAGGCCCTCCACCTCCATATGAAGAAATTCTGAAATCAAGGCGATTTTAGTTCCAGATTATCAACTGGCAACATTAGAAACTTTTTTTTTTAATTCTAAAACATCAAATGTAGGAACAATTGTTTTGCTTAGTGTGAATTTCCAGACATCAATTAATATAGTCTGGAAAAGGACAAATAGACAAAAGAATGAATGTAGAGAAATAATTTCGGTCAGGGAGATGTTTCAGTAGTAAATTACTGGACCTTTAGTGTATCATTGATGTGTTCTATTTTGTGTTACACAACCAAGTGAATGTTTCTCTGTCAAAACTCAAATTAATGCATGGAGTGTCTCCATTAAGTTTGGGATTCCACTTCAGGTACACATCACAGCTTTCTCTGCCTTATTATCTCTGTTTTCATCTGACCTCTCCCCCTAGTGTGAAGTTAATAAGAATTATCATAACTTCACAATGGTCCAAGCAGAGATTCACACATGTTCAGACCCAAACCAGAAAGAGAGTGTTTGAATTAGGGTAAAAGGCGAGGGCAGGAACAACGGGTACTCAGAGTTGAAGGGTGAAGGATGAATGAAGAGGATTAAAAGTCCCAGTTCAAAAAGTTGCCTGTCTCAGCCTGAGGAGAGAGAAAGTGTGGCTAGAAGCCGAAGGAGACCCCAGAGCTATTGGGCATGAGTAATAACACAGTGTGGAGAAGGAGGAGGCTCCCATTTGTAGGGGTAGATGTGGACTCTAGAGCCCTACCTTCCCCTGCAACACTCTTCCCCCGAATACCAACATCGTTTCACCCTTTTATTTCCTTTAATTCTTTATCCCAATGTCACCTTCTTCATGAGACCCACCTTGATTACTCTACTTTAGATTGCAACCTCTTCCCCATCCTGACACTTCCACCTCTTTGTCTCAGATACACTTTTTTTTTTCCATAGCACTTACCACTTACTCTACTACATAATTGAATTCTATTCAATTTATTCAATTTATTCGATTATCTATCATTCAATGAATCTATCTATTCAATTATTCTATTTATTATCTGTTTGCCTTCCCGTGCTAGAATGTAAATCCATGAGGGGACAGATCCTTGTGTTATTCACTAATTTATATCCCAGGGTCTAAAGGAGTCTGGTATTTAGTATGTATTCTAACAAATTTTGTAAGCCATCTTACCTAGTTCTGGAAAGTCCCAAAGATAAAGGAATGAGATTTGATGGGGATAAGGCTTTATGACAGTGAACATGGGTAAGAGCCAGGGACAGATGGCTTAGTGCTGCTAAAATCATCTCATTAGTATCTACTGATGAAAGAAGTCCAGAGAAACTTGTGTTAATATACTCTAATAATACTAATAATCCAATAAGAGTTTAGGGTGTATACAAACATCTTTTAGATTTTATTCTCATGATAATTTTGTGAACTAGCTATTCCTAACTTCAAGTTATACATGGTAGATTAAACATATCTGCTCCCTTCTGAAATCCACTAAGATTACAGTAAAAGAGGAAAAATGTTTTTAATTCACAAGAACAAAGTGGCAAGAAGATGACAAAATTAACAGTGAGATTTTAGTACACAGAGAGATATCTGAAATGGAGGCAGATGGATAAGTCATAATTCACTGGGATTTCAAGTTTCTCTACTTGGCTAAGTGTCTTCAGGGACAAAACTGATAATAATCAAGGAAATTCATGCTGTAGCAATGCAGAGATTCCCCAAGAATTAGAGACAGGAGAGATGAAGAGAACTTTGGAGATGATGATGAACATGATCTACAGGAAGACAGTATTAAGCAACCCAGGGAAGAGCCAGCTCCAGTCAGGACATGACAACAAATAGCTGTAAGATGATAAGAGGGATATTAAGAAAAAAATACATAATAAAAATGTGGTGATAAATTAATGATTGGTAAATGGAAAGTGAAGGAACTGAAAAGACAAGACAATTCTAAATCTATGAAAAACAGAAGCTGAATTAACACCACCCCCACTCTAAAATGGTTAAACTATGAATAATATAAATAACAAGTATTAAGTTTTACATTGGGCATTAATTGTATCAATAAGCTAGACGGAGGGGAAAGTGTGTCTAAGGAAAGGTGGCAAGATTTAATAAGAAAACTAAGTCCTAATCAGATTGTGGAAAGTCAATGAATAATATCTAAAATTAAAAGAAAGAGGCGCCTGGGTGGTTCAGATGGTTGGGTGTCTGCCTTGGGCTCAGGTCATGATCTCCAGGTCCTGGGATTGAGCTCCACATCTGGCTCCCTCCTCAGTGCGGGGCCCACTTCTCCTTCTCCTTCTGCCTCTCCCCTTGCTTGTGCTCTCTCTCTCTCTCTCTCTCTCTCTCTCTCAAGTGAATAAATAAAATATTTTTAAAAATTAATTAAATTTAATTAAAAAAAATTTTTTTAAATGGTTAAGTATGTCATTTGGATATTAGGTCATAAGTGTCTGAAGCAAAACACTAAAACAGTTGAAAACAGTTGAAAATTATTGCCTCAAGAAATAAACTTGGAGATAATGCTATGTGGGGTTGGGTTTGAGCAGAGAAGTGCTGGCTTTTATCATGAGACCATGGTACAATTTGATTTTTAAAACTAAATGCATATGTTACTTTAATTCTTTCTCGATTTTTTTTCTATATCTCTATCTATTTACCTATGTATCTGTCTATCTATCTATCTATCTATCTATCTATCTATCTATCTATCTATCTATCTATCTATACCTTCATTTAACAGATTAGAAATGGGGGTTTTGGAAGGATAACTGACTTGCCCGACATACATAGCTAATTAGCATGAGAGACAAAACTAGAGATGAGGCATTTTGATCTTTCAATTCCTAATCCAGATATTTTCCCCCACAATGATCATCTAACTTCAAAAGTGGCTATAAGCGACATCTGGGTGGCTCAGTTGGTTGGGCGTCGGACTCTTCATTTTGACTCAGGTCATGATCTCCAAGTTGGGAGATAGAGCCCCAGGTCTGGCTCTGTGCTCAGCAGGGAGTCTGCTTGAGATTCTCTTCCTCTCCCTCTGCCCCTCCCCCACCAACATGTGCACATGCAAGTGCGTGTGCTCTTTTTCTCTCTCTTAAAATAAATAAATCTTTTTTAAAAAGTGGCTACAAAGATCAGAGAACGTGGGTTATGATTAAGTGTACCTCAAGTAAGTCATGCTAAGGAATTTTTGTTCATATCCTATGAGCTTTGTACGTTAAAATTCATTCTCATTACAGAACAGGCAGTGGATACAATTGACACCTAGAAAAGTACAAGCACACCTAGAAATAGGGCTAATGATTCAGCAGCTGGAGTTTGCCGCAGACTTTAGTGAAAACACGGTTGAAGTGATTGGAATTTATTTTTGTGACTTGAATTTATGTGTCAGGACACGCCTAACCAAATTGCATGCTTGGCATGTGGTTGGTTGGTTGGTTCGGGGGACTGGAGGAGGAAGTATGATAGGTGTTGGCAGGTAAGTAGGGCTGGTAGAAAAAGAGTTTGTTTCCATAAAAACTTTTTTGACAAAGATGTCTTATCAGATATCCCAGATTACAGTTTCATTTAATTCTTAAAAAAAAAAGGCACTAAATGACCATTATATGTTAATTACCGTGTAAGATTCTGGATATATTTCTCCACCAAACTTAGTTAGTATGATTTTTAATATTAGAGTTTCCACTACTTTGCTCTGATCTCCAGACAGAGACTTAGAAGTTCTAGCAGATGCTATATGCTAATTACCGTGTAAGATTCTGGATATATTTCTCCACCAAACTTAGTTAGTATGATTTTTAATATTAGAGTTTCCACTACTTTGCTCTGATCTCCAGACAGAGACTTAGAAGTTCTAGCAGATGCTCTTCATGGTCCAAGGAAAACTACTGAAAATAATAAAAGTTATTTGGATTATATGGTTATCATAACATTTAAAAAGGAAACTTAAAATGATAAACCTGTACCTTTTCTGTCATGTCCTCTCTAGAAATCTTTACTTGCATCTTAGTTCCCCAATAAATTGTTAAAATTCTGTTTAACCTGGTGTTTCAGATTTTAATTCTAATAAGGCTAGAGTTTTTCTTCTTATGTTAAAGAGCATTCATTTTATAAATGAGGCTTTTCTAATTGTGAAAGGGTGTAGCTTTTTCTTTGAGCATCCAGCAGAGGGCATGAAAGCCTACTTACAATTGTAGCCCAATGCTAGATTTGATTTAATGGCTAGATGAAACCATGAAGCTGAGTTACTATTGATATCAGATTTTTGACAGACCCAAGCAGAATGGAATGATAATGACATTCAAGCTTGCAAAGAGGAATCTATTACCTTAGCTCATATTGCTCACAATGAAGCTGAGCATTAGGTGAGACACTTGCCATCAGAGTCTTAGAATATCTGATATATACTCTCACTTCTGAGGAGACCTGGGAGTTTGAGTTGCCCACAAAGGCAAGCTAATATGCGTACACGATGTTCACATGGTATATAACATCTACAGCACTGACCTCCCAGGTCTAGCCTATTTCTTTTATACCTGACCACAAGTTCTCCTTTCATTTTCAGTTTTGTAGTTCCAGATTTGTTTCATTTGTGTTAGGAGCACAAATCTGTCTTTTATAAAAGACAACTTTAAAATTCAATATCTTTCATGGAAATGAAATAGAGTTGGGATAGAACTGAATAGCATTCATGTGGACAATGAAATGAGACTCCAGCAGAATATTATATCTAAGGCAAAATATGAAATACGTCAGGATCATGTGAGAGAAAGTGAGACAATGAAAATGTGTTGGCTGTGAGACCCCACTTTTGATAGAGAATGATTTCTTTTAAATCAGAACAACAACAAAAAAGACAAATATAATATACATCCCAAAGGAATCTTTCACTTTTAAATTCATTTTGCTTTCTGATTTTGTGCAAAATAACTCTGTGCAGGCTATTTTTGTCTTTCATATTGAATACTAGATCCCACGAAAGAGTATAATTGCTTTGTTGTTTTTACTAATTGTATTTCTAGGAAGATGAAATAAAAGTGATATCCCTTTACAAAATGGCATCGTTTGGTAATAAAATGTAATTTAAAGTTGTGCATTTAGACAATAGTTATTCTTTTCTTCTAAAATTATGTCAGTGTCTATCTAATTCCTAAAGCAAATAATGTATATCAATCAAGATGGCAGATTTTTATATTAATAAGATGAAAAATGGTATTGTAAAGAAGCACTGAAATTATCAATAAACACAAGTTTCTTATCTTTATTATTTTATTTATTGGGGGAAGGCTTCCTTTTTGGAAAAATCTATTTTGTGGGATGCAACAAACAAAACCAAGAGAAATTTTTTTTCTCTAGCAATTAATACAATTATGTCTGTTTTTAGATTTAATAAATAGTTTTTATTTTTCTGATTGCATATGAAAGCTGAAGTGTCAATTCAGATTATTTTCTCTCTTATGTATCTAAATCTGGGTAAATTTATTATGTTAAAAGAGTCTTAGTCTCTTAAAAGAGTCTTAACTAATTGCCTTCTAGATTTAGCTATTATTTTTTCTTGAAGAATATTGACAGACACAAACTAAGAAAGTCTAAGGAAATATTTTAAATAATCGGTGAATGATTGCATACTTACCTGATATCGTTGGGAATATCTGTCACCTGTGACTTGGCCAAAACAAAACAAAGGATCAATGCTCTATGAGGAGAGTTGGATGAAGGGATGGGATCCCAATCTCTTAAAGATCCCAAAGCATTACTGGGGAATATTCGGATAAGCTGCCAAATGTAAGGGACAGCCACCCATGGGACACATTCAAGTAATAAGAGATGGTCACTAAAAAGATGAAGAAATCCAGGGCTTTTGCCCTGCGGGTGGAGGTATTCATGTTCCTTTCGATTCAGAACTGAACTGTGTAAGGTTTTAGAAGAGAGTTTGTTTACTTTAAAAATATGTTTCTTTTGCTCTGATTTTATGAGCTTAAGTAAAGGATTCCATAGAGAAAACAACAAGAATTGACAAATGCTCAGAACAGCCATTCGTGGAACATTAACTCCATGTGATTGTCTCCACTATGATTCTAGCTCCTGATTTTTATTCTCCAATAACGTATTTTTTTTCCTTAGTTTCCCTCATCTTTGTTTCTGACAAGTTTTGCTGACTGCGTCAGTTTCTGCTATATTAACCAAATTAGCTTTTTAAATTTTTATTTACTAACCTCAAAGCTTTTCCCTTCTCTACTAAAATAGAGCCCCCTCTGATTTCCTCTTCTAATCAATAGTTCGCAGGCAATAGCTCTAGAAAAGAAAGGCGCTGTGTAATGTTTGTTTTAGTTTAGTAAGGGAGAAACTGCGTTCTACAGCTAAAGCTTGTCTCAACTCCTTCCCCAGTTCTCTGGCTGATGTAGGCTTAGCTTTGCCTAGAAGAACGTAATTTAAAAAACAACAGAGAAGTTTGATGATTTCAACAACCCTCAGAGTTTTCCTTCCATACGCAGCCCCTCCTCCGGCGAACTCAGGAAGACAACTCAAGGGCCAGGCCTGCTTGGCTTCATGTTCCTTTATCTGTAGGAAGTGAAGGCCATATCACAAAAGCATCCTCTTTCTTTCTTTCAAAGGTCCAATTTCCTTTTTGACTCTGGTTCTTCTTTTTTCCCCTGCTAAGTATTAGCAACAAACATGTAAGCTCTCAGTTTTGTGGAAGCGTTCAAGTCTTTGCAGAGAAATCCTGATAGTGCCTTACAGTTTTCAAAAGTCTCCTAAACCTTGATTCAAGTGGAAATTACAGAAGTTAAAATTGCAGTATTTTATTTGAGTCTATCAACAACAAAGTCTGGACAATATTGGATTTGGAATCTGGGATCCAATTAAAAAATATTTTTCAGACAGTTGCAGCAAAATAGACATTGGAAAAATTGATACTAAGGAGTTAATTGTTAGTGTTGTTGACTGATAATGGTATTGTGGTTATATTGTTTAAAAAGTCTATCTGTTAGGCATATATAATGAATTATTTATGAGTGGAATAATACAATTTTTTTTTTTTTTTCTTAAAGATTTTATTTATTTATTTGACAGAGAAAGAGAGATTTCACAAGAAGGCAGAGAGGCAGGCAGAGAGAGAGGAAGAAGCAGGCTCCCCGCTGAGCAGAAAGCCCGATGCGGGCCTCGATCCCAGGACCCTGAGATCATGACCTGAGCCGAAGGCAGAGGCTTTAACCCACTGAGCCACCCAGGTGCCCTGGAATAATACAATTTCTGAGATGTGTTTTAAATAACCAAAATTAGTAAGTATTATTTTCTTATTCTTTGGGCTCTGGAAACATCCTATATGTTGAAAAAAACTGCAGGCCCAAAATGGTGTTACTTAGACAGAGTTCCCAAACTGGGGCTTTATACCCAATCTAATTGCAGTTTTAACATCCTCAGAAATGTAGCCTTGGGGCGCCTGGGTGGCTCAGTGGGTTCAAGCCTCTGCCTTCAGCTCAGGTCATGATCTCAGGGTCCTGGGATCAAGCCCCGCATCGGGCTCTCTGCTCAGCGGGGAGCCTGCTTCTTCCTCTCCCTGTCTCTCTGCCTGCTTCTCTGCCTACTTGTAATCTCTCTCTCTGTGTCAAATAAATAAATTTAAAAAAAAAAAAAACAGAATCCAAAAGGTGAGACAAAATTAAAGAAAACTGGTTCCGTTGTTTTGTTTTGATTTTTCAGGGTCCGTGAACAAATATGTGCCTTGAATCAAAAAGACTTAAGGGGCATACCAACCAAAGGAAATGCAGTTTCTGGTTTGGACAAACCAGCTGTTTTATGCATTTTAAAAACTTGGGAAGATTTCAATATGGATGGGGAATTAGATAAAATGAAAATGTATTGCTATGAAAAAGCAAAAATATTACAGAGGAAAAAAGTAGCTTACAAAGCAACATCAAGGAAGTTATCTCTTAAAAAGAAATACATGCATATGTGGGAGTGTCTTTGCATATATGTGTATAAGTGTAGAATATCTGAAAGAGATTGCAGATACTCAGTGAGGTTTTAGGAATAGTGATGCTCTCGGTGGAGAGAACATGGGGCCATATTGTAAAATATGGAAGATACATTTTTGGTTATTTTTGTTCTCCAACTTTTACAATGCACATATACAACATGTAGAATAACAAAAGGTTAATTTCATTTTAAAATGTGACATTAGAAAGTAGGAGTTAATGAAGAGCTATAGGTAAATACAATTGTCCAATTTTATAAATTTTATTTTTTCTTGTTGCAAGTAACCAGGTATGACTAAATTTTAGTATCCAGAAGTTAATGAACTATTTCAACATTTCAACCTAATAATCTTATGTGTATACTTTGGGCTTCCCTTAATTTTTCTTTCTGGGCATATTGAGTTGTCACAATGCCAATTATTACTTCTTTACTATTTAATATTTGTTTTGTTGTCACTAGTTGTTATATAAAATATATTCTTTGTTATGCTTTATTTTAAGAGGCTTCATTAAATAATAGTGAATGAAGGATAAACATTCCCAAAGAAATTTAAAAAAATACCTAATATATATCTCAGGATATATAAAACATTTTTATTGAGAAAAATTTCAAAACATTCATAGATGTCAGTTATTACCAGAATCCTCTGAAATATTTCCTCATACAAATGAAGTCTTTTAGAAGGGAAAAATTTATATCTTTAAAATATGATGAGTTATTTAATTAATTTTACCCTGCCTTTCCCAAGAATTTCAAGAGACTTATTAGAATATATAAAACATGACAGACAATACCTCATAAAATAAAAGTAGGAGTAAAAATTTTAAAAACCAATGTTGTGGGAAAAAAAAGAACAACAAAAAATAAGTTTTAAACTGCATAGAATAACACCAATATAACAAGTAAACACGATCTACAAATAATTTTTTAAATGTCAGTTACATGGTTAGTTATATCCATGAAATAAAAGTGAATCAGTTGCTTAGAATTTCTCCTGAGAATACTGGTAAAGAGATACCACATGAAGTCATGAACACCATTCACAACATAAATACATGTATTAGGTTTTCATCATCTCATTTTCACATGATTTTTAGCTTTTTAAATTTAAAACACTTCTTTTGGGGGGCCTTCAGAAATTCACAACTAAATCTCCATTTTTCCAAAGAACTAATATCTAGTTCAGTGGATAGTCTGTTAAGGTACTGCAAGAGTATTAATGCTATTCATGTGATTTATAAGAAATCAGAAAACCTGAGATTAAATTATGTAACTTTTTAAAAAACCCTACCATTTAAAAAATTAAGATGATTACATTAAAATATGAATAAAATCCCATTACCAATCATTCACTGATTTCTTTAAGTGTATAATTAAATATATAATTCTATTTTTTCAAATAAGTACACCTTTTCTGAGAAAAAATTGATCTTATTTTCAGTAAAGAGATATGGGCCTTTATTTCTTCCAATCAACAACTATTTGTTAAATTTTATCACATGTCAGATATTTTCCTGGGTGCTGAGGATCCAGTGGTGTGAATACACCTGAATCAGTGAATTCTAATACAGTGTATTCATGAAACATTTTTGGATGCCCAATCAATGAATGAACTCTCTGGTTTAGCTATTCCTGCCGTGGTCTAATAGTTTGGCAATATGTAGGCAAAATTATAGTAATGATAAAATAATACACAGATCTCTTATGTTGTTAATGAGAAAGTAAGTCACCACTGCCCTGGTACTAATTTAGTATTTGCATTTGACATTCCAGGCGTGGAGGGGAAACTTCTTATCTTTAAGTTCCACCAGTGGCTGGTATATAAAGCTGCTGATTTATTTTTCTATTTTAACAGAGTCAGTGTAATGGTAGGGTTTGATATTCTAGTTTAAATTTCGAAGAATCATCTTCTTCAAAGTTATCAAATAACTCACTCAGATGAGAACACAAAGAATGAACCAAAAGCCAGGAAATTTGTTAAGAGGCTGTCAATCCCTTTAAAGATTAGAATCTCTGGCCTCTTTCATAGGTTGCTTTCTAGTCTTAAAGTGTCATTTTACTTGACTATCACCATGTCACAATCTCTAATAGCAATATAGAAATCACAAACAAACATTTGTATATCCTAGCAACCTTATCTGAGAATGCAGGGCATATGAAAGAGGAGGGTAGAAAGGAGGAGGGAGAATATAAGAGTAACAGAAAAGGAACAGGGATAGGAGAATCAAACTTTTTTTTCTTTTTAGAATCAAACTTCTTGATTAAGCTGAGCAATTAATTTAATTGAAGAACATTTTGAGGTTTAAGTCAGTGTTCCTGGATTAACCCGAGTATATTGATTGATTGTTTCAGTGACATACATGCAGACGGACATGTGGCACTCTACACCCTCGTGTCCACTGCATACATTTTGGCAGTCTCTGTCCGAGGGGCTACATAGGACTTGGCCATCGAAACAGTTGCTGTTGAATAGGCTTTCCTCATGGAATACGGATAGTGCCTCTCAGGTCCAACATCTGTTGGAAAGAGATAAAAGTCATGATATAAAAGTACGTAAGACTCAGTAAATCTGGGGGAGAAAATGTCATTTTATCCATTCTTCTCATAAAGAGACAAGACTATAAATATTCTCAGAAGGAATCATCTAAGAAGAACCTTAGAAGAAATTTGAAGATTTTTATCTAGAAAGTTATTTTTCTATAACTTAGGTAATTTTCTTTTCTTTCTCTCCCTCTCTCTCTCCCTTCTCTTTCTCTCTCTCTCTTTTTTTTCCTTCCTCTCTCTCTCTCTCTCTCTCTTTCTCTCCTCTTTCTCTTTATTTCTTTCAGATGAGGAGATGGATTTCTCTTGCTTATTTTTTTTTTTTTAATTTGACAGAGAGAGATCACAAGTAGGCAGAGAGGCAGGCAGAGAGAGAGGAGGAAGCAGGCTCCCTGCTGAGCAGAGAGCCCGATGCGGGGCTTGATCCCAGGACCCTGAGATCATGACCTGAGCTGAAGGCAGAGGCTTAACCCACTGAGCCACCCATGTGCCCCTTCTCTTGATTTTTAAGTGATATTTTTAAAGACCCAATAGTAACACATTACACTTTTTAGCAACAAATATTTGACTTGGCTCTCAGTCTACTTCTCTATTTAACTCTAGATATAAATATAGTAGATTGGATTAAATTAGGTATATAAGATTATGAACACATTGAAATCATCATTTTATATTTAGATATTGGATATAGCTATAGCTGTGGGTTTGTTTTTTTCACCTATTATACCACTAACCAGGTAATAAGGCATGAATATTGCAAATCAGTTGTCCTTGAACAACAGAAATTGTTAAAGTGTCATTTTTTATAATAAGTAGGGATCAAGTATGCAACATTATTTTGTGCTGGTGAAATCTGTTCTCATTTGGCTAGGAAGACTAATACAGGAGGCATGTAAGTGTGTTATTTTATGTTGTTCTTACCTTTGAAGAGGTATAAGCAGCATGTCAGGACAGCACCAGCCAAAAAGCAACCCAGAGACCCAGCCATTCCAAGCCAACAAGACCAACCAAATTTATATTGGATGCCAAGAAATATATTGTGTAGAACCAGAGAAGAACGTTCCACATAAACATCAACTGCATACCACACAGAACCAATGATTCCTGGGGCACCTGAAAGAAAGAAAAGTTACTAAAAATAATGAACGACTTTCCAAATTTAAATTCAAGGAGATCTGACTGCTACCCAAAATGCATGACATCATTTAGAGGGATAATAATGATGCGAAGGATTCATGCACAACTCAAATTTTGGATCCCTCTTCTATGTCTTCCTTTTGCTTTCTATTTTGTATTTCTTCTAAACTATATATCAGTTTATGCATAAAGAGAAATACAAAGATGAAACAAAGCAGTCTTCCTCTTCTTATGTAAACTTAAAATGATCATTGTGGTTTTCTTTAATTTCCCTCTTTCCAATGTTTTCTTAAATGTTATGTAAAATAAAATATGAAAAAAAGAAAGAACACAAAATCAAAGACAAATAATATACAGCCTATATTCATTCTCTATTGATTTTTAATTAAAAGTATATATCTTTAAGACTATTCTATTTCTCCTCTGCCCCACCACCTAGACCCACAATTAAAGCTATGTTAGCTACATAATCAGCACCCATAAGGAAACTATGCTTTTGAAGTCAATGATTTTAGTGCGCTGGGGTCAAAAACAAATAACTAGAGTAAAAACTGTCTTTATTTTAAATTAAATTCTTATCTACCACCCCTACACCATATAAGAAGGAACTAAGAAATTTTGTTCTTTTAAACAAAATTTAATCTCCCAAATTGTCTATCTGACAATTGGACTGGCTTGAAATGATGTCACTAGAGTCCTCTCACTTCAAAGGTATAAATTGCACATCATTGCTCAGATGCAAGGGGAAAGGGTGAGAAACTACGGGACAAAAGGCTATGTGAAAACAGTGCTCACCATTTCATTGCATTCTTTTCCCAATTGTTTAATGCAAGAAGTTTAAGAAGGAACAGATCATGAACACATAACCTTTAGATAATGGTTTAAATTACCACACATTTTCTATAATATTGCAATCTATAAGTTTAAGATGAAATTCCTTTATGAAATTTACAGATTATGGAAAATTATATATATAGATATAGATATGAAATAGATATGAAATATGTATATATTTCATTTCATACCATATGAAAATAGTATGCCATAAATATTTATGTGTAATATTTCATATGTATGTCATTAGTATTTCATACATAAAATTAGTATTTCATATATAATATATATGGCACACTAATTCCAAGTGATGGTTCCAAGCCTTTGGCTATTTCTGGAAATTTGATTTTGTCATTTCTTCATCCATTCCTGTAGGGATTTTTTCCATCAATTCATTGTTTCTTTGTTTTTGTTTTACTTTAGCTTGTTTTGTTTTGTTTTTTATAAAAAAATGGCATATCTAATGATATTACAAAAATATTCTGGAATAAAATTGTATAGCATTAAATGAGGTTTTTTAAATTTGTCAAATAAAACACAGTTACATACAAAAGCTCTATGTTATCACTAGCCTGGACATGGGAATAAATGTCTTAAAAAGGAAAACATACTAAGTTCTTGTGACTTTTTAATACAACCTAAGGATCATCAGGACCAATGTATATGTGAAAAACTTCAGGGAGGCCCCAGTTTTGACTGTGTGAGTGGTTAGGCTCTCTACTATGTGCTTACTGTGCCCACCCTGGATCTTCAAGACAGCAATTCAGAGTAGATATGATTACTGGGGCTTCACCTTGTTTTGCAGATCAAGAAAAGGAGGGCAGTTGCTTAACTCACACATCACACATGTATATCTCCAAGTATTTATTTTTATTTTTTTATTTTTAAGTAAACTCTACCACCAACGTGGGGTCCAACTCACCACTCCAAGATCAAGATCGCATGCTCTACCAACTGAGCCAGCCAGGTGCCTCTCCAAGCATTTTTTAATTCCCAAATCCCTATCCATTCATCTTGCACTGCCTGGTGAGATTCCCACATACATTTGCTTTGCTAATTTTTGGCTGCTACCATGAAAAAATGATGGCTTTCTCTCTGAGGGTTGTGCCCCCTGGTTTTCGATCTTCCTGCACTTTGATTTCAACAGTGTATTTTCTCCCAACTTGCTTTAAGATCCTAAGAAGACATCATGTTGTGACAGAGGAAAACTAAACTGAATTTAATGACAGACCGGTGTAAAATATCACTTTTGCTCTTTCATCGATAAATACCATGTAAAGTCCTTCTTGACTATTTATTAGTCATGCTTGATTTATTAGCGTTCAGGACTCCATTTACTCATCTGCTCCTTAAGTGGAGATATAATCTGCTTATTGTTACATTTATGATCAAATGGCCTGGCACATGAGAAAAATCTAACACAGGTCTTGGCACAATTTAGTTCATTGCAAAAAAGAATTGGTAGGAATGGGTACAGGTACGGAGGTGATGGTTTGGGACTTACTTTAGGATTTAATTTCAGGAATAATCAAAAAATAAATTATTTGAAAGTTTTAAAGCATTATATAACTTTTTAAATGGTTAAAAGTAGTTTAAAGACTTCGATAAACTTTGGGATATTAACAAAATTTAATTCTCTAATTCTGCATCTAAAGGCAGTTGGGTTGGTGGACGTGCTCTTTTTTCCTTCGATCTAGAAAAGCAGATCACATATGTTCCTCAAATGAACTGCTTGACAACAAGCACCCTACTCCTTCATTTCAAGATCAATGACGAGCATCTCTGCCCCCACCACTAGTGCAAAGAGTACCTGCTATTAGTAATATGGTTCCGGCAACAAAGCAGATGCGGACTTTGATACATGGCTCATCAGGGAGGAATTTCACACAGTCAAGACCAAGAAGCAGCATGATAAATCCAAATCCAGCTAGAATATCTGCAGTAATCATCAATGCTCGAGTTACCACCAGCTTCACTGGAAGATCAGGGCATGTGGTTACATCGTGGTCAGAGGAAGGAAACATGGTAAGGCACACAGGTGCACCCAAAACAGATAATCACACACATTAATGTGTACTGAAAGAATTAGACTTTAAATTTGCATGAACATGGAATGTTGTCATAAAATGCAAAAATATCATGAGATTATCGATATTATTATTTGTTTAAGCATTATTACTTACTCCTGCTGGCCCCCTAGCAAAATGCCTGGCATACATTGTGGACTAAATAACTGTTTCCTTGCTTATTTCCTGTTTTGGAATGAGTCTTGTTCACAAGTAATACTGGTGAATACTGAATTGAAAGTAGAGTATCTATTCTGCAGAAGTTACCCCAATAAATATTTAAGAAATTAGTGGTCACTGCACTTGTTTGAAGTTTTATTTAAAAATATACTTTTAATAACTGGCTAAAATTTGGTATAGAGAGCAGGATAAAATATTTCAACATGTCACTTGCCAATTCAGGCTGGTGGGAGCCATTAGTAGGTTTTTAGAAGGAGAAGAAGCTTCTGTTATTTAGTAGGAAACTATATCTAGACGCCAGATCATATTCTTTTTCATTTCATTTTCAGGTGGTGATCCTTCTTGGCCAACATTCCATGTGAACCGTTCAACATTGCACTGTCAACTGAGCAAAACTGAAAACAAGCCACTTGAGAATATCTAGTAGACGGTACAGGGAAGAGGATATTAGGTAAACAGAACGAACTAGTAGCAGTCATCATCTGCAATGGAAGCATCCTCAACTGTGAAAACCTGTGGAGCTGTGAATCCCAGTTATGTTAAATTTAAAATAGGAAAATTTGGGGCACCTGGTGGCTCAGTTAATTAAGCATTTGCCTTCAGCTCAGGTGAGGATCCCAGGATCCTGGGATCGAGTCCCACATCGGGCTCCCTGCTAAGCAGGGAGTCTGCTTCTCCCTCTACCTCTCCCTGATGCTTGTGATCGCTCTCTCTCTCAAATAAATAAAATCTTAAAAAAAAAATTAAAATTAAAATAGGAAAATTTTGTCACAAATGGAAGGTTAATTATCCAATGTCAAAGCTACTACTATTTTAGCCCCTAGAGGAGGAATAATACAATTTATTCTTTTGACGGTACACAAATTATGTTTTATTTTCACAGTGATTGTGGTTTCCTGGAAATTTAAATAATTTTTGCTCAATGGTGAGATACATGTAGGGCTTATTTAGTAATAGGTTGCTTATAAAATGTGGCCAATTTATTTAAAATAAAAAATACATTTATGATCCATCTAAAAGAGTAAATCAATGGGTAAAATTATCATCTACCTGATTTTTTTTTTTTAAGTCATGGGGCTTGAACTCACAACTTTGAGATCAAGACATGAGCTGAGATCAAGAGTCAGTTGCTTAATTGACTGAGCCACCCAGTCAATATATATTGGCAATATATATAAAAAACAATGAAATTATTAGTATTTAATAATAATTTATTATTAATTCATATTTAAGATAATAAAAATATGAATAATATTTAAGATCTTAAAATGTGTCATTATTTCAAAAAAATTTAAGTTTAAATTTCTAATTTAGGCCAAATCAAAATCTATTTTTCTCAAAATTCAGGAAAGAAAAATATGCAACAAATGAGGTGATATCAGTTTTTATATTTCAACAATCTTCTTAAACCTTAAATAATATGTACAAGTGGGTCTCCTACTCCGCACCCCAAGCCAAGCAGTCCCACACTTTGGAGAGCCTTCCTTAAATATTTTTAAGTTCCCTTTTAGAATCTGGGTCCAACAAGGCCAGGATTACCATCTGGATGGGATGCCCTAAAATCATGGCCCTGGTTTTCCCCCTCTCTAACACTTGATCCCACATAGAGGATGATTTCTTTCTTTTTTCTTTCTTTTTTTTTTTTAAGATTTATGTATTTATTTATTAGAGAGAGAGGGAAGGAGGGAGAGAATGGGGAGGGGCAGAAAGAAAGGGAAAGAGCAAGTTTGGCAGACTCCTTGCTGGGCTCAGAGCTCGACCTGAGGCTCAATCCCAAGACTCTGAGATCAAGACTTGAGCCAAAACCAAGTGTCCAACCATTAACTGACTGAACCACCCAGGGGTCCCCAGAGTGTGATTTCTCATGCTCTACAGAACTCCCATGGTGTCCTCCAGTCAGCCCCATGGCCAGCCCAGTTCCAAGAGGGCAGCTGTGCAGGCAGATGGCTAATGTTAACCAGTCAGGAATTTCTTTCTGGGAATTGTCTGAGATCCAGCTGCTAGAATAATGTTAAATATTCTGATTTGGGGAGGGGGTACTCAACAAGAGTACTGGAAAAAAATTTGTCTGGGTCTGTATACCCTTGGTCTATAGGAAAATGGAAAAGGTAATCTAATTATGATTCTATAAAAGATATCAAAGACTAAAAATAAAATATCACAGGTAATACCCTAACTTAGAGGTTATAGTTATGTTATTTTCTTAGAATACATTTTCATCTCTGTTGACTGTAAGCATATGATAGAATTTTTTTTAAATAAAAGTAATAAATCTTTAAGATATTATTTGATATTAATAGGTAAGAATATATTTAAAAAGGTGAGATGGTATAGACAAATGATTAAAAGAAGAAATATTAAAATATAAACAGTAGTTTTCTCCATACAGTAAGCTTATGAATGATTTTCTGTTATTCTTGCATAAATGTACATAACATATTTAGAAATTTGAAATATTTTATCTTTTTTTTATCGCTCTCACCATAGCACTACATTTCTGGAATAGCCTAGTGTCCACATAAACTTACATTCTTTTTGAACAAATCATGTTTCTTTGTAGGAAAAATTAGGTTAGCTCAAGGAGGGAAAAAGAGAAAGAATTAAGAGGTCTTAAAAAAAAAGTGAAATATGGGCTTTAGGAATTTGGTTAAAGAACACTCAAATCCTAAATAGCAGAAGATATTTTCAACCACTGCTCCTTTTAAGTGCTTATCCCTGTGCTGAAATAGCCATCCAGGGGAAAAGTCACATTCCAAGGGTTTGCTTTTCATTTATCTTGAGAAAAGAAGTTGCCATTCCCTGCTCTACCCCATCCTCTGCTTTGAAAGAGACAGAAACCTATTAACTTTAACATCAGCACTGGTGTTTCTTGGCACGACTGGTTGTTCTAAATAAATAAGTAAATGCTATGGAGAAAAACTGAGAGAATCAATGGTAACATTTCTTAATCTATGAAATCTCTTTATTTCATAGAAACGCGGGTCTCTCTAACACCTGATTAAAATGTAAAGCTAAAGGTCAGGAGGATGAAGGGTCTGGCTTTGCCCGACCTGCTAACTGCGTGTCATCACATATATTGATTGTCTCATTCCCTGATCCCTGTCTGTTTACCTGTCTATCTCTATGTCTGTTTTTCCGTCTCTCTGTCTCTGCCCCTCTACTTCCACCTTCTCTCTTTCTCAGCAAATGTCCTGTTGAATTACTGTAAGCTTCCTATTTGACTTAAGTCACACCAAAAAGACATCTCTGAAACACTTTTCATCTAATCTGTGGTTTCTAATCCTCAAATCACAGCACCTGGAAGAATTCATTTCAATTTAAAAAGTATTTGCTTTAAGTCTACTGTGTGTAAGACGCTCTGCCAGGCCCTTTGGGGGAGCAGAGATGAATAAGTTAATATTTTTACCTTAAGGGAATGTATAAGTACATGGAAAAAATAAAATATGCTCAAAATATTTCAATTCACATTTCTGAAATAAACTAAATGTTTTAATCATAACATCTAAAGTTAGAGAGGACTGTACTATATACTGTAAAAAAACAAAAATACATAATGGAAACCCAAGTTCAGTGTTGCTTGGTACCCCCTCCCTGGCAAGGGGGTTGTCTAAGGCATACTTACGGGGGTGTTCGGCAAGTATAGAATCATACTCGTCACAGGTGCGGATCCCATCAAAGGCATTCGTGACACACTCCCACCAGAGGCCTCGGCATTTTGTGCTCACCTGGATGTTGGAGAAGACATCGTGTGAAACAACTCACGCAGACAGCCTTCAGCTCCCCTCCATCAAAAGAAGATCTTGGCTGTTGTGCATTTGATAGTAAAGTACAGTGGTTGCAAGCATGATCAGAATTTCATTTACAACAAATACAATGTGTTTTAGAGTATTTTCCCTTAAGGGCTAACAGCTAAAAGCTTTTCCCATGGAGGAAATGAATTCACTTCCTGATGGGGGTGGGAGGCGGTGGGGGGGGGAGGGGGGAAGGAGTGGTGCCCAATGTTGATAAAATCACAATTAGATATATGCAAATGTCTATGACTGGTTCCATGATGGAGTTGTAGTTTAACATGGAGACAATCCTTGGCTTTCCTATGCTGACATTTATTCATCAAAAAAATAAAATATAAAAAATAAATAAATAAATAATCAATCTAACAATGGATGCTAGCTCAACAGCATGTACATTAATTTTTGCTCACCATAAACCCTGAGTTCCATGAAGAATGGTGTTATTATATATGAAGTTCATAAGTTGACAATAATTGCCAAAGAAAGTTATACCTAAAGAAAACAATAAATCAAATATGAAGACCTACAACTTCTTCCTCCCTGTTCCACTGACACACTACAAATGTTTAAGCTGTGAGATGGATGTGAACAAATTAAGCATTGACTTCATACAATCTGACAGCCATAAACCACTTTTACTTAGAAACTGTGCAAATGACTCAAGGGTCCACCTAGAGCTAAGAGATACCAGTGCCCTCAGCCTTTCCCTACTTTATCTGTAAGCCACAAGTCCCAATAGATTTCTTAAAATTGTAAACATGCCAACGGAAAATAGTTTCAAATATTCCTGACACAGCTCATACATATGGAACAGAGCTAATATGATTGTTTGTCTTGATTCAATTACAGATTCACATTACCTGGGAATTCTGGGAATAGTTTTGTAAAATTTAATCTTGGAAAATAAAAACTTAAATTTTTCCTTAAAGAAAGAATAAACAATAGAGTGGGAAGAGAAATGCAAAAGCAGGGCGATTATAACTGGTGTGAAGAAAGAAGGAAGGAACATAAAACACTTTGATCTGCAAAAGCAAACCTTATCGGGGAATATTTGTGCTTTGAAACTCTGCTCTGTGTTCTGCCTTGAAGCTGTGCTGTGAGCCAAGTAAAACTGCACTGCTTGCCACACCACCACAAATTTCAATGTTGTGCTTCTATATATACTATGACTTCTATGTAAAATACTCTTAATTGGTAATAATTTAAAAATTTACATCGAGTCTATACTATGAAGCAGTTGCTACTTAAGTATATTATGATCTTTAAAAAAGTATATTATGATCTTATTTACTCAAAGGGTCTTGTGAGATATCAATTATTTTCAGCTATTTTACAAATAAGGAGAATGAGGCACAGGAAAGGTAAGTGACAACCCCAAGAAAGCATAGTTAATAAGTGGAGGAGATAGGACTGCAGCAGTCTGTGTATCTGCTCTTAAACACTGCAATATACTTAACCAATTTAAAAAATTCCAAATCCATTTCAGGCAGGCATTGGAAATTGGAAGATAGCTTTGAGAGAAGTGTTAAGCCCTAACTTTAATATCATCCTAATGCTGCTATTCTACAAAGCCTCACTTTGGCTTAATGTTCCTAAGGTTAAATCTGAAGGGATGTTTTGGAGTTTGGGAATATTACCTGCCTAAGGAAACACAGGGGCTAAAAATTGAACAAAGAAGGTGCACCTTGTGAAATTTAACATATCAATTTCTAAAGAAGGATGTGAACATCTCAAGTTAGATATGCATGCAAGTTAAGCTAAGGTTAAAAAAAAGTATAGACTTTAAATCTAAGTTGAAACTAATTAGGTGTGTTGTATCCTTGGGCAAGATCTTATCTTTCCGAGCCTCAATCTTCTTATTTGTATAAAGGAGATGGTGCTAAGATAGTTACAAGAATTAAAAATTATGAACACATAATATAAATAATTTGCTCATAAATGATCTTAGTAAAGTATTAAATATTATAACAACCTGAATAGTGACTATGTTCAACTTTACTAATGGTAATATATGAAAAGAAAGGTCGACATAATGGGTTGAATGATGGCCTCCCAAAAGATGACCATGTCCTAAGTCCTAGAACCTATGGATGCGACCTTCTTTGGAAAGAGGGGCTTTACATATGTAATGAAGTCAAGATCTTGAGATACGGAGATCATCTTGGATTACAAGTGTGGGCCCCAAATCTAATGACAAGTGTCTTGATGAGAGACACAGAGCAGGAGGCAATGTGACCAAGAAGCAGAAATTGAAGTGCTGTTGCCATAAATCAAGGAAGCCTAACAGCCCCACGCAGCTGGAAGACACAAGAATGGATTCTCCCTTAGGGCCTTCAGAAGGAGTGCAACCCTATCAACACCTTGATTTCAAACCTCTGGCCTCCAGAACTTGGAGAGAATAAACTTCTCTTGTGTGAAGCCACCAAGTTGTGATAATTTGTTATGACAGCCCTACGAAATGAATACAGTAGAGATGATTGGTAGGGAACTATTACACCATAATAGAAAACAGTCCTTCTCATAGCTTCCTGCCCTCGGTCTCTCAATTAACAGGAACACACTGCATCCAGTTTATTCCAACCTGAGCTAGGTTATGCGGATTCAAAGTCACTGCTCTACAATCGGACGGTGACTGTCCACAGTCCCTGCTGTCTAACAGCCACTAAAACAAGACAACCAACCCACTGTGGTATTTCTCATTATATGTGAGCTTATTTGGAAAGGAACCTGTGATAGATAACATGAGAATACTCATTTTACACTAAAAAAAAAAGTGTCTCTTGGCAAAATAATCCAGCAGTGGTGTCATTTTCAAAGCTATTGATCATTTACCTGCAATGACCATATTTAGAAAAGCAATGAGCTCATTAGAGGAAACAAGGAATCCAATTTCATTAGGTATTAATGCTCAGGGGCACACTATGAGATTGCTTGGTATTCACACTTGGTTAAGGTACGTGAGAATAGTGGCTGTAATTAACTAAACTTCTGTGTTAATACAGCACTTACTGGAGACACCCTTAAAGGTGCCTTTGTGCACAAAAGACAAGGTTAAAAGATCTTATATTATTTATCATATTTAGGAAAGCCCCTCCTTGTCTGTAATATATAATCTTTACTTACTTATCCCTGTGTTATAAAATGGCTTATTAAGAACTTCCTAAAAGGCAAGTAAATTTAAATTCTTAAAAGTTTTAAGACAAGGTTCTGTTTAAAAAGCAGACTGAGGCTTGAAATATTATGATTAACCTTTCTTAAAGGGCAAAAATGCAAAATGTTAACTAATAATTCTTATCTTACAGGGTCATTCAAAATAGAAGATTCCAATTTTAAGCTTACTCTTTTCTTTTTTAACATGCAATTTATGCATTAATAAATATAGATAATGATACAAGAGGAATTTCTAAATTATTTCAATGAATATTTATCCTGAAGTAAGGAGCAGATTATCTCTTCGATGGGGAGAACTCAGTTTATCCAAGATGTAACAGTAAAAGTACAAACATGAGGCCAGCATAAATCTCTTAATATTAATTACTTGCAATAGTAAAACATAGAGATCTTACAGAACAGTCCAGGTTTCTGGCTTCTGTTAGAAACTTGGTCCTTCTGGCCACCTAGACTCCTCAGTCCCACATAACAACAATTAGGGCCAGGTGAGCAGCTGCTCCCATTAGGTGGGGTTTGTGTTCACAGGTTCCTCACCCGCTACCTAGGCAGCCTCTCTCATGGATGTTGACTCCTGGCATATAATAATGAGAACACCTCCCTTTGCCTTCAAATTGTCAAATTTCTACCTATCATTCAAGTCCTACTTTATTTTTTTATTTTTTTTTTAAAGATTTTATTTATTTATTTCACAGAGGGAGAGAGATCACAAGGAGGCAGAGAGGCAGGCAGAGAGAGAGAGGGGGAAGCAGGCTCCCCGCTGAGCAGGGAGCCCGATGCGGGCCTCGATCCCAGGACCCTGAGATCATGACCTGAGCCGAAAGCAGAGGCATTAACCCACTGAGCCACTCAGGCGCCCTCAAGTCCTACTTTAAAGACATTCCTTCTTCCACGAAGTTCTCCCAGTTCCTCCAGCTGGAGTTAATTTCATACAATAATTTGTCCATATTCTGTAGTATTTATAATACTGCATTATTTTTTATGTGGATTTATGTACATCTCTCTCTCATGTCTGTCTTTTGTCATCTTTCAACTTTTATTCATTGATTGTCTGTCAGGCATCAGTCAACAGATTAACGAAATGCTAGGGATACAGCAGGGACCAAGACAGGTGTGGCACCTTGTTGCAGGGACCTTTCAGACCCTTCTGCTGGAAACATAAGAGATGCTGAATAGTTTTTTATTGAGAAAGGAAAAGTAGGTCAATTTTTCAAATCCACACACATTAACTGTCATTTGAACTCTGGCTGATACACTGTATGCATAGTCGATGCTTAATCTGTGCTTTTGACTTGACTGAATAGAAAAACAGCTGAATCCGAGAGTCAAAGGACTATTACTTATCAACAGAGTTTATACTGACTTGCTGTCAGCCTGAACCCTATCTACTCAACAGGCTCTGGGAAGTGTTTACCATAGGACTCAGGATGAGCCAGATATGACTCCAGAGAAAGCTTTGGGAACCTGTATTAACCATGCCTCTTCCCCGTTGAATTTATAGTATCCTAAATTAGCTCCTTAATCCTGGGATTTCTTATTCTGATCTCTTTACCAGCCTTCCATTAAGGCTTCTCTATCCTAGTCTTTGCCAATTTTTCTTTCCTTATCACTCCAGAAATACTAACAAGCAGCAACACACAATTTTGCCTGCCTTGCTTTGTTTCCTGTAGTTTTGCATGTGTTTGTTTTGCCTCCAAGTATCTTACCTATCTTTTGAGAATTAGAGAAACTTAAAAATATTTTAGCTCATTGGCATTTATTTTTCTCCAGCTACGTGGGAGAAAAAAAATATATATATACAAATACACACACACACACACACACACGATAGGCTTAGCAAATATTTATTGTGGGTTGACCACTATCAAATAAAATTTTTCTTTGTCAATATGCATTAGGTTATAAAAGTATATGCAGTGGGATGTGTGTGTAAGTATAATGCATATAGGAAGAAGTATGCATAAACCAACAGTATAGTGGAATAAGTCACGAAGATATATTATTTTAAAAACCACCTTGCATCCACATACTAGAGGAATTTACACTTTTCACATCACTGTGCTATTCTTGTGCTAATGTACTTGAACACTGAAGATGCAACTGACTGTTTCTAGTATTTAAATATATTTATTAAGATGCAAAAGTTTTAATAATATTATAGGAAGTAGCAGGTTTTACTACTAAGACTTGAAACAATTTCAATCTTAACATGAAAGTAGTTTGGTTCTGAACTTTTATACTATGTTTATAGTATCAATAGTTCTGAACTTTTATTTGAATATTTTATATTATTTTTCTTAGTATACTGGCTTTAAAAGAACTCAAAACAGGTATTTATAATGATAAGGAAGCAAGATTAATATAGCATAATAGTTGTTAACTTTCCTTTCTTTTCCATTTAGGTGCCATGAATTTATTTGCTAACCTACATTTGGTTTAGTTCTGCCTACTTATTTGTGGAGGACTGGCTAAAGGTATAAATGGCAAGAATGAGATAATGCACACTTAATAGGTAAAATATAATTTTTGTGGCCTTATGGTTATATGACCTAATTTACATATTTGAACTATCTATTTCAATTTTAACATTTATTGTTTAATNTATTTACATATTTGAACTATTTCAATTTTAACATTTATTGTTTAATTTGTTTAAGTCACACGTTTGATCATTTTAGAANAATTTACATATTTGAACTATCTATTTCAATTTTAACATTTATTGTTTAATTTGTTTAAGTCACACGTTTGATCATTTTAGAATGCTTACGAGAGTATCATATCACAGCTTTGCCATGACAATTGCATCAATTGTGACAGATCACGATGTATGTTGAATGAATGATAATAAAATATTCATTTACTTTTTTCTCTCTTCTTTTCTTCATTTCTGTCTTTATTTGAAGCACCAGGCAGAAAAGTTTTATTCTCTGGGCCAGAATGCACTCTTCACCAACCTTACTATACCTCCCAGGGAATTAGATTTTTATTCCTATCTTATAAAAAGAGGGACCAAGCCCATATCCTGAAAAAGTTTAAATTGTAGTAAGATAAAAAATCTTTCCTAAGAAAAGGTGGTGGTCTCCCTATAGAGATACTTCTCATTTATGGCTCAGTGTGTGATTCCCAAAGATCACTTCGTGTTATATTTCATTCATTTATTCATTCTTTTCATAAATATGCCAAGTATTTTAATATGTGGCCAATCAATTCATGTGAATCACAAGTTCCCATGATTTGGAAGTTGGTGCTAGGTGCGGTAAGAGATCGTGAGATGAACAAGAGAATATTCGTAGCCGCCAGTGTCTGCTGAAGGAGTTCACAATGAGTTGAAAAGTAAAACTAGTACATAAAAAATCAGAATACATGCTAGGTGTAGTAACTTCAATATTTAGTTTATGTCTAAAACAACTGCAGCATTATTACCGTCATTAGAAACCCAAGAGTAAAAGCTGGTTATGGGGATAAAGTAAATACAAATATAAGAAACTTTCATTTGAGGTAATAAAATTTTAATCATAATACTGTTGGGTATATAGCAATTTCTCAGTAAATAATCAACACCAGAGTAACTGAAAATGGATTGTTCTTGTGAAAACATTCTTTCCTTCTGATAACTGAAAGACCAGTAACTTTTTGAAGAAACTACTTTTTTATTTCAGTGTGGATAATGAAGAATTAGTTATCATCTAATTTAGTTAACATACTAACAATATAATTAATTCACAATTTATTTTTCTTTTTAAAATGTATTCAATAGGTACCTTATGCTATGTTGTCTCCATTGTCTGCCTCATTCCCTGGCTAGACAAAAAGGGAGCAGTCGTTAAGTACAAAAATGGGCAAACCACAGCTCAGAGAAGTAAACAAAATTTCTCCGAGAGAATCAATAGTGAAAACAGGAATAGAACGTAAATCTCATATCTCTCCCTTCAGTGAAC
>LNAC01000824.1:502341-629065 GCA_002007465.1 Ailurus styani
TAGAAGCCAGAAGAAAATTAAAAGCAATAATAATAATAATAAATGCAAAAATAATACACATCAAAATAGAAAGATTATTACTTTCTTTTCCTAAGTCCAACTTGAGAGTCTAACAAATAAAATTAGGAGAAAAAAATATAGAAACTAGCTCTTGGGTATCTTTCCTAAACTTCATAGAGGTGACATTATAGCATTTGTTAGTACAAATTGTTCCCCTCAGGATGTACATAAGAGAGCAGATTGGGTTGCTATGTGGTCTTTCAGTTACTGATATATTGTTTCTTTTTCTTACCTACACTTTCTGAAGACTTACTAATGAATAGTAGCTGATTTTGAAGATTAGATTTTTACTCAGTTCTACCTCTCTCAGATTCCTCTAGCCACAGGAAATTATTGTAAATTTCAAAATAGCTTCTTTCTGAGGTTCTCCGGCAAGAAAAATAAAATGCTTCAAATGTGAACCACTCACTCATTTCTTACATAACAGTTGGCTTCCAAGAGCAGCTTGTTTTTGAAAGGGTTTTGTAAATCCGTATCTGTTGCCGTACTTCGGGACCCACTGGAAAGACTTGTTCTCCCGCAGAGTACTTGTTCTTACTTGCAAACTCCTTAAAATAGCATTTTTCTCTTGCATAGTAATTGGGTAAGTTTGCTATCCCTTGAGTTTGATTACCCAATTTCTTCCATTATCACTTTTTAAGAGAGGCTCTCATGCTACTCATAATGCCATCATCAAGATTAGTAAGTGTTTGATTGTGAGAAAGGATGTCACCGGAATGTTTTTCAGTTTAGTATATGCAGCAGTGGAAGAGGTGAGTTTCTGGAGGGTTCAGGGACAGGGGTTATGTGATTACCTTCGTGTGAGTTCATCCTGATGAAAAATGAGGGATTATTCAGTTACCTCATCTATAAAATGGGATAACAAGACCACCTACCTCATAGCTTAGCGGTGATGATTAAATGAGCTAATAAGGTAAGACTCAGTAAGTAGTAAGTAAGGAGTAAGTCCAACCATGTTGGCTATTATGTCTTTCCTTAGTCCTGCTAAGTGTCCTGAGACAGTGGGACTGAGAGAAAATTTGGACAGGCTTGGGTCAGAAAAAGAAGGTGCTGACTTCTTACCTCCAGGGAATCGTCAGCATTCACCATCCAACAGTCCGTCCAGGTGGCCACAACCAAGAACCCAGTAGAGAAAAAGGCAAAGAAGCAGGCGGCGTACTGAAGGAGATCCCTCATTTTGGCGAGCAGCCTGTCTGGAAGGGACACATGGGCAGCTGCCAGGCCTGGGCCCACTCAGGTGGCTGGAATGCTGTCAGGCTTCTGAGCTTCTGCTACCTGGGGATGTGAAAACACCAGGCTTTTACTTCTCCTCACACCCCACTGCAGACGTCTTAAGTTGTGGTCAGAGTAATGCGAACAGGCTGTGACCCGCCGAGGGGTCCTGGAGGTCATTACCCATAGCACCCAGCCTCCAGTCAGAAGACAGGTCAGTCAAAGTGCTGAGTGTGTTTTGGGTGGGGGAGAAAAGGAGACCTGGTAACGTTTTCTGCCCAGACTGTGAGCTGATGTGAGATGATGGTCACCTGAGGCACGTGCCAGGGCCAAGATGGAGAGAAGGAAGAAGGGTCCCACCCCATGCTGACGCCTGTAAGCTGATCTTTCTCAGGCCCTCCAGGGAAAGTGAGCTATTCCCCTCCCCCCCCCCCCCCCGTCAGGAGTCTACACGGTTGACTGCATGCTATTTTATTATGAGGACTATTTTAATATGCGTTGACTACCTTAGACAGACGGGCCACCGCTGCAACTATGCTCAATAAGTGCTAGCTCCAGGGAATTTGCATTCCACAGTGCTGGGCAGAACAGCCCCTTGAAGGGGTTCCAGCACCTGGCCCCAGGTAAGCCACAGCGCCTCACCTTGGGGCACCACAGAGTGCGAGGGAGGGCGTGGGCATTTCATGCAGGCAGCTCTGAGCTGAACTCCTCACTCTGAAGCTGAGAGGCTGAGGGCACTTGGGTTGCGGTTTCTGTAATACTAGAGGTATGAATGCCATCTTCATGAGATGTTTGTGAGAATTAAACGATACTGTGTCTCTACATCATTTAGAAGACTATCTGACAAAAGTACCTAAATGGTAAACATTAACAGGACCAAGAATTCCCTATAGGATTACTTTTCTCCCATGGACCACTGTTTGAATATATGTCCAAAAAAAAAAATCCTGTTTATGTTAGGAAAAAGGATTTTAAAATAAGTGTTGATATAGCCCGGGAAACTGCAGCTTTACTTATACCGAGTGGGTAGTTTTATTTGGTATAAATATTCCACTTGATCTTAGCCAAAAGGCCGAGAAGCAATTGGTATAAATATTCCATAACCAGTAGTCTTTTAAAAAATACTTAAAAGAGCATACGTACACCATTTTATCATCAGATAGATTTCTCTAAACTAAAACACAAAATTCAAGCGATAATAATAAAAACTATTTTGCATGGTTCTTAATCCAAGAGAGAGGGAGACAGAAAAAAGATGGGGTTGGTGAGGAACAGAAGAATTACAAATAGGTCATTACTTTGGGAAGAATCGGCTACTAAGAGAGTTATTTTAGGAACAGCTCAAGGAAGGATTCCTTTTTTTTCCTCCAAATTAAAAGTGATTGGGTTATACTATTTAGGGTAAAAGCCTAAAGCAAGTATTGATACAATAACTTTGAGGGTATATTAAAATAATAAGCTTTTACGACTCGAACTTGTTTTTTTCTCATTTTAATTCACTTGTATTCAAATATATAAATGTAAATTTAAAAGTAAACTTAAATCCAAAAGTTGATGTAAAACCATATGTGGACTATAAACCCAAATGTCACCATAAACAAGTATATATATGTTAATGGTAATCATTAATTTGTAAGGTACATTAGGGATGCTTTCAATTGTACTTATTTTATTGACTTATTTTATTTAACAATTGGGAAAAATAATGTTTGTTTTTTTAAAGTGCTTGTTCAAAGAATGGAATTACCTATGGTGTAAGGCAGCTACAATGCACACATGCTCCTTTGGTGAGTCACAAATCTTTCCCTGTGCCCTAAAATCTAAAACGTTCACGCTCTATTGATCTGGGAGAAGAAACCCATTCCAAAAGCACACAGCCCATTACAGGAAAAGTCCCACACTTAGCAGCTAGCTTTGCACCCAGGGACTTTTCACAATGAACTCTTCCTGCTAACAGTGCACCCAGGGCAATGGGTGTAAAATTTCAGCACACCCTAGAATCTCCAAAGCCACTTGTTATAAATGAGGAAGTGAGGGCTCCAGCCTCAAAGATTTGGATTCAGGAAACCAGGCATGGGGGCGGGGGCAGGCATTCACACTTTATAAATGTCTTGTATGAAATTCTGATTCTGAAACAGATACTTTGAGAGACTAAGAAGAACAGAAGAAAAATACTATTGATCACAAAGGTATGGGAAGGGAGATGTCAGAATTGTATCTTTGGTGCCGTCACTTTTCTCGTGAGGACCAATAGCAGGTCCCAGATCCAAGTATGAGGACTTAATGGAGAGGACACTGAGCGCATTGTAGGATCGACAAGCAAACACACACATGCACACATGTGTCTTGGGAAATCAGAGATTCTTCCACAGGAAAGGTAGAGACTATAACTTAATTTATTAATTCCCCAAGTTGTACTGGACATTGTTAATGGTGGAAGGTGGAGGTACTATTCCTGCAAGTACAGAACTGTTCCAGAATCAGAAGTTTGGTACTTTTAGGGAATAACATAAGACAAATCCAGTTTCAATGTTTTTTCTAGGGGTGAGGCCATAATGTGAAAGGGGACCTATAACATAAGGCTGAATTCAGTGTTACCTAAATGGAGTTGTTCACTTCACACCATGAGCCTGGCTCTGGGAGGCTCACTGGAGCTTCTCAAAGACAGGGAGGGACCAGGTCTATCATCTTCCATGTTTTCTGTGTCCCCAGAACCTAGCCTAGGACCGAAGCCAGAGTAGTCTGTCCATAAATGTGTGCTGCACGGAATGGAACCAACACGGGATTGAGTTGATAAAGCTAATTATGGGAGTCTAGAGCCTGGGCAGAGATCGAGAGGGATTTGTCTGTAGAAGCTTCTGAGCAACTTGTTCTGCTTCTATGCCCTCCAGCCTCCCAGCTGCCTGCACACTGAAATTGTCCTCAGAAATACACACGTCTTCCACCACGAAGTCTTTCCTACTCTGTGAGTCAGGGCGGCGCTTCCTTTCTTGGGTCCCGGGCACATTAGTTAGAAATGGATTTGTCTGTAGAAGCTTCTGAGCAACTTGTTCTGCTTCTATGCCCTCCAGCCTCCCAGCTGCCTGCACACTGAAATCGTCCTCAGAAATACACACATATTCCACCACAAAGTCTTTCCTACTCTGTGAGTCAGGGTGGCGCTTCCATTCTTGGGTCCCAGGCACATTAGTTAGAAACGGACAGGGCTTCCCAATGTAGTAGAAGCACAAAGGACAATTATCACCGTTCATGTGGCACAGCAGTGTTTACAAAATATTTTCAAATGCATTATCTCATCTAAGCTTCATGAAGACAGCTTTGTTTTATTCAACAGAGCATCCCAAGTGCTGAAAATTCTGCCTGGTATGCAGTAGGTCTTAACAAATATCAGCTGAGTTGAATTGAATCCTCCCAGCTCCCAAGTTTCACAGAAGAGGAAATTAGGTTGGACCGGTTGTTTCTGAACCGTCCAGGGTCCCCCAGGATCAATCCTAGGCTGGCAGAACGGGTGCTATGATCTTTGCAGCTCCAGAGCTCCCTGTTGTGCACGATCCCCAAGACATTTTGGTCCATTCATAAACACTGTGTTCGCTGGGGCCCACACTACTCCTGGTTGAAGCTTTAGAGCCACCTGGTGAGGAAGAGAATGGCGTCCTCAGCCTAGCAGCTGGGCTGCTGGTTAATGAAAGGAGCGCATTGTACCACAGGGAAGGCTGCAGTTCTCCTGTTCGCCTCTAGGTGGAAGCAGCTCTGCATTTTCGGTTGAGAAAGACAGCAAGTGGTTTTCCTGTTAACTCCGTTGTTTCTGTTAGCGTCACTAACTGTCCCTCCTATCTATGCTCTTTATAATAATACAAGTCCTTAGAATGAATAGTTGATTCACACCACAACTTATGAATAATCTTCTCACTCATTTGTAATTGCCCAGAGCTCACTGGGAAAACCTACACAGTAAAATCAGTTGCTGTGGTCGAAGGTCATGCTGACGATAACCAATAGCAAAATAAATCAGTAGTTAAAAGCTTGGACCTCAGAGTCAGGCAAACTCGAGTTCAGGCTAAGCTACTTAACACATGTGAGCTCCTAGGCAAGCTACTTAATTGCCTGCTCAATAAAGTGAGAATTATGCATTCTGTCTAAGATGGCTGAGAAAAATAAGTAACATTTTTCAAGGTCTTAATACAGTGCCTGGAAAATAAAAAGCAATCAATGAATTATGATATCAGAGTAGATGAGTTGAAACCCCTTTCCCTAGGCATATAATAAGTGTGGGAACTCTCACCCTTCTCCATGGTGACAGGGGAGTGGGACTCAACACATACCACCAGCTGTCTCTAAAAGTATCTCCTAATAATTTATCTCTTTTCTTGCAGTTCATCTGGTATGGTGGGAGGAGGGATTGGGGATGGGCTGGCAGGGCTGAGATAGCGGGGCCACTAAGAGTTGTGACACAGGTTCTAAGCCACCACTTTTGCAACCTCTGCCTGGGGTCTCTCGTCCCATTGTGGAATGTGGTACTTATCGTCTAGTGACCTCAGTTGAAACTGAGACTAAAATGTATCCAATTGAAAAACCTATTATACAGGCTTATGTGATGTTAGACTGAATTCTAGTATTCATCCTGGACAGATCATGCTGGAATTTGTTGTTTAGTTCTGAGTACCATCCTTTAAGGTAAACTGGAGCCCATCTAGAGGAGAAGTTTCCAGTTAGTGAAGGTAGTGAGGAGATTCATAGGCATCTCATATCAGGTGTGGCTGCAGAATGTTAGGGTGAAGACAACATTTTAAATCTAAATAAAGGAGACAGTAAACATGATAGTGGGTTTTAAATAATAGGAGGATTGCCATGTGGGAAAGAAATGATGGTCTTTCTGGGAGGCTTCAGAAAATGTAACTAAAAAATATTTAAAAGCATAGAAAGGTAGAATTGGATTCAATTAAGGGGAAAATTTCCAACAATTAGAAATGACTGAAAGGAAGTGGTCTGTTCTGCTGGGTTTCTTGACATTGAAGATATTCAAATAGGAAAAGGATCACCATTGGTAGAGTTCATGAATTAGCTCATGATGGAATATTTGAACTCTCCAATTTGGAGAATGCTCGGGAGAGCATGAAGTTCTAGAAATTTATGCTCTTAATTTATCTCTTACCTTACATAGAATGTGAGTCTTCCTTAATCCAAGGCTCAGAGATGGCTCAGTGAATCATTCATCAAAAATCACACCTCAGTTCAGTAGCAGTGCATATACATCACTACTCGTTCTGTAACTTATTTCACCTGGAAAAACAAGTCTTCATCATGGTGCAGTCCAGTTCAGCCTTCAAGGGTGCTTTGGGTGAACCATGCTAGAATAAACCTGGTATCAAAGGTTCGCATTTTACTTCTTTTAAAGTTAACACGTAACTCGAAAAGCCACCCCAACATGAAACTTTTCTCTCTCTCTCTCTTTTTTTAAGATTCCATTTATTTATTTGACAGAGAGAGAGAGAGAGATCACAAGTAGGCAGAGAGGCAGGCAGAGAGAGAAGAGGAGGCAGGCTCCCCACTGAGCAGGGAGCCCGATGTGGGACTTAATCCCAGGACCCTGAGATCATGACCTGAGCTGAAGGCAGAGGCTTTAACCCACTGAGCCACCCAGGCGCCCCGAAACTTTTCTCTTGACTGGCCTCTACCCCTGCATATACATCTTTATGTTCACTATTTAATTGGTATTAAGTGAATCTAGCAGAATCNCTTTTCTCTTGACTGGCCTCCACCCCTGCATATACATCTTTATGTTCACTATTTAATTGGTATTAAGTGAATCTAGCAGAATCAGGCCTGATCTCACAAGCTGAAATTTTTTCAATTGACTCTAGCACATTCAATTTGCCGTTACTAATGTTTTCTCACCATTTTGCCTTTCATTCTTGTTTTGTCTCCACATATGTAAGTATTCATTTACAGAGTCCGTTTCAGCTCGTCTTTTCAAATTACAAAGGCTGTATGAATGGCAGCTGTTCAGGGTATCCTTAATCCATGCTGGGCAAGGAAACACTGAAATTGTCAAGAAGCTGTCGGAAATGCTCTTATACACTGTCAGGCTGTGTCCTTGTCACTACCCTTGTACTCACCCTTACAATCCAGGGGACTCAATTACCGTACTCTTAGTTCAGCATTCGGGAATGACAACTGCACCAAGAAAGTTCCTATCAAGACAGTGGAGTACTGACTTCCGGTTTCATTCAATACACTGGTGCTAAATGATATCAGTGATAAATTAATGTTATCAAGGGCCTAGAGGTAGGAGGAAAAAGTACAAGATGAAGGAACACTGAGTGCTCTGCTATATCCATAGTTTAGTATATGTTTAAGTCAGTCAAGAAAAAATAAAGCTAGAGTGGCATGTTATAGTCACATTGTGGAACATATTCAATTCCAGATGGAGGAGCATGGATTAATTTATTAGTTGTTGAGTCAATGAAGATTTTAGACAAGAAAGCAAGAGTGATCAAGTAGCAGAGACCAGGTACCATCCCTTTTTATTGCTACCTGTAAACTTAATTCCTATCTGCCCTAATCCTTAGCCTTTAACCAGAGTGATCTCCAGCAACCAGAGGAAGCAAATAGAAGCTATGCCTAGTCAACTAATTATATTTTAGGAAATTACCTTCACTCTTACCCTTGCTCTTTGCCCCACATACCCCACACCACTGCTCTGTCTTCCAGTGGCTTCCTGGATTCAGAGCCTTTGGAGTTTATCTGTCATTTAAATCCCAGTGGTGACCCCTTGGACTTGCCAATAAACCAGATGCTCTAGTTTTTACCTGTGGTTGTCCCCAGGACACAGCTTGTACTCCCCCTCCTGGCCAATCTGAATAACCTCCATCCCATCCTGCCTCAACTCTGGTCCCTGGGACCCCACCTTGTATCACTTATTTGTAAAACCTGTTTCCTTCTGCTCACCAAGAAGACACAACTCCATGCCTTGATTGGCTCTCTGATGCCTTGGCATGTGACCTAAAATCCTACTCATTTAGTAACAAATTCATCAGCTTAGTTCTTTTTTTTTAATTTTCATAATTTTTCTACAGTTTATATGTCCAGCATTATTTTCACAGTCAGCCTTAAGCTGGAGGGCATTATGGAGTGAAAAGAGAACAGAAATGCAAAGGACTTGATTGCTCAGGGGAAAGAGAGCATGGTGGGGGCATTTTGCTATTCCCTCTCCATATCCTATGCTGTGCTCCATGTAAGTGACCATTGCTGGAACCACTAATACCCTGACATTTCCTAACTTATATCTTTGCTCCTTTTGCTATGTCTTCAGGAATGATCCCCACTAAAAGCCCAAATCTACTTATCCCAAACCTGTATATCTTTCAGGATACCTTTTTCAGAAAGCCTGTTATTAATAACATGGGACAAAATTTTTCTTTCCTGATGTTTTCTCTGTACATCTTGTGATGGTTAACTTTATGTTATCAACTTGGGTGGGTCAGAGGGTACCCAGATGATTGGTCAAACATTATTCTGGGTGTTTCTATGAGGTGTATGGGGTGAGATTAATATTTAAAGCATACTAAGTAAAGAAGATTGTCCTCCTTAACATGGGTGGGTCTCATCCAATGCTCTGAAGGCCTGAATAGAAAAAAGCTAAGCTCCCTCCCAGGAAGACAGAATTCTTCCCATCAGACTGCCTCTAAATTGGGACATTAGCTTTTCTCTTCCCTTCAGACTTTTTTTTTTTTAAGATTTTATTTATTTATTTGACACAGAGAGAGAGATCACAAGTAGGTAGAGAGGCAGGCACAGAGAGAGGAGGAAGCAGGCTCCCTGCTCAGCAAGGAGCCCGATGTGGTGCTCTATCCAGGGACCCTGAGATCATGACCTGAGCCGAAGGCAGAGGCTTTAACCCACTGAGCCACCCAGGCGCCCCTTCCCTTCAGACTTGAACTGAAACATTTGCTCTTCCTTGGTCTGGAGACTGCCAGCCTTTAGTGGGGACTATATCATTGGTTCTCCTGGTTCTCAGACCTGCAGACTTTGGACCAATTCTTCTGGGTCCATCTCAACCATACATCCATATATATATATGGATGAACCATTCATCCTGTATATATATAATATTCCATTAGTTCTGTTTCTTTGTAGGTCCCTGACTATTAATATACCTCTCCTAAGACCATTAAATATTACCCCCTCTTTGCTCACCCAGTCCTTATCAGTGCAACTCCTATTCTAGTCACTATGCAATTTTTTTCTTAACCTCTGGTTACTTATGCCTCTGAACATATGTTTATGCTCTTTCTTCTGACTGGGATGCTTTTTATTTATTTTTTGCCATATATTATAATCCTAACTATCCTCAACTTCATGAAGCCTGATTTGATATGGTTAGCTCATTCTTCTCTCCACTGGACTTGTAATCAATAGTCACATAGTTTAGCATGTCATTATTTCAAGTTTTCTGTATGTTAGTTTCATGTCTCCAGATGATGTTTAACAAAACAAAACTCTCCAGTAGAAAGAGTTAGGCATAAAATTAGGCTTGATATCCAAAAATCAATAAAACATCATTCAAGAAGTTTGCAGTGAAATGGGAAGATAGATAGGTGATAGATAGATAGATAAATAGATTGATCAATCTTGCATTGAAATATATGTTTCTTGAAAAATGTTTTAGGTACATAAATGGAGTGATTAATATCTCTAGGCAACAATTTTTAAGTCTTCATGGAAGAGATGATTGTTGATTTGGTACTTAAATGACAAGAATTTGCTGAACACAGAAGTTGGAAAAATTGTGCTGCTGTCAAGGGAACAGAGGCCCAGGGGTACATCAGATTATTCAGGAAGAAGTTTGTGACAATCATGCTATAAGCAAATGAAGCAGGAATTTTTTTAAATTTTGCCTGTGCTTTAAATATTCAACAGTGTAAGGCACCTGTGTCTCTCAGTTGGTTAAGCATCAGACTCTGGGTTTTGGCTCAGGTCATGATCACAGGGACATGAGTTCAAACCACATACCAGGCTCTGCTTCCAGAACAGTTTGCTTGTTTCTCTCCCTCTGCTCCTACCCCAGCTCATGCTCTCTCTCTCTCTCAAATAAGTAAATAAATAAAATCTTTAAAAAATAAACAAAAATAAATAAATGTTCAACAATGCTGAGTACAGTGGTTATTACATCATCATTATAGAATCTCACAAGTTGGGGTTATTTGTTGAAGAATATAAGCTTCCTGGAAATAGAAACTACCTAGTTTTATTGAAATCCAGGGTTTAATACATGTATGTTGAGTGAATGAATAAATTAATAAATGAGTTCCACGTGTCAGGCATCATGCAGGAAACTCATCAGAGAACAACATTCTGGTGGGAGAAGGATACTCAATATTTAGGCTCTTAATAGATATTTGCTCTCTGTCAGATAAAGATATAAGTTTACTATGCACATTCTAAATATTCCTTCTGCAGTGACCCAGTAACCGTATAGTTTATTTGGAATATATTTTACATTTAAAAGGCAGGACATTTTAGTAGAAAATGCTGAGCTAGAATTCCATTCATTTGATTCAGTCCAAAGTACACTTTAGATTTTCTTAGCTTTTATGATAATGAAGGAGTTTTAAAATTGTCCAGTAAATTTCATCATTGTAGATAGTCAATTTATGTAACTGAGGTACAAAACAAAACAAAACTTCAAGTTAATTTCTTTACCTATGCTTTACATGAATAAAAATTCTATATATCAGTTTTTAAAGAATTAATGGAAAGAACTATCAACTTATCTTAGTTATATTTAACTGGACTTCATGAACATTTTCACTTACATTATTTCGTTTTGTATTTAAGACATAACTAGAACGGCACCATATCACCATTTTGTAGATGAGGAAAAGGAGGACCATTTGTCAAGTGACTTAACCAAACTGACAAAACCGGCAAGTGGCAGAATCCAAGTTTGGATCTTAGACAGTCAAAGTGGAACACAGGCAGGAGTCCAATGGAAACTATAAAAGCCAAGATAGATGAGTCAGGGAAATGGAAGTCCTTCTGAGGAGAACGAGGCCCACTCACACCTGGCAAATATTCGGGGATAGGCTTCTACAACCACCTGGTACCTGGAGTCAAAATCTTGACCCCATAAAATCTTAAAGCAGGATTCAGATGTAAGATCAATGTAAGGTTGCATAGGATAGAATCACAGGGCCTGGCACTCATAACATTTGGATTTTTATCCCGGTACTACAAACGCTCTCTACTGAAACTATGAAGCAAGTCACTTTACTCACTTGAATTTATCAGTGAAATAGTTTCAACCAGTCTGCCCTCAGGGAGGCAGTGAAATTGAGTGACATCACTCATGAAAGGTGGAAGGCTCCATTGTACTTTGTGTCCTGTTTTACACATATGTAGAAACACCGGAAAGTTCTACTCTCCTTTAGAAAGACTTTCTCCTGCCACTCTGCTCCCTTCCCTCTCTCTCACAAACCTACCCACTGCAATCCTCTTCCATCTTTAAGGAATGTCTCAAATGTTATTTTCTTATGAGTACACTGTGCGGCCCCCATTTGTATGTACTCTCTGCTTTGAATTAATATTAATTCTTGGTTTATAATAATAATATATATTACATATAATGATAATAATTATTATCATTGCAAACATTTATGGAGGGCTTATAATATGACACAGACAGATCTCATTGCTTTTCAAATATCATGTCTTTTCATTCTCCCAATGATCAGAAGAGGCCATTGCTATTATAAACACACATGTTGTGGATGAGGAAACAGGTGACTAGAGTGATATTATAAACTATCCCTGGTTTTACAACTAGTATATAATGGAGCCAGAATCCTGGGTCAGACTGACTCCAGAGAACAAGGTGCTAATGCCACTGGGTTAATAGAGACTTCAATCTTACATTAGCACTGTACTTTTTCCTACTAGATCACTGGAAACCCATGATCAAAATCGGAAGACTATCTTGGAGATAATCTTTTTAGCCATCTTATTTTGCAGATGAAGAAAATAAGACTCCAGGAAAATTTCTTACTCAAGGTGACACAACTGTTAATGAGACAGATAGGACTAAAACCTTTTCCTTTTGTCACTTTCCACCATGCCTGCAAGATTCACAAGGGCGTAGAGGGCACCTCCTCATCTTCTTACCACCTGCACACACACCTCCCTACAGCAAATGCCTAAAAGTTAAATTTTATTGGATTATTTTTAATCAAAGATCACTAATTAGAACACACAGAGATATCAAAGTAGATTATGGTTGTTAGTGACATATATCAAATGCAGACTATTAAGTGATGTTCTTGCATATGTAAAGAGATTTAAACAGATGATCAAAAAATTGGTGGATGGTGTTTTGTTTTGTTTTGTTTTTTGTATATCCTATTTTATTTTTTGGCAGAGATAAACTAAATTGATCAACCAAGTTCCACTAAGCCAAACTGATTTACAGGAATGAAACTAACTAAAAGTGATAAGACCAAAAACGGGGCCTAGGAGTGAAAATTCGTATGGTTAGGAGACTAATTGTGTGAACTTCCATTTTAGTGAAATGTTCCAACCATAAAATTCAAATGTGAAAAAAAATTTCCTTGGGGATCAAATGCATTAGCAGCAATTCCTTGGTACCTCCTTTACCGCATTGCGCTCCTCTACCTGTCAAAGGTTCCCATTATTATCAAGAGGGAATGCAAAGTATTGAGCATGCATGCAATTTCTTTCCAAAATGGCCCTTGTCTACTTTTCTACATCCACCTACTATGACCCCCTAACGTACATTCAGTTCCTTTGATCCAGTGACAGTCTCTGGCATCTGGACAAAGCCTTTTCCTCTGTCTGGAAGATCCCTGCCCTTGCCCTTGCTCACCACCTGACTAACTCTTCTTCTTCTTTCCAGATGTAGGGTTCGTTATTTCATAGGTGTTGACTTTTAAAACTGTTTAGTCGTCAGAATCATCTGAGGAGTTGTTATCAAAAAGCAGATACCCACAGTGATTGTGATTTCCAGACATCATAATTTCTTACAAGATCTTTAGGAGATTCTGGGATATCACTGCCTTAGACTATCTTTCCCAATGGCATCCGTGAACAAAATGTAATTTTGTCTCTTCTCTCAACCACACCGGGAGCTCCTAATTGGCAGAAACATGACTCTTAGTTCTCTAACACCAGTTAACATGAGATTATTAATCAAGATTGCATGGATAAGTGAAGTTGGCAAATCATCAGCTTTTTTTCTCAAAATGTTTCCTATGCCTACAGTATAAACATACTTATTCCTTCTTTTCTGATAAGGTTTTCAAATCCTCTTGGTTAAAGTTGATCTCTTCTTACTATATATTGTCATGGTAGATACTTCTTAAATTCAATTAGCCAACTTATAGTACATCATTAGTTTCAAATGCAGTATTCAATAATTTATCAGTTGTGTATAACACCCAGGGCTCATCACATCATGGACCCTTATGATAGATATTTTTATTTATTTTTCTTCTGCAAAATTTTATAGCCTGACCTATATTTATGTATTTGGGCATCTCTCCCACAGAGTTCTGAACTTCTGAAATCAGAGTAAGCCTTTTCAGTTTTGTGATTCTTTCAATAATCATCAACATACCCCATTCATACTTGTTGAATTAAGACAAATATTTTATATTTCTTTAATTTTCTAAATTTTCTAATCTTTCCTATCACTGAGGTTCCCAGAATAAAATCCTTATGCCTACATAAAATGCAACATTCCACAGAAATGCATCTAATAATTTTCAGTTGATCTCATATATAAAGGCTTTTGATTCTCAAGCAAAAATCTAGGACCATACTCATATTGATATATGTGTGTGTGTGTGTGTGTGTGTGTGTGTGTGTGTATCTAACAGGAAGAGAGATGAGGTTTCAGAAGGTGGGAGTAGGATGTAATTAGCACAAGGACACAAGATTCATCATCATAAATAAATCTGTAATGGCTTCTGAAAAAATTTATTCTGATGTCAGTGATGTGGATTAGTTTGCAAATTGTGCCTCAATCACCCAACTCCAGTGTCCCTTCGGTTTCAAGCTCTTTCCAGTAGGATTTGTCAGTAAAAGTAGTACACAAGAATGGGTGTGATGCTTGGCAAGGTGAAGGTGGTGGTTACTGGAATTAATGTTCCCAATGTGATGATCTGAAATCCAGATGCAGGGACAAAAGAGACAGAAATTTACAGCTGCGTAACTAATCAGGGATTGGGAAAAAAAAAAAGGAAAACCTAAGGCAGGGCAAGGGTGAAGAAACGAACAAGGATTAAAGAAAGCAGGAGACCAGAGGAAGATAACAATTAAGTTGGAAAAGCTAAATCTTTTAGACATGGAAAACCTATTGAGTACTCATTTTTAATTAACCCACAAATATCTTGTTGGGTAGAGGAAGGACTCTTGAAATAAATAAATTGGAATCAACTATAAATGCTGTACACACAAATGATGAATGAACAAATGTACAGAAGAATATCTGGATCAATTTATGTCTATAATTTTAAGTAGTGTCATCATACTTTATTCTTTCAACTGTCTGCCATCCTCTTTGGGCAGACATGTCTAACTCTCTCAAATGTACCCGGGCACCAGCACACACACACACACACACACACACACACACACACTCATATACACACACCTGGTTTCTTCCTTTATGAGACCTGTTTACATCTAAAACATTCCCTCTTATTCCTGCCAGGTGGGTCTTTCAGCTGAGCCCCTACAATAGCCAATAGCTTTCTCTAGTAGGAACCAACTCAGATCTATAATGAGGCTACACTCACAGCTCTGACATTCCAAAAAGCCCAGGAGTTGAAGCAAAATTAAATGCCAAGTCCGTAAAACAAAATGAAACAGCCTAAATCCCCTTGGTCAGTTAACATTTGCAAAAATGCTGTCAGTAAGTTATTAAGCAAACACTATTTATTTGACCTTCACGAATTGTATGTGAAAGGCAAAGGTAGGACTGCTTATCATTTATCCTAAAGTGCATCTCACTAGCTGGAGTTTGAGCAACCTTTCTGAATATATAAAAATGACAGGGGTTAGGTGTAGGAAGGAAAGAAACATAAATACAATCCTTCACAATTAGACATAAGGTATCTTTGAGAGTTTTGTAAGCATATGCCCCTCTTTATAAATAAATATACATGTAGTCCAAAGACCTATCAATCTAATGCTATTGAAATTTATTTAACTATATCCTACTTTGCTACCTTCATTTTGAAGATGCCAAATGCTAAGATAGACCTAATTGATCTTTGCTTATATTCTAATTAATGATGCTTAAAATTAGAGCAAATATAGTATTAGAACTCAGCATACAGTATATGTAAAATTGAAAAAAATTTCTGTTAGGTATTGCCTTTAAACCAAAAAAAACCTCTTTCTTGTTTATTTTAACAACTGCTATTATTTGTTTGTTTAATGAGTGAGTGTCAATTGAAAAATTAAGTCCAGTAATGCCTGGATCTAGCTAGATGAGTCAGTATCTGCATGTGAGAGCGAATTCATAGATCTTACATGCTGAACTCCATGTGCTGCATGAATTAGGTTCAACCACAAGAGGATTGTTTTCCAAACAGATGGCCAACAACACGTCCAGTCCTGCAGAGTAATGAAGAATGGAGTGCTTCAGGATGTTAGAAAGGTCAGAAGGAGAAGGAAGTAAACAGTCAGCTTGCCACTCCTTTCCGTGGCATCCTCCATAAGCTGCCAACTTTTTCTGAGCTCAAGCAATTCATAATCCTTATTGATAATTTACACATTTGGCCTAATACACATTAAAGTTCTCCAACTCTGCCAAAGTGGAAACCACAAAAAAAAAAAAAAAAAGCTATTTTCAGTGTTGGAGGAAAAATAAAGAAAGAAATCCCTATTGCTGCTGCTCCCAGTGATTCATGGCCCCACCCCTCACATGGTAGACCAGACTAGATTTTTGGTGTTTAGAGTATTTTACTTGCTTTTTGATCTCTCTAGAACCGTTCTATGTCTGAGTTCCATGATTCTAGGAGATATATTGTAACAAGCTCCAATTCTGCTGCCTAAAATCTCTACTCTAACTTTTATCACCCTTACTTTTATCACCACTTTTATGACCATGTTTGTCAGAAGACAAACATCTGAGACAGCCTATGAGATGTTTCTTTTTACGAAAAGAAAAGGGGGAGTCTGGTGTTTCCTAACAAGTAAGGTGGGGCTTTAATTGCAGGGGAAATGTTTAAGGATTTCTCAAGTCCCTTACCAGACTAACAAAGAAATACTCTTCCTGTCTTATATTTTTAAAGTTTGGGTGCATTTGGACTGTCATGTATGTTCTATGTCATGCATTGATTCTAAAGAACCAGTAATATGTTTTCTATTTCACTCCTTGGCTCTAAAGAATTTATTCATAAAGACAACACGTTGCCTGAGCACTGTACTGGATATTGAACAATAAAGAAATTAAGAGTCTGTTTTCTAGGGGCTCACAATCTACCCTGAGCACAAAGCTTTAGGGCAATGTAAAGTAATTAAATACCAAGCATTGAAACTAGATTTGAGGATTTGAGGCATATCTACTCCTCATACCTAAGGAGTTCAGAAAAGGAGAGTCTACCTTAGAAATTTATGCTTAAAAAACAGAATTAAGTCAACATTTCTTTCCTTAAGCTTGTCAAGCAGATTAGGAATCAGGGACTGAATTTTTTTTTCCTAAATAAGTCACTCGTAAAAATATAACATGTTTTTATGCCCATTTGCTTAATGAAATCATTCTTAAACTGTTTCTTTTATCATAAGTATGAAGTAAGAATTTGTTAGCCAATAGGCTCCGTGACATTCTAGAGATGGAGGTAGGTTATGGATGAGGAAAAAGGAACAAGATGCATAAAGTCTCTCAAAGACCTAGGTCTTAGCCCCAACTCATACATATGGTAATTATTTTAGGAAAAAATATTTCACTACTTTTAGTCTTATTTTCAAACCATGGGGAGGAAAGGAAGGGAGCTCTCAGGTTCTTAAAAGTCTTATTTTAAATTGGATTTCCTAAACCCTCCAGATGCTAAGCAGAGGACACCGATTAATAGGGTTGTTGGGCTGGTAATGTCAGGGATGAAAGGTAGAACAAAACCAAGGGTTGAGTTTTGAGATTCCTGCAGATATCAGCATGCACAGTAAGATCTGAGATACTGGTAGAAACACCAGTGGTAAGGAGGCTGATGCCAATAATCATGAAGTAGGAGCTGGCAGGATGGAGCAGGAGGCAGGAGGCAGGCCCTGGCAGGCTGATCAGATATAAGCCACCTGTGTCAGGTTGACTTTGATACCTGAGGCAGACCTTTGACAATCCCAGGTTTTATGTTTCCCTTTAAGGAAAACAATGGAGGAAAGCTAATTTGCAGGTAATTGTTACATGCCAAGGACCGTATTATGCACTTCCATAAATGCTAGGTCTCTAATTCCACTTTGCTTTTGAGGAAACAGTTCAGAGAATGTTAGTAAGTTGGTCCAGGTTTAGGAGACCATGAAGGAGCTTGATATCTATCCTGAAAAGGCCTGGTGATGAGCCCTTTGGCTGACAGTGAGCCTTGCCTTTTTTTTTTTTTTTAAGCTTTTCAATTCTTTGGGTTGAAAAGGACAAAAAAAAATCTCTGAATTCTGTCCAAATAAAAGATCTTTCATTAACCAGACTTCAAGTACGGTATGTACTGTCAGGATGTGAGTTGTGGGAATTGAGGAAGGCTGAGATGTAGGGCCTGGGACCTAGAGATGAGATGGATGCACTTCACATTAGAGCAGGTGCTCAAAGCCAAACAAAGTCCTCTGAGATATTAGAGCAAACAGCTCAGGAGGTAGAACACAGAAACAAAAGACTGGTGACCACAGACAGGCAGCAGCCCAGCCAGGTGGATGTTCAACCATTTGGGGCAGCAAGTTTGTGGGCTCCAGTGTTAGAAAGTCTGGAAGCTGGCAACATAAACAACAAAGGAGAATGGTAGAGGGTTGAGGGCAGATGCTTGACATGGAACCAGGGTTCAGGAGTAGGCAAAATCGCTGCTGCCAGTTGAATTGGACAGAACTGCAGAGTACTCTATCCAGTAATTAACAAATCAACAATTATATTTTCTGCACCTACTGAATTTGAGGCTCTGTCATGGCCTAGGATTATATCAGTGAAAACAGCAGGCAAAAATGCTTACCTTCATAGAATTTGCTTTCTATTAGAAGAGAGAAACCAGCTAGTAATTCAGGTACCAAGGAACAAGGCAAGAGCATAATTTCAAGAATAGGTATTAGTAGGCAAATTGAGAACATCAAAGAGCCTGACTCAATCTCTCTGCCTGAACTATTAGCTTATGATTTATAAGCTTTCTTCTTAATGAAGAAACACTTGGTCTTAAAGCCTAGGGTGGCATTGAACCTACAAATTTTCTAGTTTGGAGGGGTAGAATAGCAGAAGAGTCACTAATGATGTCAGAGGATATATTAAGGAAATTATTATGGACAAATGTAACCCCTCTAACATATATATAGCTTATTTATATCTACCTGATTTCCTATATGAGAATACTCATGTCCACAACAGAAATTTATGTGTCTTCCACATTACACAAATTTTGTTTATCATTCAGACCACAGCCTTTGTGAATTATGTTCCTGTAAATAATAGTGTACAACTTGAATGACTATATCTAGCAGCCCTAAACTTACCAAGAGCTGTAATGGTTGGCATTAATTTGGTAGTGGTGTTAACCAAGATGTTTGACACTAAAGTCATTCACTAAAATTAGTTTGCAAAATACTAAGTCAAATTAACCTATTTAAATTAGATAACAGGTTCAAAACTAAGTAGCTAAAGATATAGCATAGAGAAAATTTCATAATTATTCTTTTTCCTAGTTAAAGGAAGAACTTTAACATTAAATAAAAATAGCCAAAAAAGCAAGACCTCCACATGATTCTCTATATTCTCTATGTGTTTTTTTAAAACACATCTTTTTTTTTCAGTGATCCAAGAGTCATTGTTTATGTACCACACCCAGTGCTCCATATAATACGTGCCCTCCTTAATACCCACCATCAGGCTCACCCATTCCTTCCAACCCCCCTCCTCCATAACCCTCATTTGTTTCTCAGAATCCACAGTCTCTCATCTTTCGTCTCCCCCTCCGATTTACCCCAATTCACTTTTCCTTTCCTTCTCCTAATGTCCTCCATTTTACTCCTTATGTTCCACAAGTAAGTGAAACTGTGATAATTGACTTTCTCTGGTTGACTTATTTCACACAGCATAATCTCCTCCAGACACGTCCATGTTGATACAAAAGTTGGGTATTCATCCTTTCTGATGGCTGTGTAATATTCCATTGTATATATGGACCATATCTTCTTTATCCATTCGTCAGTTGAAGGGAATTTCAGCTCTTTCCACAGTTTGGTGATTGTGTACATTGCTGCTATGAACATTGGGGTACCTATGGCCTTTCTTTTCACTACATCTGTATTTTTGGGGTAAATACCCAGTAGTTCAATTGACTCCTCAAACTGAAAGCCCAAAAAACAGATAATCATGTCAAAAAATGGGCAGAAGACATGAACAGACACTTCTCCAAAGAAGACATACAAATGGCTAACAGACACATGAAAAAAATGTTCATCATCACTAGCCATCAGGGAAATTCAAATCAAAACCACATTGAGATACCACCTTACAACTTACACCTTACAGTTAGAATGGCCAAAATCAACAGGACAGGAAATACCAAGTTTTGGAGAGGATGTGGAGAAAGGGGAACCCTCTTACAACTGTTAGTGGGAATGCAAGTTGGTGCAGCCACTTTGGAAAAGAGTGTGGATATTCCTCAAAAAAATTAAACACATATTTCAATCTAATCTTAAAGACTTATAAAATAGCAAAGATAGAATCTCTCTAAAAGATTTCTAAAAGAGAAAAACACCTTCCCAAAGTTATGTAAGTACAAGTACAGCCCTAGATTTGGAAGCCATGTTTCCTGCAAGGCTCATTTGCTGCTCTGTCCATCTCCACCACACTATCATGCCTTCATATAGAAGAGTGTCAACTGTGTAGGGTGAAGGGAGAGGTTCTCTGTATGCCTATGGTTTTCTCTGGATATAAAATTTGCTTTGAAACTTTGTCCTAATTCTGACTCAGTTCATAGAATCATTACAGGTTTCATCTACCCACACCTACTTTTATTTGAGCAAAGGAAAATAATATTTAGTTTTTCCTTCCAACACACAAGTCTCAACAAAGCCAAAGATGGTTTAGTCATTTTTCTAGCCATTCTTTCGTAAGATTGTATTTATCATAACGAGCCTGAGTCACCATTTTCCCTAAAGACAGGCAGAAAGAAGGAAATGATAGAATGATTATTATGACATAGAACTCAATAAACAAATTAACATATTTATCTTTATCAGCAGGAAGAGACATTCATGATTAATTTTTAAATGATAAAAAGCTAATTAATAAGTAGTAAGGACTCATTTTGTATATATAATTTTTATTAGAAAAAGGCTAGTATAATTTATATAAAAATTTAAAGTCAAGAGTTTCCTCTGATGTATTTTATATTATTTTAATAGAGAAAATAGTTAACTTACCTAGATTTTCTAATTTCTATATAATAAATATTCATTGTATCATAAACATGATAGAATGATCAAATAATATAATTTTTCACTTCATGTTTCCTCATGAATATGTAGAACTACAGTTAAAGAGCACTTTTATGCATCCAGCATCCATTTACTGAGCAACTACTATAAAAAATCAGACCTATAAACAATTTCACTTGAACTTCCTCGTAAATTTTGAGTCAGTTAAAAGATATGCTGGCACTGGGACCTTAGAGGTAATCACCAGAAAGAGAAGCAAAGGTACAGTCAGGTAGAGTGGGCAAGTAGTATTAACCTGACTTTGGGACTGGCTTTGGGAAGGCAACCAGTCTCTGGGGAAGGGTCTAAATTAGAGAGTGGCATATGGCAGTAGGATTTGCTACTCAGTAGAGGTAACCTAAATGAGGAGAACAATAGTGTTTTAAAAAAGGGAGTTCATCTGTCAAGAAGCAAGACTCAAGATGGTACAGTCCAGAGAAAGGGAAAAGAGAATTAATCAGGTTGTCAAGATCTAGGTTCTTGAGATCTATAGAATCAAGGATATTTTATAAGACTGCTCTTTGTGGTCTAATAATACAATATAAGCAAAGATGATGGTTTAGGTTTAAAGGCATAGTTTCTGCCTGTGGATACCCTGGGATTTTTTTTTTTTTTTTTTTTTTTTTTTTNTTTTTTTTTTTTTAGCAAGTCACAGAAAACTCAAGTCAAGCTAGTTTAAACAACAAAGGAGTTTGGTTGGCTTGCCTAAGTGAAAAGACACAGAGGCTTCTGGTTCTGTTCTCCACCAATTCTTTCTGTTCTACCCTCTTCGAGAATGACAGCTTTGTCTTTCAACTGGTTTTCCTCATCCTGGCAGAATGGCTCCCACACTCACATACACACATTGCACCATGTAGGAGATAGGAGACTGTCGATGTACTAAAATCCCCACTAAAAGTCCTGGAAGCTACTCTGAATGAACTCACTTGGATCAAATGTCGTACTCTGCTCCTATTTTTGTGGCAAAAAGAATGAAATGCACTGATTGGCTCAGTTTAAATTATTGCATTAGGTATTCACTGCTATATAATAAATTATACCAAAACTTAGTAGCTTCAAACAACAAATGTTTGTTCCCATGGGTCAGGAACACAGGGTCAGCTTAATTGGGTGGTTCTGACTCAGGATCTCTCATGAAGTCAAACCACTGACCAGAGCCATAGTCTCACGATGGCACATGATGGGGAGCATGTACTTCCACAACACTGGTGTTGGCGGGCCCCAGTTCCTCACTGGTTATTGGCTGATCACTTCAGATCTCCATTATAGAGGCTTGTATTATTATTGGTTGCCTGAGTGTCCTCATGACATGGCAGCTGGCTTCCCACAGGCTGAATGATTAGAGAGACAGAAAGTGCTCCCAAGAAAACAGCTGCAATCTTTTTATAACCTAATCTGAAAAATAACATTAATCCTGCCAAATTCTATTGGTCGCACCAATCAATGCCAGTAAAATGTGGGAAGGGACTACACAAGGTGTGAATACAAGAAAAGCAAGATTTTTGAGGGTTCTTTTAGAGGCTGGCTAAACCAGACCCTTGTTCACAACCTTGTAGCTACAAGATATACTGGCTTCCGTAACACTGCATGAGAACCCAACATAATTAGATTCCACTGTGTTCCCATGGAACATTATTTCTAATGAATTGTAAAAAGTTCCACAATTAAGTGGGTTTGTGGGCCAGAAAAGTTCAGGCAACAAAGCTAACAGGCTTCTATTTGGGTAACAAAATCCTTCCAACAACATAGTATTTTGTAGGTCCTGTTTTCTGAGTAATAGTCTGGCATGTATTAATTGGGCATTTGGAGAAAATTTTCATCTTGATCTTCCTCTAATCCTGATGGTGACTCCTTGCTTAGTTAAAAAGCATGCACTAAATATTCCCACTGGATAAATTCACACTGGAGTAGTAGTTTTGAGTCTCTGGTTCACTGGCCAAATTTCCTTATGTGATAGGTTTCATCTGGTGTATGGTTAAATTTCTGAGGGAAGATAATTTATGCTATAATTTCAAGTCTTAAGCATCATCAATTTTCCAAAAGGTCACAGGATAGAAAGATTGTTTTATGAAAGTAATAATGATATATATTATCTTGCTTTCTATCTCATTCTACAGCTTCACTATGCACTTTTATATCCATCATCAAATACAAACTTTTGTAGTTATCAGAACAAAAAGCATTATTCTATCATAAAATTTTTAAAAAAACTTTTCTTTTGGAATGATAAATGAATCTTTCTACTCAAAAGGAAGCAGGATATCAAAGATAGTATTCACTAAAGATAAGAACTTTAAAATAACCCATGCTTTCAAATTTTGAGTTCATATGATAATTTTGAATGTTTATATTTATCCTGTTTCTTGAACACTCCCACATCCTGCCCTGAAGCAATTATAGGGCCTTGGCAACTCTCAGACATTCTTATTTTTGGAGGCTCCGTCTTACATCATATCAAATATAGTGGAAGCTGTGGTATGTAGTCCAAATTCCCTTGAAAAATAAGTCATTCATTCTCCCAAGTGTCTGGGAGTGTTGGATACTGTTGGATCACAGCTGAGATCCTCTTCCAAGTACTGCTCTCAGTTATAGGGAGCTTTTCACCTAAACATATATTCCCTCCTGGGAAGCAACTCATATCTCAAAATGTAGAGAAACAAAGTCATAGCTCTCTTCCCTAATTTGGGACAACTCTGAAGGGTTATTCTAAATCGAAACTTTACATGGGATTAACCAAATCTTTGTTGCAAGTACATCACAGTTCAACTTCTCGCTCTCTCCAATCTTGTCTCCTCACCCTCTTACAGATGTGTACTAATGAGTGTTTCTGGGTAAATCTGTTTCCAAATCTCCATCTCAGAATATTTTTTTCCAGGGAAGTTGACTTAAGACCATTGGTATCCAAAGTGGGCCTAAGAAGCAGATTTTAAAATGGGAGTTTAGAAGCCAGATTATCTACCAGTGGAGTCTTCACAGCCATTGGTGTGCTATATTAGTTAAATTATTAAAAATTTCACTGATGAATAATCTGAAGGGAATGATGTTGGAATGGAATATCCTGATGATGCAATATGTCAGATAATGGGGAAAAAGAGAATGAAAGACCTAAGGCGATAGCTACCTTTTTAAATTACCAATTTAAGGTAAAAGTGGCAGCATATAAAAAGATTCTTATCTACCATAGCTAGAGGGCCAGTCAGAGCAGTCCCAGGACTTAAGATCTCTAGAAAAAGTGTTGAATTGCTACCTGGCATGTCTCCTGTGACAAGGTCAAAGCCCAGATTGAAAAGGAGCAATATCTTTCCATTTGCAATGAGAAAAACTGGGCTGGTGCATTTGAAAACTTTAACCCCTCAATCTAAATACCCCCACTCCTCCAGGTGAACGACTAGTCTTTCCCCTTACTTTAGAACTATGTAGAGGCCTCTTTCTTGCAAGACAACATATATCCTCCCCACTATTTTTTTTTTATCCTCCCCACTCTTAAATATAGCTATACTTGTCCTCGAGATCAGTAATTAGGTTAACTAATAATATAACTTAACTGGCAAAAACTGGGCCTGATAAGGAAGAAATGAACACTTGTTGAAGACATTGCTAGACCCAGCCAAAATACAGTGACAGGAACTGGGAGAGTATGTAGAGGATTAGGACCTACGAGTGCTAAATGAAAGAAAGTGGGCAGGAATCAAAGCTGTGTAAGGAAGAGTTGACTGATATGGGATCACTCTTCTGTGATACAAGATTTAATACTCAATCAAGAACTGTGGTAGAGAGTATTGATAAGCTTCTAGGATGGCTCTTAGTAGTTCAGGGAGAGAGATGGCTCATATTAGGTGAAGTGGAAATACTATAACTCTCATAGAGGATGGTAACAGAAGATATCAAAAGGCTCAAAGAAGTGAGCATGCCAGAATGGTTATACCACCTAAGGCCAGAAGCCCACAGCCAATTATTTTCTATGGAAGGTCCCAAAAGATGCTCCATTTTACCAACACGATAAAGAAGGCACTGGTGAATGAGGTATCAGTAGGGTTGATATAGGGGTAACTGTCCCAATAAAAGTCCTAGTTTACAGATCTGAGCCAGTTTCCAAACCTGAATCCATTGGTTAAAGGAGAAAAATGAGAGACAAGGTTCTAATGAGGAAAAGACCTAAAAATATTTGGGGACCTGCCACATTAGTGAGGTTCTGAGGAATTCTGTGATGTGTGACTTACTAAGACTCCTCACAAACAAATACTGACAAAGCCTCTTTAAAAGTGGCATATTTCACATTTGAGAATACTTTGACTTACTTACCAAGTGATGTGCAAGGTTGCCAACTTTGAGTGGTCCCAGAACAATAAAGGGTTCTGTAGCTAATCTAGGCTATCATTCAGGCAGCCTTGCCACTTGAGCCATATGACCAAGTATATCCTAATGTTACTAAAAGTATGATTAAGTCCCAGTAAGAAAATCACAATTTAAATCCCTAGATTTACAAAACAAGTTCTAATGTAAGGCCATATATGTCATCTATAGCACAGAAATAAGCAGCATTGGGAAAATAGTCCCTGGGGCCTGGTAGAGATGGAGTATCTATGCACAGGACAACAACAAGAACAAAAATCTGACCAGAGCTATCCATCATGAAATATATTCTTTTTTTTTTTAAGATTTTTTTTTTATTTATTCATTTGACACAGAGAGAGAGATTACNATCTGACCAGAGCTATCCATCATGAAATATATTCTTTTTTTTTTTTAAGATTTTTTTTTTTTATTTATTCATTTGACACAGAGAGAGAGATTACAAGTAGGCAGAGAGGCAGGCAGAGAGACAGGGAGAGGAGGAAGCAGGCTCCCTGCTGAGCAGAGAGCCCGATGTGGGCCTCGATCCCAGGACTCTGGGATCATGACCTGAGCCGAAGGCAGCGGCTTTTAACCCGCTGAGCCACCCAGGCGCCCTCATGAAATATATTCTATCAGAACCACAAAGTCATAAGATTTGGCATGTCCACAACAATTTGTTGTTAGATAGAAGAGGTACATTAATATGGTCATAAACAGAGCCAGAATTACATAAACAGATGGTCTGGACCCTTAAGTCAGACTCGCCTATACTACTGGTCCCTCTTAGCCAAAATTATGTTCACATGGAGGCTTCTCTATATCTGGCTGGATGAAACAGGAGCAATAAAAAGAAACACTTGGTTTATAGATAGTTTGGCTCAATGTGTGATGAAAGCTAAAGATGGACAATTTCACACTACAGCCTCACTCAGGACAGCACTAAAAACAGCAGTGAGGAGAAATCCTCCTACCAGTAAGAGCTTCAGGTGGTACAACTGATCACTCACTGTGTGTGATAAGATAAACAATTCTTAGTAAGAATATTCACAAACTCAAGGGCAGTGACAAACATTTGGCCAGGAAACTGGAAGAGAGATTTAATTTGGGAAAAGGACATCTAGGGAAGAGACACGTAGATGGGTCTATGGGGTTAGCACAAAGTGTGGTCTTTGGATCACATGTTAATGTCCAGCAGAGAGCATCCACTACTAAAAAAGCACTAAACAGGGGTGCCTGGGTGCCTCAGTTGGCTAAGCATCTGCCTTCAGCTGAGGTCCCAGGACCCTGGGACCAAGTCCTACATCAGGCTCCCTGCTCAGTGGGGAGCCTACTTCTCCCTGGACCTCTGCCAATCCCCTGCTTGTGTTCTCTATCTCGTTCACTCTCTCTCTCCAATAAATAATCCAATAAAATCTTTTTAAAAATTAAAAAAATAAGCACTAAACAGCCAAATAAATGTTGAAACCAACCAGTAAATATAACTTAATTTGCAAATGTATCCCCAGCTCAACTCAGCTCTTAAGACAAATCTAACTCATTAGCACCTCACCTTAATTGCCAGATAGGAAAGAAACAAAACAAAAAGTTCATACTTTGGTCTTCACTGTTCTTTTTGATTCACAACATATGAAATGTAAGTAAAAAATAATTTAAAAATATAAAACAGTCAATGAAGTAAAAACTTGTAACTAATAATCAAGAGAAGACACGGTTTACAGAAGTAATCTCACAAATGACCCAGACCTAATTATTGGAATTAGCAAGGACTTTAAAATAATAATTAGAAATGTGGTAAAGCATTTATAGGTAAAGATAGATATAACAAGAGAAAGAGAAATACAAATTCTAAAAGGAACCAAATGGAAAGTTTATAACAGAAAAAAATCTGAAATTACAGTATAATTGGATGAGCTCAATAAGAAATTGGGCATTAAAAGAAAAAAAAATTAGTTAACTTTAAGATAAGTCAATGAAAGCATCTAAGGGGCGCCTGGGTGGCTCAGTGGGTTAAAGCCTCTGCCTTCGGCTCAGGTCATGATCTCAGGGTCCTGGGATCGAGGCCCGCATCGGGCTNAAAGTTTATAACAGAAAAAAATCTGAAATTACAGTATAATTGGATGAGCTCAATAAGAAATTGGGCATTAAAAGAAAAAAAATTAGTTAACTTTAAGATAAGTCAATGAAAGCATCTAAGACTGAAACAGAGAGAGAAAAAAGATTGCAGGGTGAGGATTAGTGACCTGTGAGTTAATATCAAGTAATGTAACATGGTTGTAACTNCTAAGACTGAAACAGAGAGAGAAAAAATATTGCAGGGTGAGGATTAGTGACCTGTGAGTTAATATCAAGTAATGTAACATGGTTGTAACTAGAGTGTCAGAAGGAAAGAAGAGAGAAATTGGAAGAAAAAATACATTTAAAAATTACTGCTCAATTTTTAAAATTTTGATTAAAAAATCCATGTACAAATCCAAAAATTCCAATAAACCCAAGCAGGAAAAACACACATAAAAGCACCTACACACTTTTTCAATGAAAGCCAAAAATAAAGGGCAAACCTTGAAAGAAGCCAGAGGCAAAGAAAAAAAAATAAAGACAAAAACAGAAAACAACATGTAATGTATAGAGAATCAGAAATAAGAGAATGACTGATTTTTCATGAGAAACAATGCAAGTTTGAAGACAATAGAAGGACACTTGAAAGAGTCAAAACAAAGGAAAACAAATCAAAACAAAAAGTCAACTTATAATTCTATACCCAATGAAAGTATCCTTCAAAGCTGAAGTTAAAATAATGACTAAATGAGATAATGCATACTTAAGTGCTCGAATAATGATGGGTATTTCATAAACCACATAAAGACTGTGAGCTCTTATTGCCTATTAAGTAACTTGCACATAGTAGACATTAAATAAATGTTGGGTGAATGAAAGAATGAAGTAATCTTATACATTTAAATGTTTAATATCTGTGTGATTATAATAATAGATGTGTGCTCTTTATAAAAAAAATAAGGCAAAACAAAGGCATTTCAGATAAACAAAAATTGAGAGAATTAGTTTCCTCAGTAAACCCACACTAAGCATAATTCCTAATTTTTTTTTTACAAATGATTCATTGAGAAAGCATTTGATTATTTAAAGCAAAAATAGCGACAACATATTACATGGTTTATCACATTTTAAAGTAGTGCAAAGAACAGGAGGGATAAATATAATTTTGTAAAAGTCTTTTTTTTGTTTATTTTTTAAAGATTTTATTTATTTATTTGACAGAGAGATAGGAAGAGAGAGCACAAATAAGCAGAGTGGCAGGCAGAGGGAAAGAGAGAAGCAGGCTCTCCACCGAGCAGGGAGCCAGATGCGGCGCTTTGATCCCAGGACCCTGGAATCACAACCTGAGCCAAAGGCAGTCGCTTAAACAACTGAGCCACTCAGGCGCCCCAGTAAAGGTCTTGTTTTATAAGTGAAGTGATATAATATTATTCAAGGATAGACAATGATAATTTCAGAATGGATATTTTAATCCCTAGAATAACCACTAAAAATAAACAAACAGTAAAACAAAGGAGAGACCTTCAAAATGGCAATAGAGGAAATTAAATTGAAATCTAAGGGAAAAAATAATTTTATCTAAAGAAAGAAAAAGTAGAACAAAGGAATGAAAAACAGAGTGGGTAAAAGAAAAATCAAATAACAAGACAGTAAGCTTATTTCCAACCAAATCAATAATTACATTAAAAGTCAATGAACTCGAAGCTTTAGCTACACTTTGTTCTTACCTTACCTGTCCTCCCTGTTTCCTCTCTCCTATTATACCAGTTCAGCTTCTTATCATCTCCATTTTAATGATTGAGAAGGTTTTGTAAAATGGACTTCCTGCCTCAACTTCCTCACAGGCCACACCAATACCAGATAAATATTTGTAAAAATCCAAATCAAAATTTATCACAGAACTCAGCTCGTGCAGCCTTTATTATTGCCTTACTGGTTCCTTTTCAAGCTAGATGTAAGGTTCCAGATCTCTTATCTATAAAAGAGAGCCTGGAGCTGAATATTGAAACCTAAGGAAATGTCCTTATTGACCTCCCTGAAAACACCTTACACCATTTTGGAGAATTTTCCAGACCCTTTCCCCTGGACTAGATTTCTGACTCTCTGCTCCAGCTCTTTAGGTATCTATACTTGCAAGTTTTCTTTGTTTCTTGTTTACTTTGTCCTAAATATTGCAGTCAGTTTCTTCTTTGCTCCATAATTTAGAGACCAAGGTTCAGCTAAACCTCAATCCCAGTTCAACCTAATCCAAAATAGGGCAGCCCAGTTAAGAATCTCAGCCTTTGTTAGAGTCACTGGTTTGGCCAGCAGGAGTATTCAAAGACTTTGCACTGTCAAATCTTGAGCATACAGTTTTCTTTTGGTTCCTGGGCCCGATTCCAATGTGTGAGTGTGGAGGCTTCCCTACGCCAACAAGTAATTCTCAGACACCAGCAGGTATCAATTCAACTCAATTCTGACACTACCTAACCAGAGTTACCATCAGATTCCACAGGTAAAATTCTCACAAGACTGCCCTTTACCTCAGATGCCATTCACAAAGCCAAGTTGTCACCTGTACTTCTGATGAACTGTCTATAAATCAGATGTTTCCACGATCCCTCCTTTGGGTTTGATTAATTTGCTGGGAAGTCTCACAGAACTGAAGAAACAAGTTTACTCACTAGATTACTGATTTGTGATACAGGATATTAAAAGTTATGAATCAACAGACAGATAAAGAGATACATACAGTGAGGTCCAGAACAAAGGAACATCTTTTCCATGGAATTTGGGGCCCAGCATGGTGACACATGGAAGTGTTCTGGTTACCCAACTGGGAAGTTCTCTGACCACTCCTTTTGGGTTTTTATGTAGGCTTCATTAGGTAGACAAAATTGATTAATTCATTGGCCAGTGGAGATTGTTTTAACCTCTAGCCCCTCTCCCCTCTCCAGAAATCAGGTAGAAGGACTATAAGTTCCAACTCTCTATTCAAAGTTGGTTCCCCTGGCAACCAGCCCCCATCCTTACATGCTTTCCAAGAGTCACCTTGTTAACATAAACCCAGTAGTGGTGGAAAGGAGCTTGTTATGAAGAAAAGACACCTATTTCATCTTTATGGCTCTGAAGTGTCATCAGGAACTGAGGATAAAAGACCAAAAATTATAACAAAAAATGTCACCATTGCTCCTATAGTTCCCAAAATTCCAGGGGTTTTGGCAGTTGTGTACCAGGGACTGTAGATGTAGCACAAATATATATAAGAAAAATATTTTATTTGAATGGCTAAATACATATATTTCCTATAAATCACAGTATTGCAGATTTCCTTCATATCAAAACCCATAGCTCTGGGCGCCTGGGTGGCTCAGTGGGTTAAAGCCTCTGCCTTCAGCTCAGGTCATGATCTCAGGGTCCTGGGATCGAACCCCGCATCGGGCTCTCTGCTTAGCAGGGAGCCTGCTTCCTCCTCTCTCTCTCTGCCCGCCTCTCTGACTGCTTGTGATCTCTCTCTCTCTGTGTCAAATAAATAAATAAAATCTTAAAAAAAAAAAACATAGCTCCTTCTTAAGCCATAGGTTACAAGCTACCTCAAAATTTCAGTAACTTCCTAGACACCCTTTTCTCTTCATTTGTTGATATCTTTTTGCCCCTCCTTCTTCTTTCTGAAATGCCCTATTTTCTCTGCTTTCAGAACTCTTTCTCATCCTCTAAAATCTGGCTCAAATCTCACACAGACTGTAAGAAATGTTTCTGAAGCAGAATTAGCCTGTATCCTCTTCCTTAGTGCCCTCAGAATACTTTGAACTAGCACAGATCACAGTGAGTTGTAAATACTGTCTGCCTGCTCCAGCCATTTATCTGTGAGGAATAAGATTTTGTCTTTGGAAGAAAATTGTCTTACTGAGATGGTGGCATAGGTTATTCCTGATTTTGTTCCCCTTCACAAGAAGATCAACTAAAAACTTTTTAAGAACAAGACATCGCTGGGCGCCTGGGTGGCTCAGTGGGTTAAAGCCGCTGCCTTCGGCTCAGGTCATGATCCCAGGGTCCTGGGATCGAGGCCCACATCGGGCTCTCTNTCTGTGAGGAATAAGATTTTGTCTTTGGAAGAAAATTGTCTTACTGAGATGGTGGCATAGGTTATTCCTGATTTTGTTCCCCTTCACAAGAAGATCAACTAAAAACTTTAAGAACAAGACATCGCTGAGAATCCTAAAACATGAGACTGAGGCTGAAGCACGCTCCTGAACCTCAGAGACCAAGACAGACTGCATTAGAAGGGTAAGAGGAGTAGCTTCATGTTGACCACAGTGCCCCTCACCCAGGCCAGTGCCCTTCCCTGCCCTGAAGAGCACAAGTAAGAGGTTTTCTTAGTTTTTATAGAAAGGATGAACTTAGTGAAGGACAACCAGCTTCCCCACAGCATTGGGACTGTTTAGTGGAAGCCCCTATTCTAATCTCACATCATAGGAATTGCAGGGGAATCTGTAAACATCAACCACTAAGAATCTGACCTTGATGGAGCAGGTGGGCAACTTTTGCAACAACCAGCACACAGATCTTGGCAGACTGAGCTCATATGTGCAGTGCCCAAGTAATGGCAATCAATGGTTTTATTCATCTGCAGAACCAGGTTAGGAGGATGCTTGACCAGAAACTCAGCAAGGTGCAGATCTGCCTAATTTGGATCTGCAAATGAGGAGTTCTGCTGACCCTAGAATTTGGTTTGCTTGTCCACACCCAAGCAAAAGTTGAGTCAGCCCCACCTGCTATGGAGAGTGTTTTCTACCTCAATAAGACCAGCAGGGCTGGCCACAACTCCTGGAAACAGTGTGACCCCAGTGGTGCTTGAGCCAAGAAACAAGCAGGCAAATAGATTGTAGCCAGAGAAAACCCAGTACTGGGCATGGAGTGTTCCCATGTTATGCACAGGTAGGGGAATTAACTCATAACCAAAGCTGAGGGTAGCTCTTGACACCTTCTAACCAGAGAGCCTGTTTGGAAAATTGAGAGTAGCCTATAGAAAACCTCCTCTATTCCACTTAGGCAAGAAAGCTGACAGATAGCCCCATTGTAATTGAACCATACAAGAGTTTGTCCATTCAATGTGCAGCAAGCCAAAGAAAAAAACTGACATTGAGTTCTTCCATGAAGAAAAATAGGCCAGTTATTCATGTGGTGCCACCTAAGATAATTAAAAGTAAGGAAAAGTTAGGGTCTCTGTATAGAGTGACATTTAATAATTGGTGGAAATGAAATCATATTTTTAAGATGTTATCTTCTGTTATTTGACATTGAGCATGTCTGGTTGTGAGGAGGTCTATTCTACTTCAAAGACTGTAACTCTGCAAAATATCTCTATTCTTCATTATTGAGTTAATAAAATAAAATGCCTTAGGTCAATATGTCCTGTGATTCTTATCAATAGAAATATATTACATTTAAGTGATTGTGTAAATATTCTCTAACTATTCATGACACAGTTATGCTAAACATGGTATACCTAAAGTTCTACCAGAGTGATCAATGGTGGCCTACATATAGTTTAACAAATCCAACTTGCATTCCATTCTCCAGTATTATTTTTCCCAGATGGTTTTGTCACCAGTTTTGAAGAGTGTTTTCTGGCCATATGTGACCAGAAGAGCTGGAGACAACTCTTGGGAACAGTACAATCCAGCAGCTCAAGGGATAACCCTATAGTAATGACACAAAAGAACACAATAAAGAATTAAAAGCATACTGATACCAAAAGATACCAAAACTCACAAAGATAGCAGGAAAAGAAACAAAAAGCAGCAGATCTACAAAATATCCAGGAAACAATTAACACAAGTTTGTAGGATTGCAAAGCAACATGGGAGAACTCCCAAATTCCCAGCATTATTCTGATAGCAAAACCCAAAAAAGAATACTATGAAAAAAGAAGACTACAGACCAATATCCCTGACAAATATGGATGAACAATTGGTCAATAAAATATTAACTAACAACTCAGGAACACATTAAAAAGATCATTCACCATGACCAAGTGCGATTTATCCCTGATTTGCAAGGATGGTTCAACATATGCAAACCAAAGGATGTGACACATTACATTAATAGAATGGAAGAAAAGACTCTTACGGTAATCTCAAAAAATGCAGAAAAAAATTTGACAAAATTCAACATCCATTTCTGATAAAAGCCAAATCAGGCATAGAAGAAACGTAGCTCAACATAATAAAGGCCATAGATGACAAGCCAACAACTAATACCATACACAGTCATGAAAGATTGAAAGCTTATACTTTGAGATCAAATATAAGACAAAGGACCCCACTTTTACCACTTACTCCTATTCATCATAGTACTAGGAGTCCTAGCTGGAACAATCAGACATATTAGAATTTGAAAAAAAAAATAGTAAAATTGTCTTTATTTGCAGGATGACATGATTTTATGTACAGAAAATCCTAAAGATTCAACTAAGAAATTGTCAAATCTAATCAATGAATTCAGTAAAGTTGCAGGACACAAAATTAACATACAACAATCAGTAGATTTTCTATAGTATAACAATGAATTTTCTGGAAAAAAATGAATTCATCTCATTTAAAATGGCATCAAAAATGATAAAACACTTAGTAATAAATTTAACCAAGGAGGTGAATGAGTTACACTTTGAAAACTTCAAGACATTGATGAAAAAAACTCAAGAAGGCACAAATAAATGGAAAGGTATCCTGTGTTCACAAATTGGAAGAATTAATATTGTTAAAATGTCAGTACTGCCAAAAGCCCTCTATAGATTCAATGCAATCCCTGTAAAGATTCCAGTGGCATTTTTCACAGAAGTAGAAAAACACTCCTAAAATGTATTTGGAACAACAAAAAGATCCTACATAGCCAAAGAAATCCTGAAGAAGATGAAGAAAGCAACAGGCATTACAATTGCTGATTTTTAAAAAATTTTTAGGTGTCAAGAGGTCTTTATTGAATTAATAGTACAGTTACACTTTTAATATCCTTTCCACTTACATACAATAGATTCAAAATGCTTGCCACATATAGTGCACAGCTGTATTATAGAGGAATAGTCATCAAAACAGTATGGTACTGGCATTTAAAAAAAAAGGCAAAAGTACCAATGGGACAGAATCAAGAGCCCAGAAATAAACCCAACCATATATGGTCAACTAATATTTGACAAGGAAGCCATGAATACTCAATAGAGATAAGAAAACCTCTTCATTAAATGGTGTTGGAATAATTAGATCTCACATACAAAAGAATGAAACTGGACACATATCTTATACCACTAAAAAATTAACTCAAAATGGATTAAGACTTAAATATAAGACCTGAAACCATGAAACTCCTAGAAGAAAACATAAGAATGGGTCATAGTAAAGATTTTTTTAATTATAACATCTAAAGCACAAGGAACACAATAAAAAATAAACAGGTGGGGTTACAACAAACTAGAAAGGCTCCACACAACAGAAGAAACCATCAGCAAAACTAAAAGACAATCTAAAAAATGGGAAAAGTACTTGCAAATCACATATGTGATAAGGGGTTAATATTCAAAATATATAAGGAACTCATATAACTCAATAGCAAAAAACAAATGACCAGTTAAAAAACGGGCAAAGGATCTGAATAGACTTTTCTCCAAAGGAGATAAACAAAAGGCCAACAGATATATGAAAAGATGCTCAACATCACCAGTCATTAGAGTAGTGCAAGTTGAAACAAGATATCACCTCATGCCTATTAGAATGGCCATCACCAAAAAGACAAGAGATAACAAATGCTGGCATGGATGTGGAGAGAAGGGAGCCCTGTATACTGTTGGTGGGACTGTAAATTGGTATAGCCACTACAGAAAACAGTATGGAGGATCCTCAAATTAAAAATAGAACTGCCATATGATCAAGCAATTTCACTTCCAGGAATATATCCAAAGGAAATAAAAACATTAACTTGAAAAGGTGTCTGCCCCCCCCCATGTTCATAGCAGCATCATTTACAATAGCTAAGGCGTGGCAACAGCCTAAGTGTCCATTGATGGATGAATGGATAAAGAAGTTGTGCCATATATATATCTACATGTATAGATATATATATAGGTATATATATTGGAATATTATTTAGCCATAAATATGAATAAAGCCTATCATTTGTGACAACATGCATGAAACTTGAATGCATTATGCTATGTGAAATAAGTCAGAGAAGGATAAATACCATATGATCTCACTTATATGTGGAATCTAACAAAACAAAACAAACTCATAGAAAAAGAGGTCAGGCATGAGGTTACCAGAGCATAGGGTAAGGGAAAGGGGAATTGGAGGAAGGTGGTCAAAAGGTACAAACTTCCAGTCATGAGATAAACAAGTACTGGGGACATAATATACAACATGATGACCATAGCTAACATTGCCATATAATTATATAGGAAAATTGTTAAGAGAATAAATCCCAAGAATTCTCATCACAAGGAGGACATTTTTTTCCTTTTTCCATTCTTTTGTTTTTATTGTATCTATATGAGAAGATAGATGTTAGCTGAACCTATTATGGTTATAATTTCACAATATACATATATCAAAGCACCATGCTATACACCTTAAAAATGCACAATAATGTGTATCAACTATTTGTCAAGAAAACTGGGAAAATTATCAATTAAGTAAGAAAAGATCATTGTATCCTTTTTGCACTTAGTACTAATGCTGATATTTAAAAGATTTTCACTAAGTGATATATTTAAGGGAAAATATAGTTCATTACAATCTACAGCAAGAAACATATCAAAAAAATAAAAAGAAGAATGGAGAGCTATACCCTTCCACTGGTTAGAATTAACTATAAGATTATAATAAAGCCGCACTGGATTTACTCATTTAATCCAATTGGAATTTACTGAGAACTTACATAGCATTAGAGATCAAAAGCATCCTGTGCAAAGAACTTACGGTTAATAATACTGAATAGATAGAAGGAGGGAGTCAAATTTAGCAGTCCTTCATACAAGGGGGGTGAAGTTTGAACTTAAATGTTAGAGCTGTTTGTTCAGGAGTAAAAATTTTGATAATCTTTATTCAGCAAAATTTTTGCAGAGATAGGGCAAATTTCAGTACAAACAAATTGGAGAGTAGTGCTTAAAACACTTGAACTAACAAATTCTAGCACTTTATAAGTACACAGTTATATTCAGCAAATTGAGAGCTTGATTACACATCATGCTTACTGTTATAAGAAAAGTTCTAAAAGTCTTCTGTCCAACAAGTTTATTAATTAACTTGAGTAAATAACATGCATCAAAACAATAGAATATTAGAAAGTTAGCCTGGAATGAGATCATCTGCAATTTGTAAAATTTATTCTTTAAAAAATAACGATGATAAATTAAGTTTCAGCAATGTCTTGGATCATAAATATTGTTCAAAGAAAGGGCCATAAGATCTCTTATTTAGGCAAATTTACCTACTAAATTGAACTATAAATTTCAATAACTACTGAAGTATCTCCACGAATGACAACTAGAAGAAAGAAAGATGATCTGCAGCAGAATTGGATTTAATTAAAAGACTATGCCCATTGAATTTCAATTTGGGCAGGCCAATACAATGGGCCAGGCTATCATCTGTTTTTTTTTTTAAAGATTTTATTTATTTTTTATTTTTTATTTTTTTTTTAATTTTGTTTTTATTCTTTGCCCAAGGGGTACAGGTCTGTGAATCATCAGGCTTACATCTTTCACAGCATTCACCAAAGCACAAACCCTCCCCAATGTCCATAACCCATCCACCCTATCCCTACCCTCCCACCCTCCAGTAACCCTCAGTTTGTTTTGTGAGATTAGGAGTCTCTTATGGTTTGTCTCCTTCCCCATTCCATCATCTGTTTTTTAATGCAATCTTAACGTGTTGAAGCCTTGAGCAATGGATTCGTGTCTGAATTTTCCAGGAAAAATTCACTGTGAGGACTAATTATGACATGCTGAGAATAAGTAGCTAACTCTCACTTCAAAATCCCACACAATTTGCAATTATATTACAAATCCTACCATTCCTAGAGATGCTCCTATTTTCCATCTTTTGCATGTTGTAGAGAATTTATAGGTGAGTTTCTGTGCCTGGCTGACCCATTTGTACTCAGGAGGGATTTGCCAGATTTTCATTCTACCTTACATAATCAGTCCTGTGTGGCATTTGTAATTTGAAAGGTGATGAACTGGAGAAATGAGTACATGGTTAGACATCCTTCTTACATTGTGAGAGAAACCATGTTTTATAAATAATACTTTATTTCTGGTTTATCTTTATAGCACCTCGCCGTGGCCCTTGTTATGATACAAAATTCAGAGTTACACTCTAGGCTTACAAAATAGGAATTTGGCAAGAAGAAAATACTGTTTTCCCATATCACAAAGAAAATTATATGCAAGGTCATTTATAGAATAAATGTAAAGATGAGAGAATCCAGAAACAAAGTTCGAAATCTGATTCCCAACTCACGGCCTTCGGGCCTCTGTGCTGCTTCCTAGGATCTGAAGCAGATGCAAACTTAAAAATAAAATAAACAATCCATCCTCCCCTCCCAGGAATGAGAATGTTATAGCAGAGAGATAAATTAGTGCCAAGATGAATTGAAGTTTAATAAGGGCCATGAGACTAGTATAAGATGTTGTAGAATCATGGAGATGGAAATGTAAGTGCCATGGAGACTCAAAGATGACTTTGAGCAGATGGAGATGTTTGAACTAGATTTTAAAGTTGAGGAATTACAAATGGCAAAAAAGAGAGAGACTTGCGATCTGGGCTGATGGAAAGCCATGAGTAAAACACAAAAGTAGGAAAATGAAAAATGTCATTTACATACCAAGAAAAGTAAGTTCCAATCATGTTTGTGAAGAACTTTGAGTGTAATGTGAAGAAATTGGACTTTAGCCTTTAGGAAATCAGAGGTCCTTGAAGTTCATGCTTGGAATTTTAAAAGCTCCCTCTAGAACAGAGTAAAGTATGGGAAAATAACTGGAATGAGAAAAGGGGGGGAAAAAGACAAAAACAATAAAATGAGGGCAAGTAAAATAAGGGCTTGTTGTTTCAGTAAACAAAGATAAAGTGCACTTGCATAGTACTGGAAGTTCTAGCCAGAGAAAGTAGGCAAGAAAAAAAATATAACAAAAGACACCAAATTAGAAGGAAAGAAGTAAAATCATCTCTGTTTGCAGGTGATATGCCTTATATGTAGAAAACCTTGATGATTTTATATATATACACACACACACACTGTTAGAACTAATAAGTGATTTCAGTAAAGTAGCAGGACACAAAGTCAGCACACAAAAATGACATGCATTTCTATACACCCAAAATGAACCATCCAAAAAGAAATTACAAAAACAATTCCATTTACAATAGTATCAAAAAGAATAAAATACTTAGAAATTAACCAAGAACGTGAAATATTTGTACAATGAAAACTATAAAATTTTGCTGAAAGAAATTAAAGAAGACATAAATAAATGGAAACACATCCTATGTTCATAGAATAGAAAACTTAATATTGTTAAATTGTCAACACTATCTAAAGTCATCCACAGATTCAATGCAATCTTTCTCAAAATCCCAATGACATTTTTTGTATAAATAGAAAAAAATTGTGAAATTCATATAGAATCTCAAGGGACCCCAAATAGCCAAAACAATCTTGGAAAAGGAACAAAACTGGAGGACTCAGACTTCTGATTTCAAAATATACTACAAAGCTACACTGATTAAAACAATGTGGAACTGGCATAAAGACACATATAAACTGATGGAATTGAATAGAGAGCCCAGAAATAAACCCTCATGTATACATATGGTCAAATGATTTTTGACAAGGGTGCCAAAAGCAGTCTTTTCAACAAATGATTCCAGGAAAACTAGATATCCACATGCAAAGAATGAAGGTAGACCTTCACCTAACACCATATACAAAAAATAACTCAAAATGGGTCTAAGTTCTAAATTTAAGACCTAAAACAATAAAGCTTTTTGAAAAAAAAAAAACACAAGACAAAAACTTCATGACATTGGATTTGGCAATTTCTTAGATATGACACCAAAGGCATAAGTAACAAAAGAAAAATTAGACAAGCAGGACATCATGGATATTTAAAAATTTGTGCATCAAAAGACACTATCAGAGTAAAAAGGCAAACCACAGAATGGGAGAAAATACTTGAAAATCACATATCTGATAAAGGATTAACATCCAGACTTATTATAACATCCAGAGTTATAAAAAACTCCTACAAACAAAAATAAACAACAAAATAAACAACTTAATTCAAAAATGGGTGAATGACCTGAACATATATTTCTCAAAAAAAAAAAATACAAATAGCCAATAAGCACATGAAAATACGATCAACATCTTAACCATTAGGAAAATGCAAACCAAAAGTACAATGAAATACCACCTCATACTCACTAGATGGCTACTATTAAAAAAATAGAAAACAAATGTTAGCGAAGACATAGAAAAATTGGACCCCTCTGTACAATTGATAGGAATGTAAAATGATGTAGTCACTGTGGAAAACAGTATGGACACATCTCAAAACATTAAAAATAGAATTACCATATGATCCAGCAATTTTACTCCTGGGTATATGCCCAAAATAATTGAAAGTAGGGTCTCGAAGAATATTTGTTCACGAATGTTCATAGTGGCATTATTCACAGTAGCTGAAACATGGAAGCAATCCAAATGCCCATCGAGGAATGAACGGATAAACAAAATGTAGTATATACATACAATGAAATACTATTCAGCCTAAAAAAGGAAAAAAGAAATTGACACATACTACAACATAAATGAACCTTGAGGACATTGTGCTAAATGTAATGAGCCAGTCTCAAAAAAGACAGATACTGTATGTGAGATAATAAAGTATATACATAATGATCTTCGCCATTCTTGGTACAGGGTTTCTAAAAGCCTTGTAAAATCCTGAAAGATAAGAGCACCAGGAGCATCTCTTGTTCTAATACTCAACTTTGACCCTCTCTGACACAGGACTCCTAAGAGCCTCGTAGATTCTTAAGTGATAAGAGGATCTGGGAGCATCTTTTGTTTTAAAGAGTTGACTCTAGGTGCTCCGCTGGATGGCTCCTGAATGGTGCTGATCATCACAAAGACAACATCCTGATTAGAAACTTGGAGTTTTCAGCTCCACCCTCCATTCTCCAGAGACAGAAGAGGGGCTGAAACTGGAATTAATAACTGATCACGTCTACGTGAGAAAGCCTCCATGAACTCTCAATAGTACAGGGTTCAGGAAGCTTCCAGGTGGGTGAACACATTCACCTCCACGTGATGAACACCAACTCGATGGTGACAGAGAAGCTCCAGCACCAGGGCCTCTCCTGAACCTTGACCTACCTGACACTTCATCTGGCTGTTCATCTGTATCCTTTGTCATAACTTTTAATAAACTGGTACACATGTTTCCCTTAGTTCTGTGAGGTTTTCTAGCAAATTAATTAAACCCAAGAAGGGGGTCACTGGAACCTCCAATCTATCTGGTTGGTCAGAAGCATATTTGATAAGCATAAGTATTTGAAGTGTATGTGTATGTGTGTTGTGGGGGGGTGATGAGTACTGTGGGGCTATGCACTTAACCTCTGAGATCTGATGCCATCTCCAAGTAGACAGTCTCAGAATTGAGTTAAATTATAGGACCCCCAGCTGGTGTTTCAGAGAAATGCTTGGTGGGATGTGCAGGGAACCCCCCCACCCCATTGCTACTGGATCTTAGTACCTTTACACAATATGATTTCACTTATGTGAGGTACTTAGAATAGTCAAAATCACAGAGACAGAAAGTAGAATGGTGGTTGCTAGAGGTTGGGGGGTAGGTGAGAAGGAGAGTTATTGTTTAGTGGGTATAGTTGCAGATTTACAAGATGAAAAGAGTTGGGACACCTCGGTGGCTCAGTTGGTTAAGCAGCTGCCTTCAGCTCAGGTCATGATCCCAGGATCCTGGGATCGAGTCCCGCATCAGGCTCCTTACTCAGCAGGGCCTGCAGCTCTGCCTGCTTGTGTGCTCTCTCTCTCTCTGACAAATAAATAAATAAATTCTTTTTTTAAAAAAAGCAAGATGAAAGGAGTTCTGGAAATGGATCATGATGATGGTTGCACAATATAAGGAATGTATTTAATACTACTGCACTGTACATTTAAAAACGGTTGATGGCAAATTGTATGTTACATATATTTTACCACAATTGAAATATTTTTTTAAAATAAAGAACAGTTGAACCAAAGTTTTGGCTGTGAGGATAAAGAAGAGGCAATGAATGTGAAAGAATTGTTCAGATACAGAGTTCTCAGTTAAGGAAGAGTATGATGGCTTAATGATTAAGTAGAGTCAAGGTTATCTTGCTTCTAATCCCAACTCTGCTATTGATGAGCTGCATAGTCTTGCAGAAGTTTCAAGTTTTAGGACTACATTTCCAGAATTCTGCCAAAATTTAATGTCAGGACATACTCCATGAAAGGATATTCACTCTGTATAAACATCCTCTGTAAAAACAGAAGCAACTAACTTCTTTTTAAGTTGAAAATAATGATGATTGATTAGGTTGAATCTCTTTAAAGCGGGTACATTAAAAACTACTTTGCATATATTGGATAATAGTAGACATTTTTATAATATGAAACATTAATTTTTATCTCTTGAGAATATAAGATCCAAGACCCTATAATCTAGTATAGAGAATCATATACTAGCTATACTAATATCTTTGTGTATTAATCCACACAGGATAAATTCTCAAATTGAATGTGATATTGTATAACACGCTCCATGATAGAATGATAGAATATTTTCAACCTAAATGGCGAATGTTATCTGCAATCATTAAAATTCAAATTGTATAAATGATTCATAGTTGTAACGATAATTATTGTTTTCTTTTATAGCACTGAATATTTCAGCAAGACTTTTTGGTGCAAGGGAAAGATATAACTATATTCTTCAAATTAAAGAACCATCTCAATACCACTTACTGAATGTCATATCCCTACTGCTTTTAAATGTCACCTGTGTAATGAAATAAATTATTTTATATGTTTAAGTATGGAAAACATTGGGTTTTAGTAAGACTAGGAAAGAGTTATCTAGTCATTTTGGATAAACATGCCTTTGGTTCACCACAGATATGTAATTTACTACAGTGTTATTTATGTGAGGCAGGTCAAAAATTTCCATCAACAGGTACATTAGTCTGAAAAATTACAGATTCACAGACATGATGTAGCTAATGTTCCCTGTATACAAACATTTTGTTACAAATATAATCATCTAAATTTGAAAGTTAGTATATCTTCAACATCATACTGTATTTACTATAGCAGTACTTTATCAGCAATTAAGGGAGAAAAATCTGAAAAAGGGGAGAGACACAGTCGATCTTATTGCTTGTTGATTTCATAAACTGCAGTTATAACAATAACCTAAAGATGAAATTATTAATATATTGTTTGCACTTGTTTGATACAAGAACTTGTAAAGAAAAAAGATTTCACATGCCCAACATACCAAGATGATTGTTGTTATTATTTTCTGCAAAAATCATATTGTTTTTCCTCTTGATTTTTTTCAGGATCAGTCTAACTTTAATGAACCTGAAGGTCTTCATGTGATAGATCCTTAAAGGTAAAAATTGAGGGACTCCAGATATCTCTCAAAAAAATCATGAATTGAAAAATCTTACTATGGACCTGGATAGTGCTCCATTCTTTTTTGTTTGTTTTCATACCTAAGCTACAGCAATGATTCATCAGATTGCAATTTTCCCTTTATATGAATGATCTCCTGGATTGGTGATGTGCATGCCAATGAGATATTAGTGAATGTGAGCACTACATTAAAATGGCCTCTATTGATTCCCACAGGATTGTGAGGGAACTTTCCTTTAAAAAAAAATTATAACACTATACATGTTTACTATGAGAATTATGGGATAATGATGTGTAAAACCCATGAATTACATGTTTTCCTAATACTCTGAGATCTCATGAGTTCTTTTAAATTCTTTTATTTTGGGGGCATCTGGGTGGCTCAGTCAGTTGAGCATCTGCCTTTGGCTTAGGTCATAATCCCAGGGTCCTGAGATCGAGCCCCACATTCTGCTCCCTGTTCAGTGGAGAACCTTCTTCTCCCTCTCTCTGCTGCTCACCCTGCTTGTGCTCTCTCTCTCTGTCAAATGAATAAATAAAATCTTTTAACTAAGTAAATATGAAATAAATAAATGTAAATTCTTATTATTTTAAAACCATCCCAGAGAAAAGGTGTAGATTTCTATAAAAATCATTTCTCAGGTAGTTTTTATTAGAAAAGTTTCAAAAAACAGTAAGTAAACAGAAGCACATTAGCATATTACACTTGCATACCTAAACCAAAAGTTTAAAGAGAAAGAATTAGGACTTGAAATTTTCAACAAGTCAGTACATCTTTTAGTATTTGGCTGAAGTTGGATAAAGAAAGGTCACAAAAATCAATTTGTTGGTAAAAATAAAAATACAAAAACAACAAAATGAAAGGTATCAACAAGTCAAAAGCAAATGAGTCTAAGTCTAGCCATGGCAATCCTTAGTTATAGACATGTAATTACCTCTGAACATGTAATGATGGTGTGAGAAAGAGAGGCCAGATTACTAGGGGTTTATTGTGTGGAAGAGTAAGGTTAACACAAAAGAGTTCTAAAAATAACCTCATAATGTTTTACATGTGTTTGAGCTTCTTTTAGTTTCTTTTCTGCAGGTAAAAATAATAGTGTAACTCCCTCCAAAATATATAAGACATTTAGAATAATGTTTATTTCTTGAACAACTACTGTGAACACCTTCTGTGAACCAGTCTACTTGCTAGGTACCCCAGATATGTTAAGCAGAACACTGTAGAGTGTACAGAAATCCAACTACCCCAGCCAAAGAGAGGATTTAATGAGGGGACATGAAAAGATAGGGATATCGGAAGGGGCAGTGATTGATCTAATCTCCAGACATCTAAATCCCAGCTAATAAATCTTTGAAGACTTCCCATCTCTTCTCTCTGTTTCTCCCTATGTGTTGGCTTTATTCCTTAATGGCAGAAACCCCACATGGCCTGACTCATTGTTTCAAATAGTCCAAGGCTTACGTCCTCCACAACCTTGCAAAGAGGATAGAGCTGTTCTCTAATGGCATCATTTTTTTAAAAAAAATAAAAAGGGCTCTCATTTTCCAATTTCATTTGTTTGTTTTTGAAGATGTCACTGATTTTATTAAGCAATTCATGTATTGGGCAGCATCCTATCTAACAAGTAGAGAGATGCTCCTGGCTTCCCAGTTTTAGTCACATGGTATCACAGACTATGACCTTGGCATCAGGATACAGTGATTGGTCCACCCGTCTTGCCATCACAGGAACAAGAAGCCTGTGCTGGTCAACACAAAACACATGGAGAAGGAATCATTTCCCAAAGAAAAACGTATATTATTATCAGAAGTGAAGATGCCTACCACAATGGGGAAATGGAACAATGATAAAATATAGTAGCCTTGAGGCACTCACAATTGAGTATTAAATTCAATAAAAACAAACTATAATGATGTGATATGAGTGCTATATCAAAGGGACATGCAAAAGCCTGTTGGACAAAGACATGACAAATTTCATACTAAAAGTGGTAGTTGACTGGGAAGGATTTCCAAAAATGTCAGAACTGCATCTTTCAAAAGGAACTTAGCAAGTGAAAGGAAACAAGGGCATTCTCAGTAAAGCTGTTGAAGTAGAGTTTTAGAAAATGTGGAAAACAGAACTGTACATTTGGAGATCAGGGAGTGTCCCAGCATTGTTTGAATAAATGGACCACAAAGATGGGAGACGAATTGAGAGATAGGGTTCTAAAAATAGGTTGAAATCACATTGTAGAGGTCCTTAAATGTTGTGGTGATGATTTCAGATACTGTGACACCTGCCAGACATTCTAGCTTTCGGTCAACTAGTCAGATATCACACATGTGGTAAGCCCAGTACCCTAAGATAAATAAATTGGGAGTCCCACAAAGCCAAGGGGTTGACAGAGGCACTTCCTCTCATTTATTCACATTGAGAATATAGCCACATATTGCAATGAACATGTATCCTTATCACTGCACAATTTTGTCTAGTTTTAGCTACCCTAATTCTCACAAAAATCTCTGTATTGTTATTCTCTTATCTATTTTTTTTGTTGTTTAACTAACAATGTACCACCAAGTAGGTGGCTTGAACAACACTGGTTTATTGCTTATTATCTCATAGTTTTCATGGGTCAGGAGTCTGTGCCTGGTTTAGATGGATCTTTTGCTCTGGTCTCAAATGGTTGCAATCAAAGTGGTGGTCGGGGCTTCCATCCCATGGGAGCCTTGCTGTCTTTTTCCAAACTCATTCAAGTTGTTAGCAGAATCCTGTTCCTTTTTAGTTGTAGAACTCATGGCAGCTTCCATCTTCTTCAAGACCAGCAAGAGAAAAATCTCAAGCTTCAGAGCGACTTACTTTAAGGGCTGCTGCCTGATTAAGTCAGGGCTATCTAGATAATCTTCCTCTTGATTAACTTAAAATAATCAGTTTGGGGACCTTAATGGCAACTTCAAAATCCAATTGCCATATGGGGTGCCTAGGCAGCTTGGTCAGTTAAGCATCTGCCTTTGACTCAGGTCATGATCTCAGGCTCCCTGGGTCTAGCCCCACATTGGGCTCCCTGCTCAACAGGGACTCTGTTTACCCCTCTCCCTCTGCCTCTGCTCTTCCCCTCCGCTCATATTCTCTCTCTTTAACAAATAAATAAAATCTTTTTAAAAAATCCATTTACCATGTGACATAATATAATCACAGGAATGAAATCCATCGTATCATAGTTCCACCCACACTCAAGAGGAGGGATTTATACAAGGCATGCACACCAGGGAGTGGGAATTTTGGGAGCCATTTCATAATTCCTGCCTCCCAGGCTTGTTAAACATTCCTGCAAAGAAACTGTGGTAGGCTGAATAAGGTGCGCCCTCCCCACCCCCAAAATACCTCTGTTCCAGTCTCTGAAACCTGTGACCATTCCCTTATATGGCAAAAAAAAAAAAAAAAAGGGACTTTGCGGTTGTGGTTAAATTAAGGATTTTGAGATAAGTGAATTATCTGGGACTAGCAGGATGGACCCTAAATGCAAATCCATGTATCCTAATAAAAGGAAGTTTGAGTAAAATTTGATACAGACCTAAGAGAAGGCAATGTCATCATGAAAGCAGAGAGTTTGTGATCATGAGTCAACTTTTGCCAGCAGCCAGCAGAAGCTAGAGAGGCAGGGAAAGGACTTGTCCTCCAGAGCATGCTTCCAGAGGGAGTGCAGACTTTGCCAACACCTTGATTGCAGCCTGGTGAAAATATTTTCAGGCATCTGGCCTCAAAATTTGTGAGAAAATAAAATCCTGTTCTTTTAAGCCACCACGTTCCTGGTGGTTTGTTGCAGCAGCCATAGGAGACCAACGCAGCAGGGCTGTCACATTTAATACCAGATCCAGCTCTTTGTGAGCAACTTTCTAAATTAAAATGATGATTGCAAGCAGGTCTGGTAAAGTCAGACGAAAGAAGAGAGGGGGAAAAAAGGACATATCAGGAAGACTGTTTGATAGCTCAATTATTAAAATGGACTTGATCCTAGGTGTATATTGTGGCATGAATATCAAAACAGATCCACTTTGATTAGCAAAACCTTTTAAACTAGGGTTTAGGGTACCTGGGTGGCTCAGTGGGTTAAAGCCTCTGCCTTCAGCTCAGGTCATGATCTCAGGGTCCTGGGATCAAGGCCCACATTGGGCCCCTGCTCAGCAGGGAGCCTGCTTCCTCCTCCCTCTCTGCCTGCCTCTCTGCCTACTTATGATCTCTGCCTCTCTGTCAAATAAATAAATAAATAATCTTTTAAAAAACTTAAAAATTAAAAAAAAATAAACTAGGGTTTATTTCATCTTGATCACAAACTCTTTTTAAGTTTATTTTTAGATATTTATAATGTAAGTAGTATATTACAACTTAGTGGTCTATGAATATTACACATAAGTAATTAAATATATGCATTTCTGGGATGCATACTTAACTTTTAAATTTTTATTTTTATTTTTTTACTGTTAGGAATCTGAAGGCCACATACATAAAAAATGAGAAACTCCTGGAGGTCATGGGCTTGTCATGATAATGTTTCGATTTTAGAAAAATAACGTGGTAGTAGTGTGGAAAGTAGGAGTTGAAGATTGAAAGCAGGGAGAATTCCACGATGTCACTTAGACTGTTATGGAGGAACGTAGTATATCTTATGTTTAATATCATTAATAAAATAATAAGCAACATAGAGGATAACCAAGTGTGTGGCTAACTTTGTGGCTTTGTATGAATCCTTGAAGTAATTCTCTAGGGTAGATGCTGTGTTGATCTCATTTTATAAAGTCATATACTCAAATATTACTGAGCCTTTACCATGAGTTTAGTACTTTATTAAGGATTGAGGAGGAAATCTAGCTGAAGTTGGGGTCAAGGAGCCTTCCTAGACCATGCAACTTCTAGAAGCTGAGCCGGGACCACACTCACATCTCTCTGACACCTATTTTTGAAGGGCAGAGAGAAGGGCAGAAGAAAAAGGAAAGGAAATCATGAAATAACAGCATTATCATAACTGCTTAAAACCAGTGATCTATCTATTGCCTGCAGGCAGTTGATATGAGAAAAGCAACAAAGCCCTGATAAACTCTAAAAGATGTTCACTGGGGTCCCAAACTATTTTGAAAGCAATAGCAGCATTTCAAGGTCCTTTGGATATCCTGGAACTACAGCTTTGACTTATACTAATGAGCCACTAAAAAGAAAAAAGGAAGGAAGGAAGGAAGGAAGGAAGGAAGGAAGGAAGGAAGGAAAGAAAGAAAGAAAGAAAGAAAGAAAGAAAGAAAGAAAGAAAGAAAGAAAGAAAGAAAGAAAGAAAGAAAGAAAAGAAGAGGAGAAAATGAAAGGAAAAAAGAAAAAGCCATCACATTCATTTGACAACAGCAGTTGTTTGTGCAACTTTTCTCAACCATAGCTAATTTGATTTCTAATTATATGATTAGAAGTTAACCTGATTAGCTCTTTCTGGGATAAGTAATTTAAACAGCACTTTGCTACATAAGGTGGAATTCACTGTTGGATTAAACATTCCAAAATTGTATCATAAATATTCCTAAAGCTGGAACTGACCTTGAATGTTCATCCCGTTCACCATTCTTTCATCCTTCTACCTAAATCTGTAGGGCAGATCTGCATAAAGATTATCCTAATCTTGTACCCTATGTATGAAATATTCCAACATAATTAACTACAACATGTTTATTGAGAACTGATGTGCTAGGCACGATGTCTGGAAAAAAAAAACTAAAGTCCCTTGGTAATTCTTTGTTATTCTTTAAACATATTTAATTATGTTTAACATTAGAAAGAAGTGATCCTGAACTCTTTTATTAAGTTTTATTTTCCTTAAAAAAATTCACTCCTTCAGCTGCCCTCTATTTTCAGTTTCAGACAAATAATATTAAGTTAATCATGATCCCGCATTGTAATCACTATCAAATGAAGATCATTAATTACCTGTGTGCTCTCAACCTAAGCAAAATAAAGAATGTATATAACTACTAGGATAATTCGAGTTATGAAAAATATTTTCCTGCACTGTGAGACCTCTCCCTAACATGCTGATTTTTATTTGGGAGAAGATGGCCCAGTTGAACCTGAATGCCCATGGATTTTTCCCTAATCAAAGAGAACTGAGTCCCAGTGGCTCTGTAACACCAAGGCTAGGTTACTTCACTCTGGGATTGAATACTATCTTTCACTTCAGATGGCTACTAGGTAAAATAACCTGAGGTCTTGGTGATGTTTTTGAACTCTTATATTTGCATTAATTGTGTATATAGTTTATTTCTTGGTTATTGTTTCATTTTTCATTTATTTTTCATCTATTTCTCCCTAGCAGACAATCCTCAGTCCAGGATCTGCTAATGCATTGCATGTTTTGACTCAAGCAACAACGATAACAGCAGCAGCCCCTTAAGCAGTAATAATAATGCCATCAATAATGAAAGTTTCCATTAACTAATTCAACCTTTAAAAAATACCATCACTGTACAATTTTGTTTTAAATTCATTGGTTCACTTAAACATTATAATCTTATGGGATAAGTTTTCTTTTACACATGAAGGGACTGAAACTCAGGGAAGTCTAGGGTATTATTCTGGGTCCTTAAGAAGCAGCTTCCAAGATGGTATTAAATGTGCAAAAATTTATTACAGAAAACATTTGTGTGGAAGAAAAGATGGAGGGAGGCGAAGGAGGCAGACTGCAATACAAGTTAGACCCAGAATGAAGGAGAGGCGGGGTGGGAGTGGGGTTTGGATGAAAGCATCCTAGACTCCTGAAGTCTAAGGAAGTTTTGGCAAAATTGTTGGGAGCCCTTGAGCCAAAGTCATTGACAAAAGAGAATGTGTCAGCCAAATATGTCTGCCACTCTCAGTCATTGACCTGAGCAGCTGTGGAAGGCATGGCCTCAACCCAAACACAGGAAGGGATTTCAAATCCAGTAGCCAGAGCCAAAGTAGTTAGTTATGTTCCCTACAGTTCCACGAGGTGCCTTCTCATGGTGGCCCCTGCTAAGTGAAAAGAGAAGCTAAATTTCAACCTGGTATATCCCCAACTCCAGACATCATCCCCTTTACTGTTAGGCTTATTATATTTTTCATGACCTTTGCATGTTCTCTCAATTTTGGTACTACTCTTTTCAACATTTAACATTGGAATTAGCAATTCTTGGTTGCTTTTAAATATATGCTTTGCCATTTTTCTTTTTAAACATTGAGTAAATAATTTTCAATATCTTGAGGATGGTAAGTAATTTAATAATGTAATCCAAGGTCTGTAATGTAGTTTATTTGTCATCATAAATGATGATTCTTAGACCCCAAGCACTGCTCTCATGTAGAAAATCTTTATCATTTTACCCTGGATTTGGGGTCAATTTAGCAGGTTTTATACAGGGAATAAAATGAATCATATTTCACAGACATGTTCCTTTCTAAACCAAATCTGCAGATATTTCTATAGGACTCTTAGAATCTGTGTGAAAAATATTGGCATGTGGGTATGGGAGATGACCAGCCGCTTTTTCCTTGTGCTTCCCTGACTCATCCATCAGTACTTCGTTACCCTACAGCTTGTTCAACCAGGTCACCCCCTTCAAAGACTGGTGAATCAGTAACTATTGCAGTGCTTCAAAATCACCCCAATACTCAACAGTTTTAACACCAAACCCTTAACTTCTATGCCTGTGAGTTGACTGAGCTAATCTAGGCTAATGTGGGCTATATTCATTTATAGCCCTGTCACTTAGCCAATGGCCTTTGCTCTAGGGCAGGCTTGATGGGGCAGCATAGCAGGGCAGCTGCGCTCTGTGCATCTCTTTTCCTTCTTGGGGAAAGACATGGGGCATGTCTTTCTCAGGTGATGGCAGATGTGAAAGAGTCTAAGAAGAGACATACGAGGCCCCCTTAACATCCACACTCAGAACTGGTTCATGCCACTGGTCAAAGCTAGTCTTACAGTCAAACAAGCCTTGTGAAAGTCAAGGGTTGGGAAATTATACTCTATTACTTTCATGGAAAAAAACCAGTTAAGTCACATAGTCAGGCATGTGGACTCAAGAAAAAAAAATAAGAACTTGTTGCCATTGATGAAAAATACTACAAATGGGGGTCCTACCTTGTCTTTGCTCTACTATTGTGTTGAGTCATTATTGATACAACTTTGTGCAAGACACTTTTTTGGCATTCAGGTGGGAAGCTTTCAATTTAATAGGAGAAGTAGACAGGAAAGCATTTTATTTTCTACTTTATGGTCTGATCATCTCATCTTCATGAAACTTATGTAATGGTAGGTTTTTCTTTTGCCTCAATCTGCTCTCTCTCCCCTCTCCCTGTGGGTGGTATCTTCCATTATCATAGCTTTAGAAAAACAAAAATCTGATCATATTATTTCCAAAGATACACACAGGTACACACACACACACACACACACACACACAGAGTTTTAAGGCTTCCTACCAGCTTTGACATACTGCCCTCATCCCCTACTATCCCCCCACCCCACTCCCTAGGTTCCCCATGCTCCAGCTATTCTGGCCTTCTTTCTGTTCCTCACAAACTACAAAGACTTTCCTGCCTCAGGGCTCTTGTACACTTAGGCATGAAGTCAACTCCTATACATCACCTCCTCTGAGAAACCTACTCTTAAACAATCGGAACTGAAAGAGGTAATCTCTGCCAATCATTCATTTTGGTATTACCTGTTTTTATTGTCCACACATCACTTATCTCTATTTAAAATTGTCTTATTTATTTTTGTTGTGTATTGTCTGTCTCCCCCATTGAGAATAGCATTTTCATGAGAGTAGGAGCTATGCCTGTTGTCCTAGCTGTGTCCTTGCAACCTTAATGGTAACTACAAATGGTAGGCACTCATAAATATTTGGTAAATGATGAATGAATGACTCAATTTTTTGATGATTTAGCCCAAACCTTTCTCTTGGGCTCTAGACTATATATCCATCCATGGTCAGATGTCCTATGGGTATCACACTCAACACTGACAACCTTGAACCAATCCCTTTTCTCTTCAAACCCACCCTTTGACCAGTGCTCTCTCTGGTTGTAAATGGTAGAACCTCCACTCAGTTGCTCATGTAAGAAACCTGTAGTTTTTCTTGACTCCTTCCACTCATTTACCCTTCACATCAAATTTTTAACAAATGTTATTTGTTTTAATTTAAAAATTTTATTATGGGGTACCTGGGTGACTCAGTCGGTTAAGTGCTGACTCTTGATTTCGACTCAGATCATGATGTCAGGGGTGTGGAATTGAGCCCCGAGTTGGGCTCTCCTCCCCACTCCCACCCGCTCATGCTCTCTCTCTCTCAAATAAGTAAATAAATCTTTAAAATACTTACCAGAATGATCCACATTTCCAGTCTCACTGCCACCACCATCCTCACTCTGCAATAGTTTCCTTACTGATCTCCCTGCTCCCCACCTTGGTCCCATATTAAATTTGTGACCTTGCACATATTTTTTAACTTCACAGTGCTTCAGTTTCCTCATCTCTCAAATTGGGTTAACCTCTTACAGTCATTGTGGTAGCTTAAATAGAATCAATTCAAACTGATTCAGAATCTCAGAATGGAATCATTTGGAAATAGAATCTTTGCAGATGTAATCAAGTTAAGATCACATCACAGTGGATTAGCGTGTGATTAGTATTTGTTTATTTCTTTATTTTAAAAATATTCATTTCTTTATTTTGGGGGGGAGCAGAGAGGAGGAGAAAGAGAGAGAGGGAAAGAAGCAGACTCCCCACTGAGTGTGGCGCCCGACCTGAGGCTTGATTCCATAACCTTGAGATCATGACCTGAGCAAAAACCAAGAGTCAGGGGCTCAACAGACTGAGCCACCCAGGCGCCCCCAAAAGAGTGAAATTTAGACACAGAGATAGACAGAGGGAAGAAAATGTGAGACACCTGAGAGAAGGCCGTGTGAAGATGAAGGCAGATATTAGATTGGTGAATCTACAAGTGAAGGAACACCAAGATTGTCAGCAACTATCGAAAGCTAGGAAGAGGCAAGGAAGGATTCTCCCTTAGAGCCTGCAAAGAGAAAGAGCATGACCTTGTCAACATCTTGATTTCAGACTCCCAGCCTCCAGAACTGTGAAAGAATAAATGTTTGTTATTCTAAACCATCCATTTTGTGATGATTTGTTGCAGCAGCCCTAGGAAACTAATATGGTTGTTTTGAGGATTAAGCAGGTAATTTATAGCTGTGCCTGCAGTAAGCATGCAGTAAAAATTATTTTGTTTGCATCATCACTATGAATCTAGATTGAAACTCTTAAAATGTAGACATAAGCAGGGAACCTCCCTACTTAAAATTTTGCAGAGGTTCTTCATTGCTCACAGCATAGAGTCCAAAACCTTAAGATCATTCAAAATGCCCTGAACAAAATCTAACCACATACCCACCTCTATTTACTTCTTGATCCTATACTCTTTCTTCTCCAGCTCTCCAGACCTTCTTTCAAATCCTTGTTCTCTCATCTAACAGATGCTGTTACTCTGTCTGGAGTAATCTTCCTTTCCCTTTCCAGGACACTCTCCTCTAGGTCTCTGTCTGAAGTCCCTTCGGGGAGGCTTTCCTGATTAGGAGACACTCCTCTGTCTTGCATCCCTGAGTACCCTCTACTTGTAGCTTCTGCTATTTTCATCACACTTGTCAATGTTCATTTGTACTCCTAGTTATACAGTAAGCTCTGAAATGACTGGTCACAATTGTCCTGCTCTTTGTGCTTAGCCAGTACCTGGCATATAGTCAGCCCTAGCTTAGGAAATATATATTACCTAAATAAATGAATCAGGTTATTTTAATACACTGTCACAAATATAGTAATAAACATGCAACCATGACCCATAAAGGGAGAATAGACGCATCCACTATCAGATCACCTGGACAAACTAAGAGTCCTAGAACTTTATGGATAAGAAAGTTGCTAATATGCATTTATTTTGGCCTCTTCCTATATTTTATAAATGAGTAACCAGAAGCCCAGAGAGGTAAAACATTTGCCCAAAGCTGAACAGCCACCAATGGCAAAACTAGAACCAGAATGCTTTTTCCTTTCCAAAGCGTTCTTCCAGAGCATTTTGCTGCTTTTACTAAAGAAAGATGGGGTAGGACATTTAAAAAATAAATGAATTAGAGAGAACAGAACTGAGGGGCTGGACCTGGGGAGAACACCCCTATTACAGAGGACAGGAATAGGGATGAGATGAGAGTATGTTCAAAAGTCTCCAGGATTGCCAAATAGGGTGATTAAAAAATGATAGGAAGTAACTCAAATTCCTTAAGTGCAGTGAGAGAATGTGTAACTAAGGGAGGAGAAATTACATTCCTGTAGTGCAGCAAGTATGTAATCTGGGGAGGAAGAGAAGAGAAATTCCCTAAATTGAGATCCACCACAGAAGGAGCAGAGAATTCATGAAAGACCTGTTATCTAGTAGTATCCACCCTGGGTGCCTGCAGAGTTAGTAGGAGAACAAGAGCCAGGAACTGACAGTGCAGTTTCACACAGATAACAGCAGCCCTGTGTACTGGCCAAAGAGGGATGCCGGTAGTCAAAGATCCCTTTATCCACCAAATCCACAAATTCCAGGGTCAACACTGGTGTTAGGTTACCTTTTCCTCTGTCCCAGAATTTTGCCTATTTTTCTTATATTCTTTTCTGAGCAAAAACCAGTCTTCCTATTCCCTCTACTTACAATTCCAGGTAAGCAGAGATACATCCCGTCAACCAAACTGGAAACCTCACAGGTACCCGGATTCTCTGCTGTATTCAATCAGTCCCTAAATCCCAACTAAATTGCTAGCATGGACAAGAAGACTTTCCATGGCTTGGGTAGCTAACTTCCAATCTTCTCTCCAGACTTTTATCCTCATACGCACTGTACCCTAAAGCCACACTGTACCCTGAAATCTTCAGGTATTTTTTACATTTTCATACTTGTGTTTATTATTCATTTCTAGAGGAGCAAGGGATAACCTACTTATTCGATTCTGAATTTTGCCAAAATAAATATTTGGGCTAAAATGATATATTCATATGCAATTTCTTTTTTTTTAAGATTTTATTTATTCATTTGATACAGAAAGATACAGAGAGAGAGAAAGAGAGCATGAGCAGGGGTGAGAGGCAGAGGGAAAGGTGAAGCAGATTCCCTGCTGAGCCAGAAGCCCAACATGGGGTTCCATCCCAGGACCCAGAGATCATGACCTGAGCTGAAGGCAGATGCTTAACCATCTGAGCCACCCCAGCACCCCTCCAATTTCAATATATTATATAATTTTAGGATATTTTCACACATAGAGAATACATAATATGTAATAAAGTATACGGCATATGTAATTATGAAATCTATATACATAACATATATTCATTACTCCACTATACTTACATGAAATTTTAGAGTTAGCAATTACATGCACATTAAACTCATCATATGCCAATGACTGTTTAAATAATATTTAAGAGCAACTTCTTTGTAATTCTTTTGACAGCAGTAGTGATGATGATTAAAATAATTAATCGTAGCCTCTGGGAGATGAATGCCTAAAAATCCACGTATGCCTTTTGGGGTAATTTTAAGAAGTTACTCAGATCTGTTTGGGTAATGTAGCAATTTCTTTGAAGACATGTGTTTAGCTATAGAAATTAGGCAATTCTGTAATTTATAAGCTTCGAGGGATGGCTATTCCTTTTAATGTGCTTTCACAATCTCTTGCTTATAACTATAGTATAATATTCATTTGTTTTGACTTTTTTTTTAAAGATTTTATTTATTTATTTGACAGAGAGAGAGAGATCACAAGTAGGCAGAGAGGCAGGCAGAGAGAGAGGAAGAAGCAAGCTCCCCTCTGAACAGGGAGCCCATTGCGGGGCTCGATCCCAGGACCCTGAGATCATGACCTGAGCTGAAGACAGAGGCATTAACCCCCTGAGCCACACAGGGGCCCCTTGTTTTGTCTTTTTTATAAGATTTTATTTATTTATTTGAGAGAAAGAGAAAGACCAGGAGTGTACATGAGTGGGGGGAGGGGCAGAGGGGAGAGAGAAGCAGAGTCCCTGCTGAGGAAGAAACCAGATGTAGAGGGCTTGATCCCAGGACCCTGGGATCATAACCTGAGTCTAAGGCATAAGCTTAAGCAACTGAGCCACCCAGGCGCTCCTGTTTTGCTTTTTATAATAACAATCAAGATAGACATGATTTTCCATTAAGACCATTAAGCTCCTAGAGGGTAAGAGTAAATTTATCTGTAGGAACACAATTATTGTTTAAAGAATTCATAAGACAACATATGTGGTTTTAGTTCTCAGTAAGTTAGGACATTTATTTTAAACCAATTTTACTGCCTACCTATCTTTCAAATTTATCCCCAAAATGCTATCTCCATGAATATTGAAGTTTAAACTGTTTCAATTACTTTCTGAATTATTACACTAACCTATAACTTTTCTTTCTTACAATCTCTCCTCCATACTGCTGCCAGATTGATCTTTCCTACATAAATCTAATCAGATTACTCCCTGCTTGTCCTCACCTTATTAGTCAGGATTATGATAGGAAATCGATGTCACAAAAATGGGGGAATTGAGAGGAATTAAATGAAGGGACTGTTTTCCAAGAGGTGAGCAAGATTCAAGTAATAGTAAAGACCCCAGGACTATTGAAAGAAGAAAGCCACTATCATGAGGCATCCTAAAGGAAGGGGGGAAAGAGCCTTTACTAAACCCGAGCAAAGAGGCTGCAGCTACAGGAAATGACAGCCAGAGGAAACTGTGGTCCTCAGCAGAGGGACGCAGCCATCAGTACCCCCAGGTGATTTAGATCTGGTAGCCTAGAGGTAAGACAAGTAGTCTTGTGCAAATAATTTATGAGGGCATTCTCAAGGGGAGGAGAGTAAGGGGAGTGAGAGAAGGCTAAGGACAGAGTTTGTAAAAAATGTGATTTCAGAACAGGGTTAGGTTCAATCTAAGCCCATAAGAAACAGTAGAACACAGATTGTAACCAGAGGTTTTCTTGCCTAGAGAAAGGAGGGCTGCATTGTTGAATATGTGCATTTGTCAGTCATTAGCAATTGGTTGACCCAAGGAGGAGGAGACTGCTTAACTTCTCGGAAATCTCTGGGTGTTACAGCTTCAATCAGCCCTTGGGCAATCTCCCAGCATAATATGCCAGTTTGAGCAATTCAGCTAATCCTGCAGCCACTGGGGTGTGGGTGCACCAAATCAGCAAAGGGCATCAAGAGAGGTTCTGTAGCTTCTGCCGCAGTCCATCATTTGTATTCTCAGATCCATTTGCTTCTCACTATTAACACTCCCCGTCCTTTCTCAGCCTTTTGAGAGTTTGGATTGGTCTCAATTTCCAGGAAAACTTATAAGAGGAACATCAGCAGGATGAACTACTGCTTTCTTTGCTGGTATTAGTTTCAAGTTTGTAAGTGATAGTCATCATTTCCTTCTCCTACCCTTCTAAATTCCCCTTATTCTCACCTAGAACCTTCAGATGGCTTAAGGTGGCTTATTTGGTGAGATGACTCAGACTCTCATCCCTGAGAGTTGATGCCCAGGTTACCATTCTTTTACCATGATTGCTGTACTTTCCTTTATAATTAAAGTTTTTCAGGAAGTACCAAGTGATATCCTGTAGCCCACCGGAACACAAGTATATTCCTCTTGTTAAGTAGCATCCACCCTGCCTCCTTAGGATAATCAAGTTAAAATACCCCAGTGTGTATTAAAGTACCCCAGTATATACAACTGGGCCAGTAGAGTAACTCCTTTCTTTGCTTATTGGTCTATTTGAAGAACTCAAAGTGATCAGGTATCAACCATGACTTAAGCTTAGTGGCACTTCTGCCACGTCTCTGAGTGGAAGCACCACTCCTCTTAGAAAAAGGATCTCTAGATCTATAGGGTCCAAGGTAGAGGAGACAGGAAATAGAAATTCCTTCAGGTAAGCCCTGGAGTGATGGTGAAGTAGGGTCATGCCTTCCTCCACCTCTTTGTTTCTGGACTCAGGTATTCTACCTATTTGGGACACAGCACCATGTAATGGCCATTGGTTTGGGGAAAATGTGGTGCTCTCTGATGACTAGTATCCCTATTTCAGGGCCTCATCTCCAAACTAGCACTGAAAGCTGTGCCTTAAAATGGGCATTTCTATGCTCTATCAAATCATAAGCCTCCAAATGATTAAATATATGGTGTTACCAGAGGATTCCTTTGCCATGTTCCCACTACCAGGCTTCTTTTGCAGTAAAGGGGATGTCTTGGTCTGAGGTGATATTATATAGAATCCCATCCAATAGATCACTCTGTGAGCTCTCGCATGTGTTGTTGACTGAGATATTGCTGATAGGCAAGGTAAATACATACTTGGAATATGTGTCACTCTGTTCACGACATGTTATTGCCCTTGTCAGGGTGAGAAGGGTCCGGTATTATCAACTTGCCATCAAGTGTCTGTTTGATTCCCTCAAAGGATGGTATCATATCAAGGGCTCAAAATCAGAATTTGTTTCTGGATAGGTTCAACATTTAGCTGTGGCACAAGTTGGATCAGCTTTAGTGAGAAAATGGAGTCCATGTTATTAGGTCCATAGATAGCTTCAATCTCTGTCACCATGACTACTCCATTCATGAGTCCCTTGAAGAAACACAGAGGTTGATTTATAATCTACCAGACCCATTATCCTCCATAGCTGGTGGTTTTGTGTCTCTTCAACAGTGGATGCTCTCTGAACTGTGTTAACATATGGTGGTAAATTCCTCCTACTTTGTGCCTATTACCATATGTCTATCTGCTTTCTTCTTCCCTGGACCTCCATGTCCTGAATATGTCAGTTTTGCTCCTTACATACCTCCAACCAATGAACCAAGCATTTACCAATGGTCATGTGTCTGTGTATGTGTTTATTTTGAGACATATGTTCCTCAATAAAATTGGATGTTGAGTAGATGTTGAGTAATACTGAACAAAACTCCACCTACTTTTTTCTTTTTTTTTAAAGACTTTTATTTATTTATTTGACAGAGAGAGAGAGAGATCACAAGTAGGCAGAAAGACAGGCAGAAGGAGAGGGGGAAGCAGGCTCCCCACTGAGCAGAGAGCCCAATGTGGGGCTCTATCCCAGGACCCTGAGATCATGACCTAAGCCGAAGGCAGAGGCTTAACCCACTGAGCCACCCAGGTGCCCCCCACCTACTTTTTTCTTATCATTACTATCTTTCAAGGCTGCCCAGAGCTATATTATAACAGCAGCTGCTTTGGGTCCCACACTAAAATATGAAACAGAACCATCTTGGTTTGTGTCCTTCTTCTACTAAGAATTCATCCAAGAGGTCACAATCATGAGCTACACGATTGGTATCTGTTGAGATTGTATTAGGGGACGTGAAAGTGTGGGACACTTGTTTGTCCAGCTTACTTATGCCCTTTGGACCTACTTAAGGCTCATACAAGATGTAATGCTTCCATTTTAAGAATAATTTTGCTTGAGCTGCTAAAATGTATGTCTTGGTGAGCCTAACAGTTACCAACTCATAAAGAACAGCTCTGTTGTCATGGTTACTTGAGGTCCTTTGGTCAGATATTTAATCTTCAAGTGATCTCTACTACCAAGGAAACATTGGACCACTACTCCACAACAGAGGTAAGGAATAATATGCCTAAAATACAGGATTCTTTAGGGCATCTCTTAGTATTACCATGCCCTGTGATTAAGGTCAATGGAAAATTACAAGCTATTTTAGGTAAGATTATTAATAGCCCAGATCCTTCAGGAATGAAGGTTTGTGTCACCCTGCCAATAAAGAACATGACCCCCTGAGGTATTCCCTGAAGGCAAAGAGAATACAGAATGGGTAGTAGAAAAAATAGTTATAAATACAGATTATGACCATATGACCAGCATCAGAAACAAGGAATGTAACTGTCTAATTTTTTCCTTCTAATTTTGTTATAAATTTCTGTATATTTAAGCATATAATAAGCAAATAACTTTGTTTTCTTTCCTCTCATATTTCTTTGTCATGTAGCATAGAATTTATTGGTTTTATATCAGCATTTAAATATTGTTAATTTTACTTCACAGTATTTAACTTATGGTTTTGAGAAGAGTATATATCACTCAAAGACTTTACTCCCTCTTCTGGAGAAGAGATCCAGCATTTTGAGTTATATACAGAACTGTTATATCATGTAAAGTGAAATTATGACCTTTTTAATGTCTTATTTGGAGATTAAGTATCATTTAAGAAGATGCATACAAATGCCAAGTTGACAAGGGGTGGACTTGTGATGGTTAATTTTATGTGTCAATTTGACTGAGCTAAGGGATGCCCAGATAGCTGGTAAAATATTATTTATGGGTATGCCTGTGAGGGTGTCTCTGGAAGAAATTAGCATTTGATCAGTAAACTGAGCAAAGGCAAAGAAGATCTCCCTCATCAATGCAGGGAGACATCATCTAATACATTGAGGGCCTACATAGAACAAAAAAGCAAAGGAAGGGTAAATTTGCTCTCTGCACCTGGTTCTGACCACTGAACTTGGACTGATTTATACCCCAACATTTCCTGGGTCTCCAGCTTACCTTTGGCAGATCCTAGGACTTCTCTCCCTCTATAATTGTGTGAGCCAATTCCTATTATAAATATAAATAAAATTCATTTATTTTACTCATTAATATATTTTATGTATTATTGGTTCTGTTTCTCTGAAGAACACTGACTGACACGCCATGCCCAGCGGCATTCCAGCAGCTGCATTTTGAATGGTGTTCTCTACTGCAGTTGACATAAACTTATTCCAGAATCTCAGTTGCTTGTTTTGAAACTCTTCTGTTCGGTCTTGCCAGAGAGTGCACATATATCTTTATCTCCTACAGACAACTCTTACGCCATTGTAGGATCTTCTGGATCGTATGACCCAAGTGGCACAACTGGACGTGCCCTTTCTTGCCCAGAGCTTCCACTGAAAGTTGGCAACTTCCCACACCACTTACTACATCACTCAGTGGTATATTCCTAAGCGCAGTATATGCTGCACTTTGCTTCTTTTTAAGTGGTAGGATGGGTAAGATGCAATAATTTCCTTTTTACCTTGGAAGGGGTTATCCCACGGTGCCCTACAGCACTGGTCTCTAAAAGTGTCACAGGTGTGACAAGCCACTCAATTTTGGTATGGCTTATCTCTCCCATTCACTGAAGCTCACTTGTCTTATCATGGGATCCAAAGTCTTAGCTAGGCTATGAATTCAGCCTTCTCTGCAGTTCTCCCATCCTCACAATTAAGTACTGTGGCTGTTCACCAGCTCAGTAAGCCCTCTAGCTGTAGATAAGAATCTGCCAAAGAGGACCTCCGACCTTCACAGTTAGTTTTAAATTGATGATTAGTTGTTTTCCCTTCTGAATGTACCAGTGGGCACCCAACAATAGCCACTCAATTCCACATTCCTTAATTTTATTATTTTCCTGTATGTCAAACGCCAGAGACATTATACAAGCTAATGTATCTCCATCATCTTAGTAATTGTACTGCTACTACAAGATCCAAGGAACTATCAACACTTCACTTATCACTAGGGACAGGGTCTTCATTGCCATCCAGCTAGTGTATGACCCAATTCCAAAATTAAAAAATTCTAGAGTTTGCTTTACAAGACCAATTATCTTAATTTATGCTCCCTGGAAGCAGAGTCTGAGGCTGAGAATCTTAGGCTAATGATTTATTTAGGAAATGCTCTTAGGATAAACCTTTAAAGGCACAAGGGAAACAGGTTAGGGCAAGGGCAGAAACCAGACAAAGGTGTAGTTTGAGGAGAAATTCATCCTCAATCTGAACCCACGAAGAGCTCTGCAGTCCCAGTTATTTACAGAAGATGTGCTCCCTAGATCCAAGGGTGCCGGGCTGTCAATATCCTTGCATTAGCTAACCACTGGTTACCAGCCACTGCTAAAGGGGAGGGTTGCATAACTTCCTAGGCAAATCTTTGTAAAATAGCCCTCACTATCCAAGGACTCTCCTCACTGCTGCTAAAATATGTTGTTGGCAGCCAACACCTGCGGCATCTGGGAATGAGTGTACCACCCTGACAAAGAAGATGAGGCGGGACACCAATAACATCTGCCACACCAGTGCCACCCTTCTCCAGCTCTCTGATTTCCTAAAGCTGCTTCTCATTGGTCAAAGCCAGAGGGCAAGAGAGTCCACTGATGCAACTATACATATTCACCTCCTGGTACAGAGAGCAGGGTGGAGATGATTACAGAATGGATGTACAGGGGTGCACAGAAAAGGTGCTTATACAGAAAATCATTCAGGATTTCCACATAACCGAACAAATAAAGCCCGAAGTCCTCAGCATGGCAGGATCTCCACAGTGTCTCTTCTAGCCTGCCCTGAGGCTTTCTATTTTCTGCCTACCTACCTAATATAACATATATTCTGGCCAAAATTTCCCTGACTTCTATTTCTGACATAGTTTTATTCTTGCCTGATGTTCCCCTCCCAATCTCAGTACACCGTCCTGCTACCTTACCACTACTGTGCCACACACACGTAACTGTATCCTAACAGAAATCATTATTTTGTACTGTAGTTCTTTATAAATCTATTTCTTAGATTTTGAATTACTTGAGGGAAGGGACGGCTTTGTTTTTTCATTGTTTTGGGACAGAGCAGCAATGAGTGAACGAATGGAAGAAATAATGAATGATTTATTCATATGCATCAATATTCAGTTTTAAGTACCATCTTTTTATTGCCAACTCTTACCTCTCACTCCATCAAGTCTTAGATGCCCCTCCACTTGGTTTCAATAACCCTTTACCTACGTTTTTCACAGAATTTTCAATACGACATTATAGTGGTTTGGTCAGGTGTCTGTCACCCATCGTGGAATATGAGCCTTTCATCATTATACTTCTAGTGCCTGGGAAATAACAGGTCCTTGCAAACTATGAAAGATGAATAAATGGTTGAATGAGTATAATAGTGAGAAACCATTCCAGTTCCAGGAGAGGAAGCTTATTTTTCTTTTTTAGAATCAGAGGAAGAATTGCAAATTATAATGGGATTTTAATAAGTGTGGCATGTTCAATGGGCTGCACGATATTCACAGAATATTATAGAAAAATGATAGATTATACAAAAAGGGAAATGCAGAAATAGGTGATAAGGTTATAGTAATTTTATCTAATTAGTTTTCAATCTTTATAAGGGAAATTTCGCACTTGATAGTATATGCAGTTCTATCTATAGTCTTTGAGTAAGGATACATTTCAGTTAGAGTGTTTTAAGGTACTCAACACTGTTAATTTAATACATTTAAAGAGTCACTGGCTCAAAGATTTCTAAGAATCTGATTGATTTCCAGAACAAACACCCTTTAGACAAAATGGTTTTTAAATAACTTGATCTGAGAGTTGTGGTTCTTCAGGGTTCTCAAACCCAAAATGTATTTAATTCAAAAAGCACCTCCTTGTAGAATTTTAAGGAAAAATGCCTTTATCTCATTCCTTGGGATGACCTTTTGGTGAGCACTTGCATTACGTACATGTTAATGCCTCTAGCACAGAAAGGCCCAGTTATTTATGAACTTTGACTAGTGCAAAAGTTTATTAGTGTAAAGTCTGATAGCCTTTGACAGAATGGTAGCTCTTAGCAACAATATCCATCTTTTTTCCAAAACACCTGATTAAAATAAAGCAAGAAAATGAAAAGATGTTTATACATCTTTCAGATTAATAATTAATGTCCATCTAACCCAAATGGAAATACAACTGTTCGTTCCTTTGCTGTTCCTCCTTCTACTCTTGGTTCTTAATAAAGCAGAGTGTATGCAGTCATACTTCCCAGGTCGGGCTGACTATTTTTACCCAATTTCCTTACCTCCTGAGTCCTAATGTATCTCATTAGTAATAAAAATAAAACCATGCTCTGCTATCTCTGATGAAATCATCTCTGCTTAATTTGTCTGTACCTACTGTTTTGTTTTATTTTGAAGTAATATGAAGCAATTCTGCATTGTTCAATGTTGTGCTTTCTTACAGTCTTATCTTTGCCTCTACCTGAATTCACAAGAGAAAATTTTAAGAGTTGGAAGGGACCTTACAGAGAGTTTTATCTGGTCTACTTCTTCTATCTACATGAAAAACCTAAATCCAGAGAAATCACACAGGTGAATAAGGTGGTTATGCTAAGAAGAGAACCCCAGTTTCTTGACTAATATTACCCAAGTCCCCTTCATTTATCTCACACTACTTCTTAAGCTACTATTAATTCCTTGAGTCACTGATTCATTCATGAGTTCATACATATAAGCTCTTAAAATATTGGACCTTAGTGTCTAGTGCCCATAGCATCTATTAAAGCTTATATTTCTTGTAACTATCATTTTATTAAATTATTTCATTATATGTAATCATAATTTTGTTAAATCAGCAACATATAAATAATTATCTGTAATATATTTACATAGCTCTCTCTTTAAGGAAAATTACTGTACTTTTCAAAACATTTACTCATTAAGGTAGGTAGAATAATAGCCTCTTCCAAAGATGTCTGTGCCTTAATTCCCCAGACCTGGGAGTAGTAGGTCACACTACCTGCCAAAAGGAAAATGAAGGTTGCAGATGGAATTAAGCTTGCTGGGGCGCCTGGGTGGCTCAGTGGGTTAAAAACTCTGCCTTCAGCTCAGGTCCTGGTATCCAGCCCGCACCATCGGGCTCTCTGCTCAGCAGGGAGCCTGCTTTCTCCTCTCTCTCTGCCTGCCTCTCTGCCTACTTGTGATCTCTCTCTCTGTGTCAAATAAATAAATTAAATAAATAAATAAATAAAATCTTTTTTTTAAAAAAGGGATGAAGTTTGCTAATCAACTGACTTGGAGATGTGGAGATTAACTTGCATTATCCCAGTGGGACAATGTTATCACTAGGATGCTTGTTTTTTTTGTTTTTTTTGTTTTTTTTTCTTTTTAAGATTTTATTTATTTATTTGACAGAGAGAGAGATTACAAGTAGGCAGAGAGGCAAGCAGAGAGAGGAGGAAGCAGGCTCCCTGCGGAGCAGAGAGCCCGATGCGGGCCTCGATCCCAGGACCCTGAGATCATGACCTGAGCCGAAGGCAGAGGCTTTAACCCACTGAGCCACCCAGGTGCCCTCACTAGGATGCTTGTAAGTGGCAGAAGGTGGCAAAAGAGAGGGAAGTCAAGATTTGGCAGTAAGAAAAGTACTTAGTCCAAATTTGTTGACTCTGAAGATAGAGGAAGAGAGTCAAGAGCGAAGGGACACAGGTAGCCTCCAGCATCTGCAAAGAAAAGGAACAAAACCTCCAGAAACGTACAAAGCCCTGCTGACAACCTTGTCTTGGTCCAGTGAGACCCAGTTCCATCTTCTGAACTATGTAACTATAAGATAATAAATTCATTAATTTAATTTGTCAATTAAGCCACTAACTTAGTGGTAATTTGTTATAGTATCCATAGAAAAATTATTCATTTTTAGAGGGATATAAAAACATCTTTAAAAGTGCAGAACCTGTATTTTTTCTCAAATAGATTACAGAACTATGACCAGAACACTCTAGTACAGTGTTGAATGATAGAAAAATCTGAGATGGTGGGATGTTCTACATCAGCAACTGTCCAGTGTGTGGCTGTTCACTATACTGAGCTCTTGGAATGTGGCAAGTACAACAGAGAAAATGAATTTTTAATTTTAATTTTAATTAGTTAAACTTTAAATAGACACTTGACTAGTGGCTATCAAACTGGACAGCACAGTTCTTTTATCTGAGCTATCAGTAAATGCTTCTCCCCTATCTCCTACCAACAGATCGATAGACAATTCTCACAGAATAATAATGGAGCAAATCAGAAATAAGTCTTTGCCAGTTCTAAGTACTGGAGGGAGCCCTGTTTAGTAAATAATGTGCTCAGCAAATATTTAACAGAACTTGTGGGAAGGTGATGGCCATCACCCTTAACATGAAGGACGTAGAGAAGACAGTTATTTAAGGAAAGACACCAACTTTTTGCAGACAATTTATAGCTGGCTAAACTTCTGTAACAGTAAGACCAGGGGTATCCAACCAGAAAACTGCTCACATCTTGTGGCCCTGACCCCACAAATGTGTGTGACTGCAGGTCAAAGTTACAGGAAATCAGTTTAAATTCCCTCCTAACTGGGGGACTTTTGCAATGCCACATTCTTTGTCCTTTTTCATTTTCTCATGTTTACTCACTGATTCTGCTTCCACCTGACTTAACCTCTACCTTGTGCAACTTTCATAAAATAAGTAATCATTTCGAAGCTTTCTCAGGTAGGGGGAAATGGAATGGAAGAGAGGGCTGAAACAATGACAGACTTTATTTTGAGAGTTTAGTTTCTAATTTGAAGGTAAAAGTACATACATACACACGTGCCTTTGGAAATTAATTTCAGTTAGTTTTGATTTTTTTATGTGGGTTCTGGAGTTTTAATTATTTACTTATACCTCATTTTATGGCACAATAAGGCAGCTTCTCCCACTGCAAAATCTCTCACCTCTACTCCATTCTCCATCCTCACCGTTGGGTATTGGTTCAGATCCCAATCATTTTCTTCCCACACCACTGTCTTTAGAGATAAGACTTATTGAACGGTTAATACGCACCAGACCATTTTCTAAATGTGTTTCATGTAACATTGCTCTCCTTACCACCACCCGATGATGACAATAATACTAGTATCCTTATTTTCCAGATGAAGAAAGGATCCAAAAGATAGTAAGCAATTTGCTTAATGTTACATAGCCAGCAACCAGGAAAGCCAGGATTGGAATGTAGGAAATCTGGACATACAATCCCTGCTCTTTATTATTTTTGCCACATTGACATCAACAACTTGATTATGACACACAGTCAGTGGGCATCATTTAGAAGATGAATGATAATTCACTTGTTAATATTATCAAATATTGTAGTTAATTTAATAAATTAATAGGTGGCTTGTTTATTCCTTAGAGTTAACATTTGTCCATGAAAAACAGATTTTCAGCAAATAGAGGGAATTTAAATTTATGTTTCTAAAAGTCTCAGGTAGAGGACCTAGAACAGTGAGCATACAATCAGGACTTAATAAATATTAGGTATTATATTCTTGAATTGGGAAATATGTATAGCCCCAGCACCTGGAATTACACATGATCTTGCATTCCACCATATATAGATGATTGAAGGGAAGAAGGTTAATATCTCTATCCTACAGTATTTTAAGAGTTCCTTAATTAGGCAGTTAACTAGTCTCCAGCATACCAATGATCTAATCCCATCGTACTTTTTCAATTGCTTATTCCCTTTTTTCTCTCCATTTGGGCCCCAATCCTGGCTCCAGCTCCACACCGCCCCCCCCCGCCCCAGGTTTTAGTCACTTCTAGCTGGAGTGCATGTTGTACCAATCTACAACCCCTCTCCACAATCCATTCTTCCCTCTTCAGAATAGTATTATAAAAAACATTATCAAGTAAACCTTATTAGATCTTGTTGCCACATAAAACTTTTCATCCCTCCCTAATGCCCTCAAGAAAAAGATCCAAATATCTTTAGGTGGAACTCACCCTTTACGTCTACATATTAGTTGGAAATAATCTCTAATACCCATTCTTCCTCACCAGTCCTCCTTGTCCTGTCTTATTATTCCCCCATACAATAGAGCAGTGTTGCACTTTACAGACCACAGTCATGTATAGTATAATTGACTTTGAATATCTAATAGGAAGGAGCCACATTAAAGACAGATCATCCTGTGTAAATCCAAAAAGTCCAGCTTTCCTCCATCTTTGAAATGGTCAAAACTGAGGAAGAGTCCTGTTTCCCATCCAATGTTCTCCTTCAAGGGTAAACATGTTTCCTCCCTGTGCTGGTGGAGAAAGCCATCCAGAATCCTTAAAAAGTATTATCACTCTTGGCTCAGCGTACACATGTAAAATCACATAAAGGCATACAAACTTCCTTTCCACCCATCTCTGGCATGTCCTTTCCCTCTCTGCCTCCAATGCTGCTGGTTTTGACATTGTTCGAACAGTCTCACCAACCTGTTCTTACACTATTAAGACAGCCTTTGCATTAACTGATTTCTATCTCTGCCTTCTACAGCCCAGAAAAGTCTAAAACACAAATCTATTCAAGTCCTTGCTTAAAAGTCTATGATCGCGTTTTAACTGCCTACCTAGTGCATGATAAAATCCATACTCCATAACATGGCATGCAAGACCTGTCAGTTCAACTACTTAACTGCATGCACTTCCTATGTGTACATTGGCCCCAAAGCCTACAAGATCCAGAGAAGGAACATAAAAGAACAGGAAGAGCATACACTGTGGAGAAAAGGGAAACCAGAGAGCCCATCTAGAGCTACATGATATTTCCATCTGCTTTTTGGCTAGAGTCTAGATAGTTTTAGGATAAATCTTCCAATTTTCTCAAAGTTAAAGGTAATTTAGTTTTTGAAAAATTATTGGGAAGTTCACATTTGTTTTTAAAGATTTTTTATTTATTTATTTGATACAGAGAGAGAGAGATCACAAGTAGGCAGAGAGGCAGGCAGAGAGAGAGGAGGAAGCAGGCTCACTGCTGAGTAGGGAGCCCAATGCAGGGCTCGATCCCAGGACCCTGAGATCATGACCTGAGCTGAAGACAGAGGCTTTAACCCACTGAGCCACCCAGGTGCCCCAGTTATTGGGAAGTTCAAACAAAATGCATGTTTAGGCCAAATATGAGATGCAGCTCATAAATTTATACCTTTGTTCTACATTTCAGTATAAATTCTTTCCTCTGCCTAAAATGTTCTTGCCCTTAGGTAGCTGGCAGTTGAGTTCAAATATTGAGGTCAACATGATGAAATCACACTTTGCTTACCTTTGACCATGGGGCACTCACCCAGGTTCTTACAGTACAGCTATCACTGATCAAACACTTCCCATCTGGGAAGTTCTGGGCACAGGGCTCAGCACTTCATAAGCTTTACCTCGATCAACTCTGTTTATTTTTCATAACACTATGAGTTCCATATATGTATTGTATGTTACAGATGGGGAAAAAGAGACCCAGAGAGATGAACAACCTTGCGTAGCATCATGTCTACTGCAGGGAGAAAGCAGTATCCTCAAGTCTGTCTTCTCCCAAAGACCAAGGTATTAAAAATTACGATCTTTATCACATTGCGATTTCTTTTTTTTTAAGATTTTCAAAGATTTTATTATTTATTTATTAAGATTTTTTAAGATTTTTTTAAAGATTTTATTTATTAATCTGCCATTTCTTTTTGTTGGATCTCCCCACCACGAGAACCAGGCTTTCCTTAAGCATCAAAACTGTTTGTTCTTACTGTTGTGTGTGGTGCCTCAGATGCCTCGTCATAAAGAGTGAACACTCCATCCGTCTGTTCACTCACTCATTCACTTAATTACTAACCCTTACTGAACACCTACTATTCACTCAGGTATGGCTCTGATTTGGGGACTTGTTGAGGGCTCAACCTGTGGCTATGACTGCACTCTCTGGGTGGTTCGGAGAGTCACAAAGAAGGTGAAAGAGAAGCATGTGCTTCAGGTTAGTACAAGGCACGACTTAAGTGTTTTGCCTTGGGAGCCAGACCGACTGAGTTTGGGTGTCAACTCTGCCTTTTTCCAACTGTGTTACTTGGGTAAACTACTCTACTTATCTAAGTTTGGTCTCCTCATCTATAGGAATCATCCCCTAGTTCACTGGCTTTCTGATTGCTAAGTGATGTCATAGAAATAAAGCCCTTAGAATCTAAGTAATCAGAAGGCGTTAGTGTGATGATCAACTTTATGTCTCCACATGAGTAGGCCATCTGCCCAGTTGTTTAGTCACTATCTAGATGTTGTTGTAAAGATATTTTTTAGACATGATTAGCATTTAAATCACTAGGCTTTGAGTAAAGCAAATGACCCTCCAAAATGTGTGTGGGCTTCATCCAATCAGTTGAAGGCCTTAAGAACAAAGACAAAAGTTTCTGGGAAAAAAAGGAATTTTTCTCAAGACTACAAGATTTCAGACTCAAGACTACAATATCAAGTCTTACCCATGTCTCCAGTCTGCTGGCCTATTCTACCAATGTGAGACCTGGCAGCTCCCACAATTGTATGAGCCAATTCCTTAAAATTAATCTAGTTCTTTGTTTCATTCTATAACTCTGTCTCTGTCTAACATCATGTCAAACAACTTATCAAATGTAGAGATACATAGGGAGATAGGTGAAGAGAGACAATAAGAGATAGATAAAGTTACAGATATATACATAGCTCCTATTAATTCCGTTTCTGTGGAGAACCTTGACTAATATAGTTGGAATTACCTTATGGAGGCTGAAAGTAAAATATCATTAGTAATTTGACCTTGATTCTTGATGATGAAATTAGTTGAGTGTTTCTAGTGTCTCTAATGATTACTAGGAAGCCTTTTTCCCCAAACAGAATAAAAGCAAAGGGACAAAACAAGGGAAGAATCCTTCACTAACTTGCTTCAAAGTAAATTTTTATAATTCAAAGACCAGATTTTATGGCAGAAATCCCACCTTTTCCCCCCTTTCCTGAAGAGATAGAACTGCCAGGCTGGGAGCTGAAGGGAAGGCGTAAGGGGGAGCTATGTATCCACACGATAAGGTAGAGACTTAATAACAATCTTACACCAAGGATTTTTCTGCCTGACCATCTGAAGAGCCACGCTGATCTGCAAGAGAGTTATTTGACACCATGTCTCCACCTTCCCTCTGCTCTTGGCCCATCCCTTCTCAGAGAGCTCCTCAGCCTTCAGTCATCACCATGGAAATTACAAAGAGGGAAAAGCTGTCCAGGACCAGGAGAAGGGGCTTGAAAATCTCATCTAAAGCCCCCATCCCTCTCCTGGCTGCCTTGTCCATTTCTGAAAACAAAATTGTATCTGCGTGCTGGAAACCCCGCATATCCTGTCACACCATGATTTAACTGTGACATTAAGTGGAATTCTGACAGAATCCAGGAAAGAAAAAGAGACTTCCTGAACAAATGTGAGGATCATTTGTAAATGGCAGTGTTAGTAAATTAGATATATCTGTTCTGCTTGAAATAATAAGAAATAACCCCATATCATGCGCTTCTTTTTTTTTTTAAGATTTTATTTATTTATTTGACAGAGAGAGAGAGAGAGCACATGCAAGGGGGAGTGGCAGGCAGAGGGAGAGGGAGGAGCAGGCACCCCGCTGAGCAGGGACCCAAAGTGGGGCTCAATCCCAGGACCCTGGGATCGTGACCTGAGCCGAAGGCAGACGCTTGACCCTCTGAGCCACCCAGGCACCCCCATTTCATGTGCTTCTTATGTACTAAATACCTTTCAAGTAATGCACACGTATGATGAACTTGCTTAACAATCACAATATGATGAAGTAGAGTTTTACTCATCTGAAAGAGAAAAAAATCTAAGGCCCAAGAGCATTGCACAAACATCCCAAGGTTACCCAATTAGTAAGTGATAGAAGTAAGGTCGAAAAGTTTGTCCTTTTAACCATGTATACCTCACTACCTTCTCAAAAACTGCAAGGTGATTCAAGGAACTATTTCAAGAAGTTAATAGAGGTACACCTCAACGGTTTTTAGTATTGGCAAACTTCATGTTCGAACACTAAAATTCACATTAAATTTTCACATCTGTACTCTGATCCATCTCTCAAGCCCTAAGTAATTATGCAATTATAGACTGTTTAATTAGAAATGTGTCCATCCATTCTGCTTTTACCGTCTGAGAAGCCTGAAAAGTCAGTGTTAACATGCATTGCCACTAAAGGAAAAATTTACCTCCTGATGCCTTTCTTACCCTTATCACTAGTTTCTGAGAGAACGACACACCACACCACCCCTTGGGACTGTGTTTCTTTGCCTGCACTCTATGACCCTCAGTCTCACCTCTACTCTCACCTCTCGGTGTATCTCTCAAACTTATTCCTGGTTCTCAGAATGGTGGCTGAGCCCAAGCATCAGCCACAAATGGATATGAAGTAAACCAGAGGACTATTTGTTCTTTTCATCCATGCCTCCTTCTCTGGCAGCGACACCTCCTCTGAGGGATCTGGATCCCCCAGGTGTGAATCTTAGTGGGCAGCAGAACAGATGGAGAAAGGACAGCAAGGTGCAGGAGGGCAGTCACAGATGGAGCACCTCACTGAGCAGAAACTCATGATTAAGGATGTTTAAGCTCTAAAAGCCAATGGTCTTCAGTTGGTTTGGCTCACCCAGGGAGCTGCTGTAGGACTGTGCTTAATGGCTTGCGCTCCAGGCCAAGGTGTGTAGTTTGGCATCCCAGACCTGCCATTTACCAACTATGATCCTGGGGAAGTGATCTGACATCTCTCTATCGCTGTCACCTTCACATAGGGGATAGAGCATATAAAAGTCTGAGCTCAACTCCTGGTCATAATAGCATGTTACTCACAAGGGTCAGCTATTATTATCTAGAGTCATAAAGCTTTACACTTGGGTGACCTTTTAGAAGTCAATTGCTAATTTTTATTGGTAGGAAAATTGAGAGGAGAAAGGAAGTAATTTGTCTAAGGGGACGTAGGAGATCTTCCTACACAACAGTCCGGGACATTTGCCATGCCGTCACCAAACTTTCTAGAAACTTCTCGGTCACAATGCTGCCTCCATTGTTTATGCTTCATATATTAAAGGCCAATGTGTATCAGTTGTTTTCCCTCTTAAGTTGATGGATTTATGCTGAGCCGTTATCTCACCTATCCGTGCCGAAATAAGGACAGAAGACTAGACAGGATTAGGGATGCCAGAGATGAGCATGGAACAGAGGGGAGTAAACAGCATCCACCACAGCCTCATAAACAAGGCTGTGGGCAATGAAGTAATCAGCCTCACACAGCCCTGGAATAAAACAAAAACAAAAACACGGGGCCCTACTGACCACAAAATTCATACTTTCATCTCCCTGCAAACTGTAGGTTGAGAGAAACAGGCCCTCCTGCAGATGAAAGGATCTGAGAGCAAGTCTATTTGTTGAACACAAATCTTGCCTTCATTATTTCAAACTGAGCAACCAAGAAAAAAAAAATTTTAAAGCAGTTTTAATTCTGAATTGACTGGAAGAACATCACCACCAAAATATTATGATTCACATGGTAGTGGTCTAGCCCTATAGCAAATTCTGAGAACCTCTTTTGAGCTAAATATTCCTGAGGAAGAGATAAATCAAATGTGATTGATACCCCATCACCCACACCCACAGGTCCCCACAGAACCCCACAGAACATCCACCTGGACCTAGAAAGAATTACTAACTTCAAGTTAGACTCTAGGGACGCAACCTGGATTTGGTCCTGCTGCACAAAGCTGACTGGGAGAATTCCTGGGGTCTGAGAAGACTTTCAGAACACTTGTTTTAGGGGCGCCTGCGTGGCTCAGTGGGTTAAAGCCTCTGCCTTTGGCTCGAGTCATGATCTCAGGGTCCTGGGATCCAGCCCCGAATCGGGCTCTCTGCTCAGCGGGGAGCCTGCTTCCTCCTCTCTCTCTGCCTGCCTTTCTGCCTATTTGTCATCTCTCTCTCTCTCTCTGTCAAATAAATAAATAAAATCTTAAAAAAAAAACCCACTTGTTTTATTCTGGCTTACTCTGAATGAAACCTCTTCATCCAGCTTATGTGGTTCCCTCTTTGTTGCCAGTGCCCCGATTCCCATACAGGTCTGTCCTGTGGTCCTTTGGACTTAAACCTTCAAAAGATATCTCGAGATGGCCGGGTAGAAATGAAATTGGTAGGGTTTTAGGGGTTTTGTGGGATTTTTTGGTTACTTTTATACAGACACTTTGCTTTAAGTGCAGTTTTGGGTTCACAGCAAAGGTGAGCAGAAGCTACAGAGACCATCTGAAGCTATCATGGACCGTCTGTCTTCTCCCCCTCCCCCCACATGCATCGCCCACCTGGCATTTCTCCCATCAGCACCTCCCAAGTGTCAGGAGTTTCTTTTTTTTTTTTTTTTCTTTTTTCATTCCTCTCACTCACACTCCAAACTTTTCTCAGTTCCTTGTTACAAACTGACAGTTTTCATAGTAAATATGAGGACATATCTTGTTTTCTCCTGAGCATGTTTATTCTGCCTCCGATGGGCTTCTGTTTTTACTAAAATCATAGAAGCTTCTCCTCCCACCACATTCAAACCACACACAAAAAGCAGTTGGGAAAACATTTCAATTATTCCAAACCACAAGATCACTTCTGAGTAACTACAAAGAAGGAAGCTTCAGAAACCCAAGGATGGAAACTACAGGCTCAGCCAGATTAAAACCTGAGGGGGTGGCCCCAACCAATCCCTGCAAAACATAGAACCAGGACACTGACTTCCTAAATCCCAGCCCAGTTCTCTTTTCTCTGGGGCAAGACTTTTTAGATGCTCTCACATTTGATAAATGGTTGTTTGATAATTCATGAATAAAACCCTCTGGGACATGGAGTGTGCCCACTGGCCAGATTACTGAGAAGTAATCACTGTTCTGAGACAAACTGCTGCAGGAAAGAAGCTAGTGTGTGTGTGTGTGTGTGTAGGGGTGGGGAGGTGGGTTGCATTTTCATAAGGAGGACAATAGAATAAAGGGTATATATTCAGGGGCACCTGGGTGGCTCAGTGGGTTAAAGCCTCTGCCTTCGGCTCAGGTCATGATCTCAGGGTGCTGGGATCCAGCCCCCCACATCGGTCTCTCTGCTGAGCAGGGAGCCTGCTTCCTCCTCTCTCTCTGCCTGCCTCTCTGCCTACTTGTGATCTCTCTCTCTCTGTCAAATAAATTAATTAATTAATTAAAAAGGGTATATATCCAGGTCTATTTGAGATGTGTGGAAAGCGGACTAGTCCAAGAACCAAGTATAGATAAGCTACTAACTTGCTGTGTGATCTTAGGAAAACCATGCTTCCTCTCTGAGTCTCGGTTTCCTGATCTATAAAGTACAAAGATTTCTTCAAAGCCATGCAGAAATACATGATTCTAGGAGAGACCATGAAAGGAAGAAGGAGACAGAGGAGGAAAGAGATGAACCACAAGGAAGTGTGTGTGAGGGAGGGGAAGAGTCATGGGGATAGAGAGAAAATGCCTTTTACTAGGCTAGTGAAATAAAGTTGTAAATGAACCCGTGGTCTCTTGAGGCCTCTATATTTCATTGTTAGGAATTTTTAGTGTTTCCACATTCAGAGTCATTTTGGATAAATGTAGATTTAACGTACGGACAGCTTGAGAAGGCTCACAAGAGGAAAGACGGGAAGAAAGGAAATGAGAGGGGACGAGGGCAGGAGCACTCTGCAGATCTGATCCTCCCCACGGAGTCCCCACACCGCGGGCGGGCTGGACCTTCCTGCCCAGGACCGGCTGGCCTTCGTGGGCTCCAGCTCCCCGCCGCTTTGCCAGCGAGCGGCCCTGAAACCGCCAGGGGGCGCTGCGCGGCGGCCGGCGGGCCGGGGGCGGAGCTGCTTTAAATCGCGGCGCCCAGAGGGTTGGCGTCTCAGTCCCAGAGCCTGGGAGGCGCGCAGCTTCTCTCGTCCCGACTCCAGTGCAGACCCAGACGGGACCCGGACCCCAGGCTTCTCCAGTGGCAGCTCAGGAAGCAGGGCTCTCCGCAGTAACTTCCTCGGCGCGGCTCCGTCACTCCGGGGAGTCCCCGGTGCGCACCTGCCAACTCCGCCTTCTGCACCTGCCACCCCGGAGCCGGCGCTGGCACCCGAGCGAGCCATGGCCAACGCGGGGCTGCAGCTCTTAGGCTTTATCCTGGCCTTCCTGGGCTGGATCGGCTCCATTGTCAGCACGGCACTGCCCCAGTGGAAGATTTACTCCTATGCGGGGGACAACATCGTGACGGCCCAGGCCATCTACGAGGGGCTGTGGATGTCCTGCGTGTCGCAGAGCACCGGGCAGATTCAGTGCAAAGTCTTCGACTCCTTGCTGAATCTGAACAGTGAGTGCCTTCCCCACCCCCGTGGTCCAGGAACCTGAGATCCCAGACCCTCAGTGGTTCCGCTCTGGGGTAGTGGCTACCAATTGATTATGTGGTTGTGAAACTTCAGTTGATCAAGTCTTCTGATCATGTGCTTTGTCGCGAGGAAGCGAGAGAACTGTGGCTTGGGAAAAGAGAAGCCCTGGCCTCAGCTCTGGTTTTTCCTCTAACTTGCCAGGTGACACTTTTCCTCTAGGTGTGGTTTCATCTTAAATTCCCTTGAGAGTGAGGGTCACCTCTCAAGGGGAGATTGAGTGGGTGAAGACCAACCTCCAACTTGAGTTCTTAGGCTTTTTCTGGACATTGTAAAATTCTCTATAATTTGAAGGGTTTGGACAAGAAAACAGTATGCTTTGAAAAGTTAGAAGCCTGGTAGCTTTTCTGGATTCTATAATTAATAGGTAATCCTAAAGTTTTAGGTAAATTGGGGGGGGTGTTAAGTCTATCTTTACTATGAGTTTTCATAGTAAAAGTCACATTTCTACATGGAATGTCCCAACCTAGTGTCTACTACTCACACTTGAGTTTAAATCTTTTGATTTCTTTGATTTTTAAGATCCAGTAAGTATGGGGAGGCTCTTTGAATCCTCCCTCTCCCATGACTCCTTCAAGAAGCATCTTGAGATTCTCCTGAAGGATTTAGCTTTCAAGCCAGGAATCTGCAGAGGAGGCAGATAGTGTAGTGTTATTTTGGAAAGTGAAGTTGGGTGGCAGATGGTAAAGGTGACAAGGGGGAAAATTTGTAAGTAAGCTCCCGTCATAATATGAAGAAGAGTGAAGGCACTGGAGAAAATACAGCAGAGGAGACTCAGTTCCTGAAGGCAGAGCTCAGCCAGAGAGGAAGGTAGTGAGAGAAATGGTGGGTCTTCTCCAAACTTCCATCTTCCTTAAAGGAATTTCTGTGTAATGGATGTCTGTTCTTCTGTCAAGTTGAAAAGAATTATGTAGACAGAGTTATTTCTAAGGATTATGGGGAGAAGGATGATAGGATGGCCTTTTTCCTTCTATTTTTTTTTTTAGGTAAAAGGTTATGAGTGCCTTTTTAGAAACTCATTAAATTCCCACTTACTGAGGTCATAATAATTCATGGCCGGAGTACCTTCCTTGAGATACTGTGTTAGTTGTCCTGCACCTTTGTCTGTCATGCCCTCAAACTAACCGGAAGAAAAGCTTCCTTAGTCTTTGCCTGGATAAACAAACCTGTCCACCAGCCCACCTCGTGTGCTGAGCGTGAGCTTTGTTGCCGTTGCTCAAGCTTCCTTCAGTTGCCCTGTCCACCTCTGGCCTGTGGTTTTGTCAAAAACTGTACAGCTTAGAATTATTAAATCTGTTTTTAATCTGTTTAAACAGCTTGCACACTGTGGGATTTGGTTAGTCAATGTGCATGGTGGTTTGAGTGTTGTCACTTCAACTTTTCAAAGCTCCCATATTAGGATCACTTTATACCAAATATAAGAAGTTTATGAAGTACACCCCTTTATATCATCATTGAATCTTCCCATGAACAAATGGGTGTAAGGAAATGGTGTCAGGTGTTTTGGGTGTCATGTTGAGGACTTGGCAATTGGAGGAGTTTTTAAGGGCAATTCCAGAGAGCTCTCTGATTCTTCTGATCAAAGCAGTTCATTTTCAGTATGTTTAAATAGGTTTCCTTTTATTTCCTTAGGTGACCAAATAGAACCCATGACCAAATTGACCCATGTTGCAAATACTCCAACAGGTCATTGCTATACACGATAATGTGTTAAAATGTTTTATTTTCATTTATTCCTGGTTAATATAGTTGTTACAGTTTTTGAAGTATAGTAGAAGAACCAAGCAATATCTTGCTCCCCATGCAGATTTTAGAGATTTCTTCCCAATTATTTTTTTTTAACTCTAGATCAGATTCCTCTTTTTGTTTTGGTTAAAACCAGGGTTTTTTCAAGGTGGAGCTGAGGCCTTTCTCTCAAAACTGATCCCCAGAAGAGGGAACCTTGACTCACAAGCGCTCTCCCAACCTGCCAGTGACTCACTGGAGGCCTTTGAACAGAGCCCAGGGAACCTGTGTCCGTTTCTCTGCCTAGGAAGTGGTCCTCACGCTCCTCTGATGTAGAGACCTGGGGTGGTGATTCATTGGCTGGTTTGGGTGCAGTTTCGTGATGTCTAGAAGGGAACAGGATTATCCTAGATGTAAGTAGCTTTTCCTTGTAAAGGGTTGCATACCAGGAAGTGCTTTTAGCTTATAGCTTGTCTAGAAGTTTCCTGCAATTGTGTCTTGTTCTCTTTGCCAATGGAGCCCACTTGGCTTCTTAGGGTGAAGATACAGAAATTTATCAAGGTTTGTAACACTAGATGTGTTAAAAGCCCTGGATGCCCTGCTCTAACTAGTGTCAACTATAAAAAGCACATGACATTCATAAAATATCTAAAAGGTTATAGGTTATTTAAACCAATATAGGAAATGAGATACAACAGAGCTCCTTTCAGGTGGTTCTTGCAGGACAGTTTATAAAAAGGTAACTGAGAAACTTCCCTGGGGGCAAAATGTTACACTGTGTATTGTGGTTTTACTGTGGCTGAGACAACTTCAATTCCATCCCAAGTATGAGATGTTTATTGACACTGATGACTCCTGCAGCTGAGCGTTGGCACATACAAAGGGCAGTGCCAGGTACAGCTGAAGTAGACTTTTTCTGGATTAAACGGTGCATCTTGCCTTCCGCTCATCCAGTTCTCAAACTTTTGGCAAGCTTGCGCCTATTTTAGGTACTTAGTTAGTTGTTTCTTCTTGCTTGATTTTAATAGCTAAAGCTGTCCAGAGATTGGGCTGTCCTGGGAGGTTGCTTTGTGGGAGGTGCGCAAGCAGAGAAGCAAGCATTTTGTAGGAATGTTGTAGGGAAAATCCAAGCACCAGACAAATGGAAGGTTAGGCTAGACTCTCTCTAAGTCTCATCCAACCTTGGGATTCTGTAATTTGTTTATAAGCTCCTCTAGCCTGTTCAACTTGCTTTGCATGAATCCACATGTGTGTAGGTGTGCTTAATGAGTATTGGTTGTCAGTGAGGTTTCCCAGCACTCTCCCCATGATGTCAGGCTCAGTCAAAGAGACGAAATCACTGACTTGGATTTTAAAGTCTTGAAAGTCTTGAAAGCATAGGCAGAGAGGAAGGCACCCACTTACACATCCCCAGACTGCATAATGCATGCTATATCCCGAGGGTGTTCAAGGAGCCATTGGTGTGTTTTGTGAATTAGTTCTGACTCTTGGAATGATGGAAGTAAAAAAATATTCAGGTTTGAGGTCACACGTTCTCAATTCTGACACTGGTTTTGCCCTAATCTTGCTCCTAAGAATGCAGCTAATATGATTTATAAGGTGCCAATGTTGATTCCTTCCAGTGTCAACATTCTTTGCTACTAACTGACATGATGGAAAACAAAGAAGCAAGTGGGATAGTTTAGGTTTCCTTGATTGGAGTGATGAGTAAGTGGTAATAGAGAAGCATAAATTTAATAATAAGGCAGTTTCTCTAAGAAACAAGCAAAAAAGATAGCAAAACTACTCAGGACATCCTGAAAAGTGGTAAGTTCTCCCTCATCCCAGACCACTTCAGTTACTGACTGGGGTGGTGTATTGAGGTCATACCCAGTGGCCACCAGCTTGTGCACCACTAAAATAGAAATCCTAACCATGAGAACTCCTGAGAAACTTTGAACTTGACTACAGGTGTAAAAGTCATGGGAGTATAGTTATGTGACAGTCCGTGATGAGCTCATTGAATTGAGGAGAAGACACTATTTGTTCTAATCACCCGATGGTCAGTTCATTTGCCAGTCTAATACTTCTCAAGCAACCACTCATGTAGGGGGACTACATGAGGATGCAGATTTAATTAAAATCTGTTTTGTTTGATACATACTATGTAGGGTAATAATATAACAATATGGCCAGTAAGTAGCATAAACAATGTCAAGCATTTATAGCATATTCTGCTGCTTCTATAGTTAGACTTCTACCAACCTTTAGAAAAAAAAATTGACATACTTGTCTGTGCTTGTCTTTCTACACTTATGTTGATTAACCCAACTGTAGTAGATCAGTAACTTCTCACTCATTTCTTGTCTTGAAGTAGAGATCTTTGTAAGTACTTTTTCAAATTATACTTTCAGGTTGAAAGTGGTGAGAACTCCTTAGGGGGTCTTTAATCTCAAGATTATCAGTCTAGCTAAATGTAATTAAAAGACTGCGTCCTCTCTCTACTGCTAAATAATGTTGGGAGACAATAGTGGAACTTTTTTTGAATGCTTGCTAACCATTTTCTCCACAGACAACTTTAGTCAGTGATGATAATTTTGTAGCGGTACCTCCAAATTTACAGGGCCAGGAAAAGAACATATTTGCTTCTAGAGTTGATCCAATTAGACTAGCTCAGAGTTAATAATTCAAGGCTGTCCTGTATCTCTCTGGTCCAAAATGTTATTGTGTGACTTTCAAATATTTCTCAACTTCTCTACCCTGCCGATCATCATTCCGATAGGAGAAAAACTTTATCTCAGAAGCTCATTCAATGCAGAATTTTAAAATTTTGAAAATTAAAAAAGAATAATCGAGTTAAGCAAAAAAGTATGATTTTTCCCTCCTTGTATAAGTTTCTGGCTTTTAATGATTGAAACTAAGTTTGGCTTTATATAGCAAAAGTTTATTATCTCCAGGTTCACTAGGGAGGCATTTCTCAGTAGTATATCAAAGATTAAGCTAACCACAAGAGAGTGAGTATTTTTCCCTATCGTATTAGTGCAGTTTTGAAAAAATAAAAACCTGTGCTAATTTGAATTAATTGAACACAGATTGAATAATCCATGTAGCCTGCCAGGTATTGTTCTTAGTGTTTTGGATTGGAAAATATCTGACCCAAGACATCAAGGAGCTCACAATTACATATTTTAGATCTCTGACTTAAAAGGCTTCCATAAGACCTTAATTTGAAGGATTCATCTGGTTCCAGCTTAAAACTGTGCAATTTAGATTCTATCTCCACATAAAACCCTCATAACTTATAACACAACACTTGCTTACTTTGACTTTGTAATCCATTGTTACATATTCCTGACTAGTTGAGTTTTCATGTTGTTAGGATTCTCACCCTGTTTTTGGTTTGGTTTTTTTTTTTAACATTCCCCCCTACCCCTACATATCACTGTAGTTCAGAATTCATCCAGCTGTCTCCAGTGAAGCAAGATGAGATTTTTGTTTTTGATGCCCATCCAGTATTGTAAAATACAAAGAAATTTTCTAAGTCGATGGATGCCAAGACGTAGATGAGAAATATTGCTTTGCAAAATAATGTTCTTGCTTGGGGCACCTGGGTGGCTCAGTTGGTTAAGCATCTGGCTTTGGCTTGGATAATGATCCCAGGGTCTTGGGATCAAGCCCTATATCAGGCTCCTTGCTGGGGGGGGGGCAGTGGGGAGCCTGCTTCTTTCTCTGCCTGCTTCTCCCCCTGCTTGTGCACTCTCTCTTTCTCTTTGACAAATAAATAAAGTCTTTAAAAAAATAATGCTTTTGGGGCACCTGGGTGGCTCAGTGGGTTAAAGCCTCTGCCTTCAGTTCAGGTCATGATCTCAGGGTGCTGGGATCCAGCCCCACATCGGGCTCCCTGCTCAGCAGGGAGCCTGCTTCCTCCTCTCTCTCTGCCGGCCTCTCTGCCTACTTGTGGTCTCTCTCTCTGTGTCAAATAAATAAATAAATAAAATCTTTAAAAAATAAAAAAAAAATAAAAAAATAATGCTCTTGCTTTATCATATTTTAAAAAATGAAACATGATGCCCTGCTTTAGATGACTTATATGATTCCTAAGGACCTTTTTTCCCCATTTCCTCCATTATTTTTTGTGCATTATGCAAACAAGTCATGATTCTGTAAAGAAAACATAGAGGGTTTTGTTAGTGAACAGAACAAAATATCTGCCTCGTCCCCCTTAGAAACTTTGTGAAAGAAGTGGAAAGAATAAAATGTGTATGGCATGAATCACGTGTGCTTTCCTAGAGAACTTGAAGGGGAAAAACTCGGAGATGAAAACCATGAATGTTAGATGATTCCAGGTGAGCACAGATGGAGCCCTGGAGTAGTTTATCTGTGTGTGCTCCCTGCCTGGGTGGTTTTATGCAAGTCTGACTCATGAGACTGAGAGGCCCCGTAGACTCCTCCTGAAGCATACCTTGTGATCCAAGTGCTCAGACCTGCTCGGCTGGTGGCCTGCTGTTTCTACATGGAGTGCAGATCAGAATGATTATTATAGGAGCTGGCTCAGGTTGGGGTCCCTACAACTCAAACAAAGTGGAAAACTTGGAGAGAGATCAGAGATTAACAATAAAGGTGATTAATAAAAGTTGGAAAACTGAGTGTTTATGAGAAAAACAGCAGAGGTGACTGAGAGATGTGGGAGGCTATGTGTATTTGAAAGGTTAGAATAGAAAGAATATTTACTAATGGTGCTCTGTATACTGAAGGTAAAAATCTTGCCACCCCTTCTTTAAAACCTTAGCATGACTTCTGATTACACCTAGAATAAACACCAAACACCTTACTCTAGCTTTCTAGCTTGCAAAGCCCTGCAGGATCTAAGCTTTCTGACCACAACACTAAACATACCTCATTTTGTCATATTCTGTTGTCTTCCAGTGGAGTGACCAGCTGTCCCCATTTGCTCAGGATTCAGGTCCTTCTTAGGGAGTAGGACTTGTAGTTTTAAAACCGAGACAGTGCCAGGCAAACAGACAGCCGGTCATCCTGTCCTCCTGGCATGTGGATTATTTTTATGATTTTTAGTATTTCTTCTTCCAGCATTCTTTAGCCTGACGTGCCTTTCTTCTGAGGGGCATGAAGGACCGAATCTGAAATTTGTGTTGTGTGTTAGCACTTAGTTATTTTACTTTTCAATTTCCTGTCACGTAATGATTGTCTTGGCAAAAACTCTTGGTAAATCAGAAGAAAGGGCACGCCATAACGATGGATTCCTTGGTACTTTCCTCTTCTTGCCACAGTATTGTCTGTGATCCAAGGAAGAAGTTTTATGCTAATCTTATAAGCAGCTTCAGTTCCTAGGAAACCCACGGTCTCTGGAACATGTGTTTTGATTCAACAATCCTTACACTCCTCTGGAATCTTATGAGAAGTGTGTGGGTACATGCCTGTGTGCCCCACATATTTACAAGGAGCTTGATATGTGCAGGGAGCGTCTCCATTTTGCTGTTTACTTAAATCAAATAAAAATGTATCTTGGCTTCCAAAATATCTCTCAAATACAGTAAAAAAATACTTTTGATTCTTCTTAGAAAGAGGTTATTGTGATTTTAGCAGAGATTGTCAGTTATGGCAAGGATATAAATATTAAAAAATTAAAATTGAATGTTTTAGAAATCTCTAGAGCTAATAATGATTGGTAATGTGAGTTTGCAACCCTGAACATCATAAGACTGAGCGTAGGTATCAATTTGATAGGGAGATATAGAACTTTCCCATCATGTCAGCCACTTTTGAAGACCATCAAGAAGTAAATTGTTCCAACTTCCTGGTTAGAGATATCACTATTCACACTTCACATAATAGAAACATGGTCCCAAAGTATAATAAGTAGCTTACCCAAGATAGCATAGGGTGTTACAATGTAAATACTATTTATACATGGAAAAATAATTGCCACGTGTAAACACTGTCAATAAGATAATGATCTTTACCAGAAGGAGGAAATAAATCTAGAATTAATCAAACTCATTTACTAGAGTAGTTTCAGCTCATTTTTTTAAAATCTGTGCCTTTATATCACAATGATGGCATCATGTTTTCATTCTTTATTAAACATACTAACATAATTCCCAAAGCTGACTATATCATGATTTAGTACACCAATGACAATAACAGGAAGTGAGAAAATTAGTGGAATCTTGAGAAATACCACATTAAATTATTGCCTGATATTTTACTACGTGACAGTTTAATAGTTTTGAACACTGGTGATATCTCTGAATATGAAACTACCATGTTCCAAAGTAACATCTCAAAGGTTATTTTGTTTTGCTCTAAGAAAATGGCATTTATAGAGATGCCTGGGTGGCTCAGTGGGTTAAGCCTCTGCCTTTGGTCATGATCCCAGGGTCCTGGGATCGAGTCCCGCATCGGGCTCCTTGCTCAGCAGGGAGCCTGCTTCTCTCTCTGCCTCTACCTGCCACTTTGCCAGCTTGTGCTCTCTTCCTCTCTCTCTCTGAAAATAAATAAATAAAACCTTAAAAAAAAAAAAGAAAATGGCATTTATATCCCCCACCCCCAGGCCAGTCACTGGAGATACAGATGTTACTTATCCAGCCATGACAATCTTTGAGAAATTCATTACTACTTATCTTTCAAATTCACTTGTTTTTTTCCTGAAGCTTGACAACTGGAGTATAAAGCTGTTGACTATTACCAAAGTATATTGTAAGCCATTTTAATTATAAATGGTTTAACATTAAGGATAATACATATGATTGTTATTTCAGAATTAAAATGCTCTGTTAGTGAGGATTAAAGATGTATTAGCTCTGCCAAACCTATTCAACCAGATCATTAATTATTTTTCCAGAGGATTTGAAGTTCATATTGAAAACCTAAAACGTAAGAGCTGGAGGCTTCTTACTCATCAGTCAGCCAGGCGTTTGTTTCTCTGGAGGGGAAATTGTGTTGGTTACCTGCAGAAACTGGGGTCTCGTGACTCCTAGTTCATTTTTATCTTTTCCATACATTATTGAAATATAAGTGGCCTTCAGTCACTCTTCTCTGGTTGGCCTAGGCACAGTTTTTACATGTTCTAAAATGTTTCCCACCAGGTACATTGCAAGCCACCCGTGCTTTGATGGTGATCGGCATCCTGCTGGGACTTATAGCCATCTTTGTGGCCACAATTGGCATGAAGTGTATGAAGTGCTTGGAAGACGATGAGGTGCAGAAGATGCGGATGGCTGTCATTGGGGGTGTGATATTTCTTATTGCAGGTAAGAGAGGCCCTGCCCCCTTCACCTTACTAATCTGTCTCTGGCATCGGTAAACACCTAGGTTTGAGTTTCCTTATATTTTGTTGGATTCGTTGCACTTGGATTGATTTTTTCAGTTCCTTTAAAATCTTGAAGACATAGAAACCCTAAGTCTAGTTGACTTGCACATTCTCAAATAGGATCCAAATGAAAATCTGAGATCTGTGTTTATGGTGGGCAGGTCTGTTCATTGAGGTGCCAGCTGATTTGCTAGAACCAGTCTCCAGGGGGAGGAGGGATATTTTCTATTTAACAAGCATTAAGGAACAATTCTATAAAATTCAGAAAACTTCTGGAGCGTCTCCATGGACATTATGTGGCAAAGATGGGAAGTTATGACAGAGAACGTGAAGAATGTGTGAATCATATAGGCCTATGAGGAATGGACGGAATCAGGATTCTTGGAGAAAAATAAGGACAGCCTTCCAGATAGACAGATCTGATTCCAGAATAAACAGTGTGTACTATAGACAAGTGAAGAGAAAGGCCAAATGGAATAGAGGTAGAGGTTGGAATGGTAGGAAGTCAGGTTAGATGAGTTAAGAGAAAACCTTGATAAAAGAATGAAGTTATGTTTTCCATAGAAAATACATACATGTTTGTTGCTTTATTCAAGTGTTGATTGAGGAGTTACATATATGACCTTTGAAAGAAGAGTACCAGGAAAAGACATGGGTAGTTCCATTATAAAGCCCTATAATAAGGATTATATTAAATAAAATAGTATTATGTATGCAGATAAAATAGTATGAGTGTGCAAATACATAAAATAATAGAGTATACATTATATGTAGTGTATATACAGTATATAGTATATGCAGTCTATTGTTTTTGAATATGAGACCAGTGATATGATCTACCATTAGGAAGAGATAGAATTAGAATTTCTTTTCTCATTTTCTCTTTGAAAAAAGACTTTTTAGGTGCCTTTACCCCAGCATCATATGTGGATTTAACCAATAATAAAGAGTGCCTCTGGCTTTGCTAAATATTTGGTTGGAGGAATTAGTCTTTCCATTTTTTCAAATTAACTCTTGTCAGAAAAAGCATGAATAGGATTTCATTCCCAATGGTTTGATCCCAACGGCTCTGAATAAACACACTGCATAATACCCTTCCTTTGCTTGCCTTCTTGTAACTCTTGTAAGTGACTGCAGCAATCCCACTTCTGTTTCAGGGACTTCCTAGGGAGTAAGGGTGGGAAGTTCCAGAACATTCTCATGGTGTATCTGAGCAGCCAAAAGCAGTAGTGTTTTCTGTCAAGCATTAGAGGCAATTAGATTGGACCATTTTTTTTGGGGGGGGTGAGGTGGTGGAGAGGGAGTAGCATGGAAATATTTAATCTGTTCATATTGATGGTTTTGTATAATTAGTATACAAGAAGTTATTTAATTTCCTTGAATAAGAAATATTGAGGTACTTTATACTTCTTTTTTTATATTTTATACTTCTTATAAATGATAGAAGTAATTATGTTGATTAAGTAGTTTCCCAGGTATTACTGAAATATGAAAAGCATGGGAAATTGAGAGAATGCTGTGTAAATTGATCCGATGTGACACCTAAGCAAATGTCCAGGCAGTACCTGGCATGCCTGGACATCAGGGAAGTAGGATTTGGGTGATCTGGTCCATACTGGGACAGGTCCTGCTCTTCCCTGCTATCTAGTTGTTCACTTTCCTTTTTGATTCTGCAGAAAAGTAAATTTTGAATTTTGGTCAAGAAAAACGTAGACGGGTTTTCATCTTCCCTTTTGTAAGTGACTCTGTGTATACTAATAAGGACATTGGTTTTATCAAAAGTAGTTTAGTACACTAATGTGTAACAGTATATTTGAAGGAGCTCTTAACTGACATCAACCTGTTGGATTGTTTCAAAAAACTCATTATATGGCCCTGTGACTTTGGACTGTAGGTAAATTAGGTGACATGAAGAGTATAAACCATGTCCAACTTCAGCCTAATATTTTTGTCTGTCTTAACAGAATGTTTGGGATAAATCATGTCTGAACCTCTAATCTCCCTAAATGAAAATTGTCTAAATTAAAACTGACTAAATTAAAAACGTCAGCACTATTGATGAGTTTTAATTCTTGTAAAATGCTTATATATTTAATGGGCTGTATATTTATGCTCATTGTTCCATAGTGATTAACAGTCTTTGGTTTTCAATTTCTGTAGGTCTCGCTGTTTTAGTTGCCACAGCATGGTATGGCAATAGAATTGTTCAAGAATTTTATGACCCCATGACCCCGGTCAATGCCAGGTAATGCTCTTCATGTGTAAAATTGTTTGTTCTCTGAGAAAATACCCTGTTTATCTCCTACAAAGTCCAGCTAGTGCCATAACTCCTCAGATTTGCTTTTTGGAACTTTGTGAAATTTTAGTCAAACTTGAAAATAATCCGAAAGTCCTGTGACTCATGTTAAAATGAGCTTGATAATTGTTTTAACAGCCTATATTGATGACAAAATGCACTTCAAAGTAGAAAATTTCCAAGCTCTCTACTTTCCATCTATATACTGGACCTTTTTTCTGGTTCATTTTTTTAAATATCAATAAAGATGCTAACATATTTAAAATTTCCTTTTTGAGATGATGTAATTGATTAAGTGATTTTTTAAATAACTTAACACACAGTTTATGATTGAAAAAGTAGTACTACTGTAGGAGTTAATGAATAATTCTTCATTCCCAATAGTTTAACTTTATTTAGGAAAACACAATTTAACTTATTTATGAAAAAGATATGTTGAGATACCACTTTAAAATTTCATGTTCCATCACAACTATAAAATTGGCTTTGCTAAAGTCATTTTTATTTAAATTGTGAGTTGTAGAAATAAAAGAGCTGATTCTGGGCTTTCATGTAACAACACTCTTTGATCAGGGTCAAGGTTCTCTGTCTCACTGTGTTCACATCATTAAAGCCTAATAACTTCATTAAGAGTCAAAATGTTAAGGCATAATTATTATTTGTTGAGTGCTAGGATGAATGAATGCAGAATCCCTGTGGTTAGAGAGATAAGGTGTGCTTCTCTTCACATAATCATCTACACTAGGAGAACATGTACTGCAGGGATCGTGATTGTGTTGGAGCCTTAGATCTATTAAGACTTACAGCATAGAGACTAAAACTGCAAGCGGTCAGTAAGCTGAATTTTTACCAGTAATGGATGTGAAAGCACTTTATAAATTGCTTGGTTCTGTCTATGTGTTATTTACATTGTCTCCCATGATCCTGAAAGCAGTCCAGTGAAGCAGGGGGATTGTCATGCCTTAAGAGAAGCAGAAATTTAAGGCTGGGAGGTGAAAGTCACTAGCCAAGAGTGCAGCATTAGAGATTTTGCATTAGGACTCAAGGCCAGGCCTGCTCTGCCCAATTGTCTGCCATCATTCACAGAGCCTCTTCCCAGGAGCCCGGCTCCATACACCCACCTGTATCAGCTTAATCTAGAATGGTCTATGGATTGCTTAGAAGTCTTTTATGAAACCATACATTTCTGATTTTAGTGTATAGTGGTACCTTGGACCAACTATTGAAAATTCTGTTAGTTTCCATCACTTGCCAGCAATTTCTTTTTTTTTTTTTAAGCTTGTATTTATTTATTTGACGGAGAGATAGAGATCACAAGTAGGCAGAGAGGTAGGCAGAGGGAGACGGGGAAGCAGGCTCCCTGCTGAGCAGAGGGCCTGATGCGGGGCTTGATCCCAGGACCCCGAGATCATGACCAGAGCTGAAGGCAGAGGCTTAACCCACTGAGCCACCCAGGTGCCCTGATTGCCAGCAATTTCTTTATAGGATATGGTTGCTACTTGGCAATAGCATAATTGTAAAGTTTTAGCCTGGGAATCATGGTCCAAACGTGACTTCTAAAATACATAAACAGCCTTCACAAGTCTCCTACATGTGGAAATATGCCTTTGGATATATTTGGCATGTCTTTGGAAATATTTGTGTGATTAGCCTGGTGTTGCAGACCACATTGCCTGAGCTACTATTGCAAAGTGCCTGCAACTGCAATGTAAACATTCTGGTGTGTCCGTGTTCATGAATCTTAGAATACCTCCTCCAGGGGATTATGGAGGATTTTTTTTTCTGGTGGGAAAAATTATAATGACTGTGATATTGATTTCCTTCCTTGATTATATTACAAAATTCCCAATGATTCATTAACTAAACTAATGCATTGTTTTTTCAGGTATGAATTTGGTCAGGCTCTCTTTACTGGCTGGGCTGCTGCCTCTCTCTGCCTTCTGGGAGGTGCCCTACTTTGCTGCTCCTGTCCCCGAAAAACAACATCTTACCCAACACCACGGCCCTATCCAAAACCTGCACCTTCCAGTGGGAAAGACTATGTGTGACACAGAAGCAAAAGAAGACAACAGTTGTTGAAACAAATAGAAAATGGACATTGACATACTGTCATTGACATTAGGACCTTAGACTTTTGACTATTGTAGTCTGAACTGTGTTATTGCAAAGAACAACAATGACAAACAAATGCAAAACAAAACAAAAAAACATGTTTTTTTTAAGATACACATTGCTAAAAATGGCTTAGTTTTATTTTATCTCCTTTCTTCAATGTGGGAGGGAAGCCTTTTCCTTTTTTATTACTGCTTCCCACTGAATAATCATCTCAAATGTGGGGGAGGGGAGTTCCTTAAATATATATAGATATGTACATATACATGTTTTTCTATAAAAAGTTAGATAGCAAAAACTCTTATGTTGGTACCAGTATACTTAAAATATATCTAAAAAAGAAAAATATATTTAATTCTGTATTGATTAAAAAAGCAGTTTATCTGGTATATTTTTCTTCTATATGGACACATATATAATAGGTGAAATATTATTTTCCCTCTTTCATCAGCTTTTAACGTCTTTGATAAAAGACTAACCTGCTTTACCAAGTGTGAATTTTTTCACTTCTTCACGTGTGCCCTTCTTCACGTGTGCCCTTTTCATGTGCTTCTTGTATATTATTTTTATTATGATCTTATAGCATGTGCTTTCATCATCCTTCATGCCTTTTTTTTTCTGAGGTCGAGCTTAAATCTTGAATCTGATAACACATTTCATATGCCTACAATATAATTCCTAGAGTCAGGAAGAATCTCTTACAAATCAGAACTTTGGGAGCATGTCTTTCTGCAAGATCAAGGTGATATATTCCTATTGACCTTCCCACATGATTTCTGTACTCTGACCTACAATGCTCTTGTTTGCTTTGAAAATATTTGTCTGAATCCGTTGCTGTGTGCTGCTCTCCCAAGTGTTGTAACACAATTTTATTGATTGAATTTTTAAGCTACTTATTCACGGTTGTATATCCCCTCAAACTATCTTTTTCTCCCTACTCCCCTCAACTGTATTATATTCTCAGATGCACTTATCATAGTTTACCCCTTTATAGAGAAAAAATGGGTCCTATGTCTGTTTGTCTGAATGAAGCACTGGACTTCCTGTAGTGATAATCTGATGACAGATATTCTCTCTCTAACTGTAAGCAAGTCACTTAGTCTCTCTCCTCTTTTCCCATCTGTCAAATTGAGATAATGATACTTAACCAGCTGGTAGAGGCAGTGAGAGTATTAATTAGTTGATATTATGCTCATTCTTTGAAAATGACCTATGCTTAAGTAATGTTTATTTGCTCAATTGGCTGTTAAGTCACTGAATCAAACCTATGCACATGTTTTTATATTGGTCAGCACCTTCCTTTCTTCATTGGCTCATTTCCTTTCTGTGAGCTGTATCTAGCATGCTATTGGTTCTCTGTTCCATTTTAACAATTGCTCTTAATTTTCCTGTCTGAGAAATTTCTACTTCTCTTGAGCAAGATGATGTAATGGAAAGGTGTTGGCTTTGGTGTCTGGAGACCTGATTTGAATCTTGGTGCTATCAATTACTGTTTGAGTTTGGGCAAGGCACTTGGCTGCCCTAGATTCAGTGCCTCATCTGTAAAAAGGAGATTGTAATTCCTGACCTGCCTACCTCACAGGGCTGTTGTGGGGATCCAGTAAGATGGGATACATGTAAATGTGGTTTTATAAGGTAAAAAAAATGTATACTGTACTGGGGAAAGAATTAAGGACTTAAGTGCATTGGTTTAGGATTACTTTTCAAATCCCTGAAAGGAGAGGAAATTCTAATAGGTTTCTTGCCTTAACATCTCATGTGATGAGACACTAAAGTGAAATTCAGCTTACTAAATGAAAAAGATTCTAAGAAAGTCTTAGTTTCTTCAATGGGTATGGCCTGATGCTTTTTATGGCTGAGCTTTTCTCCTTTCAGTAATGCACACACTTAGAATGCAGATGTGTAAGAATCAGCAAAGCCAAGATGTGAAAGATTTTTTTGAATTATAATAATTTTCAAGGGTATACAAAGTGAGTTTCTGTTAAGTGATACTATCAGAGGTGTTGCTATTAGCTGGCAGCTAGCACTGCCCAAATAGGTAGTTTGGGAACGGTAATTCATAGTGAAACCACATCGGGGGAGGTATCCGAAGGACTGCATCATATGAAGGTATGAACCAGTTAAGTTTAGTATGTCTTCCAAGCCTAAGTATGTTCTTAGAAGGTATAATTCAAAGAACCTTTTGCTACATGCAAAGGTTCTAATGATGTCTGAAGTGTAAATGCATGGTGGATACTGGTTGCTAAACTCTGCAGAGAAATTGATAGTCCAAAATGGCCAACAGAATTGGTACACCAGAATTTATCCGATTTCAATATTTTTGTACTCTGCTTCTGTGCCTGGAAACAGACAAATAGATATTTTGGAGTTTTGTAATGGGAATTTGTATAAAGCATTACTCTTTTTCAGTAAATTGTGTTTTTTTAATAAAAAATAAATCCTTAGCTTGTTTTTCTAATTATTTACTTCAAGATCACCATGCTTAGAAGCTGATGTGGTTTGGAATAGGATCTGACTCACTGCACGTTCCTGGGAAAGTGCTATTGTGCTTCCGGGCCATCTGTCAAGTAACTGAGTGACTCTGCCCACTTGAATGTCCTATTTCTCTCACACTGAGTTTCTTCCTCATCAAGGCTGGTGGTGAAAGAAGAGAATGCCAAGAGAAGTTACTTTATTTTCCTCATCCACAAACAGGGGATATGCTACAAAGGATGACTAAATGGTAAAATGGCCAGCTGGAAAGTATTGTCCAAGCTTAAGGTGGGTGTGTTCTTCAGAAGATAGAATAGTGACAGACGGTAGGCTAGAAATCCATTATCGTTTTTGTAAGGTTTATTATCAAAACTACCTCTAAGGAAAGCAAGTGATGAAACACAGTCACTCATTACCTGAAAATATCAATAATTGATAAAGCCTTAATGGTAACTCCTCCCTGGACAATTTTCATATTAAAGAGAAAGGCTCGTCAACAAACGATCATGGCTCTGTGTGGAATTTCAGACATCAGCAGGTTGGGTGAGAGACTAAGGTCAGTTTGATCTGAACTAATTAAGCAGATGCATCAGAACCTCCACTCTTTCTGCAGAATTTAAATCTCTGGGGGTGGGGTCGAGGCCCATGACATTTGAGAGGAAATAAAATGCCTAGGTGCTCCTGACAAGAACTCATAAGGGAAAAGCCTGGATTGTAAATCATACCAAGTAGACCTACACTTCCGTGTGAGCTTATCCTCTTTGGATGCCATTATTCTGAAAACCATGCTGTTTCCCCTTTCCTCATGTAGAACTTCCTATGTGGATGTGTGCCCCAGTCCAGGGAAAACTCCACACCATTTTTATATTCCCCATCTTCAAGCTTGTTGCTAATCCTAATAAAATCTGGTAGTGAATTCTTTCCCTTCTTCTTGCATGTAGCAGAGGGGTAAGATTTCCTAGTACTCTTCTCTCTCACCCCAGACACATTCCATGTGCCCCCAACCTGCCCTAAAGTCTCTACAATGAGCTGATACTGTGGAAACTGACAGAAGTCATTACAGATTTTAGCATGGTGTGGAGACAGCTTGTTGAGTCCAAAAATAATCAAAACTATTCTCAGGGCTCTGAGCCTCTGCAAGCCTCATGGTATTTTGTATACTTGACTTCCATTGACAGCTTTTTCCAAAACGGCCAGTATTGGCAATTCGACATGAGGTGGGAATTGATTCAATTAATATTTACTAAACATCTGTGATAGACCCAGTGCCATTAAATGCAGACAAGGCTAAATGATATAGGAAATGAGTAAGACCGCTCCTGGGCCTGCACAGGGTGAATGATGTTGAGTGGGAAGAGAACTGAACTTGGAATCTAGCACTGGTTCTGCTATGGATAAGCCACAGTGAGCTATGGAGATTTCCATCCATTGTTTTTTAATCTGTAAAATGAGGAGTTTGGCTTCATGTGGTGGTTCTTATCCATAACAAAATCAGACTCACCTGTGAAGTTTTGAAACTTCCCAATTCCAGGACCTTACCCTGGGTCACAGCAATCAGAACCTATGAGAGAAAGGTCCTAGGTAATAGCTTCCCAAGAGATTCCAGAATGCATGATCTGGAAATCACTGGGCTATATCATCCTTCAGGATCAATGATGCACAAAAATTTTTCTGGCTAAACACATACCCAAGTACTTCACAGATTACATTGTTGTCTAATCACCCTTTCTCTAATGCTGTGGTTTTATTTTCTCGCTTTAGAGATTTTTGTTGTTGTTGTTTGTTTATTTTGGTGAGAGGAGGGAAGGAGTTAAAGGGAAGTGGCTTTCAGAGACTATTGTCATCTTTTTTTAGTAAATAACCTCTTTTTTTGTCATTTTCTATAATTTTAAATCACCCCCCCAAAATAGTCATTAATACAAAGCAAATTATGTTTTAAAACACTGCCTTCTATTTAACAAATAATATTATCTTAAGAGTATAAGTGATTGTAAAGCAGAGACTGAGTTATTTTCTTCTGTTATATGAGATTTTCAGGAAAGTCCTTAGCCAAACCATAATCTTGATACATTTATTTTTAATTGATTAGTGATTTTATTTCATTTATTTTCATTTATTCATTTATTTCATCATCTCTATGACATAATTATTTTGATTCTCTTTCCCACCCCCCCAAAAAAGTGAACACACACACACACATACACACTCACCCCAGTTTGGGAAAGGTAAAATTTGAAAACTGGACAAGTATTTCTTAATTAAGTTGACCTGACCTAAAGCACTTTATTCTCTCAAAGGAGCTTTTTTAAAAATTTAGCACAAAAATTAATTTCATGTGGGTTAAGGACTTGAATATGAAAACCAAAACTCAAAAAATTTCAGAAGGAAAAAAAATAGGAGAACTGAGTCTTTACCATGAATTACAGAAATTTTTTATTAACTAAAACACAAAAGCAAGCAATTTTCAAAAAAGGATTTATACAACTCCATCAAAATGAAGAACTTCTGTTCATCAAGAACATAATAGGGACATACAGAGATAGTCCCTACTTTGGAGGCAATATCACCACATAGCATAATAGGCAAAAATTTATTATACAGAATATATAAAGAACACAAATAAATCAACTTAAATTATGCAACTCAATAGAAAAATAAGCAAAGGTCATTAAAAGGCATTTCACAAAAGATGAATGATGTAAGGTCGTTAAGATACAAACATGTGCCCAACTTCAATAATAACTTTAATAATAAAACCTTATCTATAAAACTAGTGAAATGCAAATTTAGACAATGGGAATAATTTAAGAAGTCTGATAATATAGATGTGGAAGGGGATGTGGATGAATGGTGGTGGGCCTCTCAATTGGTCCAACGAAGTTTGAAATATTGCCATACTATAAATTTAAACATCTAAACTGATATAAAAATGCACTACTGCAGAAACTCCTACATATATACTGGGACACATGAGCACAAATGACCACTGTAGTAACAATAACGACAAGCGAGCTGGAATATTTCCCAGTGGTTATTGATTAGAGAATAATAAATTGTGATGCATTCATACTATGGAATATCTTGTAACAGCGAAAATGAATAAAGTACAGCTCTACATAAAATAAATTATTTTATTCATTCAATGACTATGTTATTTAGAAATGTAATTTTGAGTGATAAAAAAAACCAAGTCCCACAGGGACACACTGAGCGTAATATCATTTTTATAAAACTCAAAATTAAGTAATATGTTGTTAAGGCATATAGACGTAAGAGATGAAACCTTGGAAAAAGAAAAGCATGGGAATGATAAACACAAGATTCAGAACAGTGTTACCCATGGAAGAAGACAAGTGGTGGGATAGGTGAAGAACTTAGAGGCATATGGATGTTGTTGGCTTTGTTCTAGTCCTGGGTTAGGTAGAGGGTTCACAGGTGTTCATTATATGTAATTATTATTCTTTAAAACTTGCATGTGTTAAGTATTATTTTGTTTGTATCCAAGAGTATATCAGAAAAGACAATGAAGAAATATGTAATAAAACAAAGAAATGTCAGTAAGCTTTCATTTTTATGGCTCATTGAATAGAATGGTGTTCCCATGGCCACATTCCATAGCAAGTTGGGAAGTTGAGTGCACAGATGCACACATTGCATTGACCATCAATATCAGACTTTGCTTGCCTCGTTAGTCATATCATCTCAGCCAACTTACTGCCATCTCACAGCTTACTGAGGTGTGTCATCCTCAGTAGTAATTTGTGTGTGACTTAGCCCACAGAGTTTTAGTAGAAATCAAATGATGTTATATATGTAAATGTCCTTTATAAACCAAAAACACTGAACAAATGTAAGGGATTGTGGTTCTCAGGAATATTCTCTTGGTAAAATGAAAGCCATTACCTTGACAATTTCAAGTGCACCATTGATTGGATAGGGTCTTTTGTCTGATTTCATATATTAACCTACCTCCGTATCTGTCTTTCAGAATAATTCACGGACTCAGAATTGAGAGACCCATAATACAGAATTAAAAAGACAGGTTACTATTTCAGCCACATTTCCTGATGATATGACTTTTAAAAGATGATAAAACATAAAATGCACATATAATAAAACTGTCTAGAAACAGCCACTTTACTGTTTTACTTCTTCATGAGATGTTGGAAGGGAAGCAATTTTGCTGAAATGTTATCAGTGAAACTATCCTCTCCTCGATTTAGTGCTTACTCTGTGCCAAATCCTCATCCAAACAGAAAGTATAGAGATGAATAATACACAGTCTTTACCCCAGGGCCATCTTTTTTGCAAAAACCCAAAATGACACCATTCTCACAGTGTTCTTCTGTATGAATGACATCCCCTAGAGATGGTGTAGTGGATAGCCTGCCCAGAAGCCCACACCGAGGACCTCAAAAACAGAAATCACGAGAAAAATAAACGTAAATCAACGAGGATACAAATCAGGTTGTGAGAAAAATCCTGAATGATCACTAATAATCAGAGAAAGACAATTAATTTCCTATTCTTCAAAGTGGTAAAAGTCTCAAGACCTAAAACAGCAAGTGTTGGCTAGGATATAAAGAAATAGGTTCTCATCCTCATTTACAAGTGTAAATCGGTCCATCACTAACTATACAGAACCAATATCAAACATCAAGATATCTAAGAAAGTTGATTCTTTCACTGTGGTCCAGCAATGCTAACTTGAGACAGAAATCCTTGAGTAGCAAAGGCGCATGCATATCGCACATGCATACTACGATTCTTGGTCTTTCTCTTGAAGAAAGATATTTAATCCATTAGTGACCCCTGTCAACTCTACCTTCAGAATTCGTCCTGAATCAGACCGTTTCTCTCCATCTGCTACTGTAGTTCAAACCACAACCCTCTCCTTCCAAGACCAGTGGGGTAACCTCCCAAATGATTCCCTGATTCCAGTCCTGAGCCCTACACTCTATTCTCCAAACAGTAAAAAGATTGATCTTTTGAAAATGGAAGTTGGCTAATTCCCCTGTCTTTACTCTTCAAAGTCCTCCAGAATTTCCAACTAATGTAAAATAAAATCTGACACTAGCTATCTTCCCATCCTCATAACTTACCACTGTCCTCCTAAATCATTCTGCTCCAACCTCTGGTCTCCTAGTCAGCCCTGTGACACAACAAGAAAGCATCTTCAATTTATTGTTTCGTTCCCAGTTTCTCTTTTCTCCTGGAGGATCACAAATACCACCATATCAGAAAAGCCCTGTCTAAACACCCTATATGAAAAAGAGCCCTATCACACTCTAATCCCTTGTCCTGCTTCATTTTTCCTAACATGACAAGAATGCCAGAATATTATATGGTATATTTATTCATGTGTTGGTGTATTGCCTGCCTCTCTCTCTGATTACAAACTCAATGAAAGCAGGAGATGTATATATGTATATACTTGTTCACCACTATATCACAGAGGTCTAGGACCATAGTGCCTATCCCATAGTAGACCTCAAGTAGTTATTAGTAAATAAATTAATTAAACAAGTAAAGAGAGACTATTTTAAGGCAGAACCTATAAACCAAGTTGGACCAATGAGACCTCATTCTTGTTTTATTCTTTATTATAATTGTTAGGAAACAAAACTCTCACTTTTTCTAGAGTTCGCTAGATGAAGAAAGAAAAACCTAGGGCCAAAAAAATCTTAATAATAATAAATAAAGCCTTCTTTCTGAGAAAAGCAGCACTGCAGGATGGAGAGCAACAGTGCTTAATAACACAATTCCAACCCCTAGATGCAGTCAACCTTAAGTTAGCTGTGACTCCACTTTTCAGTTATGGGTACTGGTAAATTTCTTATTTTCTTGATGCTTTTGACTTAAATTTCTGTCATTTGCTTCTGAAAGAGTCCCTTCTAATATAATCATCAACCTCTTCATATACAAATTGATCAGGGTGACGGTGGGGGCATGGTCACCAAACTCACAAAATTAACATTGGAGCCCAGACTTAGGCTAAGAATGTCTGAGTCCAAATCCTGGTCCTTTTCCACTCTATTGCTTAGCTGGCTGCACAAAGACTCAAACCTCCCCCCGCTCATGATCTCAGGTTATTGGACATTTATAAAACAGCCTAGTATTTGGGCCAAGAATCCTAGGAAATTAAGTAGATTGAGATGAAGTTCCTTGTGTTATTTAATCTTTTAAAAATTTAAACTGCTCCCTCACCATGGGGGAGTCTAGTTCAGAAAAAAGAAAAAAAAATTCCTTGAAAAAAAATATCAGTATTAATCCTCTCAGTCAAACCTAAGCTATAGGTTTTCTAAAGAAAGGAAAATTGCTTTTATAAAGACTTGTTTTTTCCTCAGAAACTTGTAACATTCATGGGTTTTTTTTCTTCCCCTGGGTTTATTGCACGTCATAAATCTTTTAATTCCCTGCATCCGGATGAATGTAACTGAATCATTGTTTCTGCGCACTAGCGTGGACCAGCCAACCCCCACAAGTTCAACCTCAGGATGGTCAGAGAATCTAAGAATGTGTCCAGCCCAGTACCTGGCACATAGTAGGCATTTGATACCTTCCGTTCTTGAAAAACGAACATGAATGTGTCTTTTCCATAGTAATGAGGAAGTTTGCAGGGCAGTTTTCCTAATTTTTACAATTTTCAAGCTCTGAAACAATCGCTTCTATTGGAGTCCCATGCTTTTAATATATATTGAAAGACGATTAAAATAAAGCTAGAAAAGACCAATCCCCACGTTATATTTTGATTTTACTGAAAAGAAAACATTAAATTTTGTAGATTTTATATAGAACTCCTTTGTAGAAATTTGATAGACTTTGTGTTTTAATCCTCATTACTTCCTTATTGATTTTTAAAGACATTTTCAAAAACTCTATGTAACCCAATTTTTATAAATAATGCAGTTACTTGTTTACATTCAAGTATTTGGTAGAGTAGGACCAATATAAGTAATACCTGAATATGTCAGAACCAATGACTAAGTTGTTGGGATAAAATTGGGTTAAAGAATGCTGTTCTTCAGATGGATTTTCAGTTGACTGTTTTAAAATAAGGTACACAAGTAATTTTTATTGAATATATCATTTGTATTAATATTCCAATTTGTATGAAAATGCTAATTTTTTAACTCTTGAAGGAGATTATTTAGTTGATTGTTTAAACAGGGTATGCCGAAATGTTTTTACTACTCATGGCCTTTTAAATATGACTGAATTAATTCTCATTCTGGATTGAGATTTTGTAGCTCATGTATTCACTTTATTAATATATTATGATTTTATACTAATCAGCCTTTTATTCAACCAAAATTATAAATTAAATGCTCACAACAAACTATATATGGTGTGCTCTGAACACTTACCTAACACTAATAAATTATTATCATCTTTTAAAATTGTGCTGTCTGCTCTGCCATAGTCATAAAGTCAGAACTTCCCTATGTGAAGATTATGAGACATGGCTTTAAAATTCGAGTAGCTTAGAGGGTAGTGTTTTCAGTTAAAAAGCAAAAAAAAATTTTTGCTCTAGCTGAAAAATCCTCTAGAGTGGGATAAATCTGAGCAGGAAACAACTCAAAACTACTCATCTTCTTTTGGTTTCTCCTTCATGATTTGTTGTTAATATTCTCTCAGCTAAAACCATCTGAAATTTAAGACTCTAGACTCAAGTTGCTTCAAAAACTCCAAACTTGATATACAGCTACTTACTCAACATCTCCACCAGGAGTCTAATAGGAATCTCAAACAAAACATGAGCAAAAACAAATTCTTGATACCAAAGCAAACCAAATGAAAACTTGAGACTGCCACTTCCTCTTCAGTTTAAATGTGACTGCTTCTTCAGTTCTTTGGGCCAAAGTCTTAACTGCAACTGTGACTGCATTCTTTTACTCACACAGTACATTCAATCCATTATTGAATCCTGTCAAAATCTCTCTCAAATCTAACTATCTCTCACCACCTGACTCCAAGTCCCATAATCTCTCATTGGGATTGCAGGTGTTTCATTAGACCTTTTCATTGCTCACTGAGCTTCAATCCTCATGTCCTCCCTCATGGTCTAATTTCTAAGCAGCAGCATGATTATCTTGAAACCCAATTCATATCATGTCATTCTTCTGCTCAAAACCCAGCTTTTACAACTACTCAGAATAAAATTCCAACCCCATACCTTGACCCATTGCCTGTTAAGTCCCCACATATTATATGACCTTTGTTTCCCTCTCTGACCCATCCCCTTGTCCTGGTTCACTCTTTTTTTTTTTAAGATTTTATTTATTTATTTGAAAGAGAGAGAGAGAGAACATGAGAGGGGAGAAGGTCAAAGAGAGAAGCAGACTCCCCATGGAGCTGGGAGCCTGATGAGGGACTTGATCCCGGGACTCCGGGATCATAACCTGAGCTGAAGGCAGTCGCTCAACCAACTGAGCCACCCTGGCTTACTGGCTCACCCTTTCTGAATCACAAATATCCTTTACATAGAAAAGCCATATTCCCCACCTAGGACCTTTGCATTTGCCATATCATCTGACAACATAGCCCCTCCCTCAGAGAGCCATGTGGTTCATTCATCCCTCATTACATTCAGGTATTTGTGCAAATGTCACCTTGTTCAAAAAGCCTTCCTGACCAACCTAAACACAACATATGACCAAGATCCCCAGCATTGACTGACATCTTACCTGCTTTTTATCCATAATTCTTCTCACAAATAGGTATATTATACACATACTTGTTGTGTGCCTATCTTTCATCTCTCCAACAGAATGCAAACTACCTAAAAGTGGAGGATGTTTCTGACTTGTTCACACCTTTATTTCTGGCTTCTACAACTGTGCCTGGCCCAGAGCAGGTATTCAAAAACCTCTTAATTAATTACTAATTAACTTTCTTCTGTTCCTTTATTATTGTCATATAGTTTGCTCTGTGAATTCTTAACAAAGAGGAACTGTAATAATTCTCTATGTCTGATTTTTTCCACACCTCTTGTATAAGATGTAGTATTACATTTCTGTTTTAAGATACTCATTGTGAGATAGCAGAGCTATGGAATAAAAGATGAGATATCCTGCTTAGTTACATGTTTGTAAAATTCCAGGGATAAACTGACTATCAGGAAGGGAACTTATGGAGATGACAATGATAAGGAGGAAGGCAGTATGTTTTCTTTGGTCAAAATCCTCCTCTACCTAAGCCAGAATGAGATCTTAGGGTGGTACAATCTAGACGAGGCTGAATCCTCCTTCTAACCTCCTATACAAGTGATCATCCCTTTTACCTCCAAAGGCAAGAAACTCACTAAAGTGCAGGGCCATGGATGTCATTAAGTCAGAAATTTCTCCCAAGTAAGCTCTGCCCTCGGGACTACCTTTTTAGCACATTCTGAGGTTACACTCTATTTGTCACTAGAGACTTTTTCCTGCCAACTTTCCCAAAAATTACCTTCCAGATCCTCTGTCAGTTGATTTAACCAAGTGTCAAAACTGTCAGCATTTCTAAAGCTCAAGAAGAAGCCCTTCTCTCTCCGCCCAGCCTCGAGGCTTTGCAGCAATGTTGTCAGGCTTTCTGTAACTGTGACTCAGCTCCTAGATCACAGAAAGAGACACTGGTGTCTGAGAAACTCCCAGGGGAGACTCTTTTGTCATGAACATACATGAGGGCTAGATTATGTGAGGCTTCTCAGTGCCAGTGAATAGTAATGCCAGTCACGGTTCAAAGAATGAGGAGCCACCTACTTTGACCTGAGCTTTCTTAACTCTCTCTAACCAATTCTGGAATCCACAACGACACTTAAATAGCTTTATGATTACTTCTCTTCCATTTACTAATCTGTGACCTTGGTGAGTTCATTAATCCTCTCAAAGCCTCAACTTCCTCAGCTTTCATTGGGAATTATGCATACCTAATTTATTGAGTTGATGTTGGTATTAAATAGTTATACTTCTTGTTCATAATAGTCACTCAGTAACTTTATCTACTATTTGTTATTCTTTCCTTTATAATGGCATGGGGAAAATAGTATAAGATTTATCTTCTAGTATTCTTTGCTATTGGCTCAGTGAAAGTTCCCACTTATAAGTTACTAAAAGGTAAGATTTGTCAGAAATTATTTAAAAATGGATTATTGATCATTCAGATAGAATTTTTATATTTTGCAAATATATTGTTCTATTAAAAGGTAATCAGGGGCTCCTGAGTGGCTCCTGGGTGGCGTCTGCCTTCGGCTCAGGTCATGATCCCAGAGTCCTAGGATCAAGCCCACTGTCTGGCTCCCTGCTCAGCAGGGAGCCTGCTTCTTCCTTTCCCACTCCCCCTCTTAGTGTTTCCTCTCTCTCTCTGTCAAATACATAAATAAAATTTAAAAAAAAAGATTGTATGACCCACAGGCCAAAAATAAAAGATAATCGGGCGCCTGGGTGGCTCAGTGGGTTAAAGCCTCTGCCTTCAGCTCAGATCATGATCTCAGGGTCCTGGGATCGAGGCCCACATCGGGCTCCCTCCTCTGCGGGGAGCCTGCTTCCTCCTCTCTGCCTGCTCCTCTGCCTACTTGTGATCTCTCTCTCTGTGTCAAATAAATAAATAAAATCTTTAAAAAAGAAATAAATAAAAGATAATCAAGTGCTTAAAGACATTCCACTTAATAAATAGTATCATAATCACAAAAGACATTTTACTCAATTATTTAAACAGTTTGATAACTTTCATTTACATTTATCTTTTCCTGGCATTATTATCAACATTTACCTTCCATGGTAACCCTGGGTCTCTCAGATATAAGGGGATTGGATTTTTGCACAAATGGGATGGTCCTGTCAATATGTTACAGAAAATCATCAAATTAAAGGCTTTTCCAGTTCTGCAGCACAATCACCCAAATTCGTAGGTTTTCGAAGTTTGATGTTCAGTCTTCTGGAGGACCCTGAGACTTGTTCAGGGATTTTCTGAAGTCAAAACTGGTGTCCTTTTTTTGCTGATGGTGTGAAACTTCCAGTGAATGAGCATGGATCAAGGCTTTGACATCCAACTGTATTCATAGTCACTGTATTCTTCTCTGCCACATCAGTTTCATCCATTCATTGCATAATATCCTTCAAGAAGTGCTAGGGATTATTGATTTTGTTAAAACTCAACCCTTGGCAACATGCCTAGTTAACATTCTGTGTGATGAAATGAGAAGTATGCATAAGGCACCTCTATTGCATACCAAAGTATGATAGCTATCTCAAGGAAAAGCATTTGTACGGTTATTTCAGTTGAAAATTGTACCAGCTGCTTTTTTCATGGAATAACACTTCTACTGGAAAGAATGACTAGAGGTCAAACTATGGTTATTTGAACGTGGATATTAGGCAACCATTTTCTTGAAAATAAGTGAAGTGAGACTATCACTTCACAGAAAACAACTAAGAGTATTTGCGGCCAATGATAACATTGGCACTTTCAAATGATACTGTATATCCATTTGCAATTTGTAAAATGTGTACCTGAGCCCAAGAGCTTGACAGCTTACCAATACTTAGACTTTCCTGATGAGATTGGTGGTATTAACCAAGATGAGTTGTCAACATTGTGGAATGAAATGTACCATCCCTCTAGAAGATCTACATAACTTACTGAGCTTGGTTATCTACATAACTGCCGTATTTCCCATCATGGTTGTGCCAATTTACATTCCCACTAACAGTGGGAATCTCCAATTTCTGGCCTAATCACTGGGGTTGTTAACATACTTCTCGTAGTATGTTAAATGGAAGTGACAAAAGCGGGCATCCATGCCTTGTTTCTGATTTTAGAGGAAAAGTTTTCAACCTTTGACTATTGACTATGATGTTCACTCTGGGCTTGTCATTTATGGTCCTTACCATGTTAAGGTACATTCTTTCTATATATAATTTTTTGGGAGTTTTTTTTTAATATCATGAAAGGGTGGTGAATTTTGTCAAATACTTTTTTTGCATCTATCCAGATGATATAAGATTTTTATCCTTCATTTTGTTAATGTGGTGGCCACATTTATAGATTTGTATATGTTGAACTATCCTTGCATCCCACAGATAAATCTTACTTGATGTGCTGTTGAATTTGGTTTGCTAGTATTTTATTGAGGATTTTTGCATTTATGTCTTTTCTAGTTTTTCTTGAAGGTGGTAGTCATATCTCCGTTCTACCTAGAGCAGAAAAAAAATTAAGTCATGTCCCAGTCTTCTGGCATAAATCAAAATATCATCTTTTTGCTATAAAGTTTGATTATAAAATACCTAATCAAGAACATCTTGAGCCCAGAAGAACATCCTATTTCTACCCCATAGAACTGATTTATGCACCTAGTCATAGGCAGTGGAATTGAAAAATGTCGGGAATTCTCTTCAGAGGCAGGGCCTGTCTCAGGATGCTAACCCATAGGAGGATGTTAGAGAAAAGAATGTCTGAAGCCTGAGCATTGGCCAGGACCCAGAGAAGAGAAAAGGTTAGATCTGATATGGGCAATGGCATCTTTTCCCCAAATCACCAGTAGGATAAATCACCCATCTCTCACGGGTAGGGATGAGTGAGGAAAATGGAGAGAAAGCAGACTTCCCCCCAAAATTCCAACATGATGGAAGTTCTTTTATGAGTTGTTGCAGAAAAGCAAGCCAACAGAAAGAAAGATGCTTACCGTAATATCGTCCAGTGTCTGTCCACAGACAATTTTTTTCATTGATATTACCAGAATATACCTTTAATTTAGTGTTCTGTTTATTTCATTCAACATTGATTGTATTAATATTTTTTGTGGTTCTGCTTAGTCTCCATAATCATTATTTTATCACCTAATGTTGTCCACTAAAAATGAGACATATTTTACATAAATATTCTCTTACAACTATGCATTTTAATTGCTTCCCATTTTCAGTTTGGTGATGATCTTCTTGCATATAACCCTTTTCCTGTTTTTAAATTTTCTTTGCTATGTTTTCATAAATGGAATTACTGTTTTTATAGTACTTCATATGTCTTACCAAACTGCTATCTAATGGGTGATGCACAAATGCCAGATTTTGGCCTAAACATCGCAAAGTAGAAGACTCCACATTTGAAAATGTTGGTTTTTCAAGACTTTCTAAATCCCCTTTCTACCTCATAAATATTCTATATCTTTCTCTCTATTATCTTCCTCCTCCCATTTACCAGTTTGCCAAAGCTCCAAAACAGATGACATCCTTTAGCCTTTTATGGAGTCGAATAAAGCTGAAAACCCAAGGCCAAAGTCAAGGAACTTTCCAGAGAAAGAGAACTGAACATTACTCTGAATCTACTCAGAAGCCCCACTTTCCTCTTTTCCTCTCCTGCCTTACTGTCCAATAAATCCTTTTGATTTGAGGACCTGCTTCTTGCTTGCTTAGAATGTCGAAATTCCTGACTGGACTCTGATTGTAAGTAGCAAGTATCTTGGACAAGTCCTGGTTCTATCTGTAAATCTTGTCCTTATCTCCCAATGTGGCTCTATTGTTTTTGTGCCTGTTGAACAAGAGTTAGATGTTAACACCGTCCACAAATCAAAGATCTCGCTCTCAGTAGTTTGGTCAACTTGCCCTTCATATATTTTCTATTAGAACATTTTTATCCTGCTCTTGAGGTTCCCTGCACTGACAAGTCACCTGATTTCCTAACAGGTTTTCAATTATTTTCCTTTGAAGATCATCCAATTTTTTTATTATTATTCTTGGTACAGAAATATATCTCCTGTAATTATCTTGTTGGTCTTTAGAAATCCTGTGCAGATCAGGATAGCATTTGGGGGCTTTTCTGACATGACTAACTCTTTAATATCTCTTTTGTCTATCTCAAATTTCTCATTCATTCTAGTTTGATAATATCCACATTATAATTATCTATTCAAATCCTTCAACCTACCTACATATATTAACTTTTTCTGACTCAAAAATGTAGATGGAAGTTTCAGTATAGTTGAGACTCAATATGTACCAGGAAGGTGAATTTGTTGGGAATTCAGTGCTGTTAGAGCTAATAAATTACGTTACTAAAATTAAAAATGAAAGGATTTTGTTGTAACTGTGCTAAAATTTGCCCTATATTTCTTTGTAGTCCTTTCAGGAGCTAGCATAAAAAGCTCTGCCTAGGATAAAGCATTTAAATAATGCCTCCTTAGTGGGCCTTNCTTTCAGGAGCTAGCATAAAAAGCACTTAAATAATGCCTCCTTAGTGGGCCTTAGAGATACTTTATCATCATATACTTGGATTACTATNTGCCTAGGATAAAGCATTTAAATAATGCCTCCTTAGTGGGCCTTAGAGATACTTTATCATCATATACTTGGATTACTATTAATAAAATTTCTTCAATTATCTTTTGCTCACATTGTTACTAAAGTTAATAATTTATAAAATAATAGTAATGGAAACGTCTCATATCAGGATTCTGGCTCTGCTGTGGACTTAACAGGCTACAGCTGCTGACAGTGAGTCTAGGGACTACTGAGCTCTTCTGTCCACTTCACTTCACACCCGCCTCCCTTAAATGCAGAGACAGCTGCAAGAAACAAGTGTGCAGCTATTTGTGTTTGACCCGTGAATTCCTTAGCCACACCTTAGTCTCCACCTTTGTTCTGACACCTTGAATTTAAAACCTTATTTTTGGACTGCCTAATTGGCTCTTTATAGAAATTCTCAAGGTACTTTCAAGTACTTAGTACACACACACACGCGCACACACACACACACACACACCCCATAACTGCAATTACCATAACTGCTTGCTACGGTTTCCATTTCATTTTTCTAGTGAGTTGGTCTTTGTAACTAATAAAACAATACAGCTTTTCGATCTAAAGAGATATCCAGGAAATGTATTATTCCACAAATCCTCTGCTGCTCAGTTATATAATTTGCTGTTCTCTTCTGTGGCTCCTGATAACAATAACCAATGATAATAACCATGGTAACCCCAGCAGTCAAAAATATCCTTCTTTCTCTGTGGTCCAACCAAATGCTAACTACCTTTTCTTCTTGCTTGTTAATAATTGGAGGAACAATATGGTTAAGCACTCAGGGATTTTTCTGAGTGGCAGCCTTATAGTTCTGCAGAAACTACAAAACAAATCCAATCAATGTACATGGTTAAAGTCATTCACAACACTTTTTTTCCCCTTAATTCTCAATCTAGTCTGTCACTAAGTCATGTTTTTTTTTCTCGTAAATATATCTCAAACCATCTTTTTTTCTTCCATTTCTCTGCCACTACCTTAGTCTAAGCCACTGAACTATTTAAATACCCCCAAATATGTGACCCCTCACCCATCTGTTCCCACCTCCTTTGCCAATCCCCTTAGATCAGTCCCTCCCTCTTCCCACTTACTGCTTGACATTGCAGGAGGCTGACCCTTGCAGATCATGATAACTAGGCTATGTGTCAGCTGGCTTCCTACTGGTTCTGCCAATGGGAGATAGTGGCAGGAGATTGGAGGATGAAGGAAGGGGGAATCCAGCTACTTCCCTCTTCCTTCCCTACCATGGGCAGCCTCTCTGGCACTGTGTCTAGTGATCTAGTTCCCATTTCCCATGGTTCCAGCTTCTGCCAGGAGACCCTGGACCCTAGGCACCAGTTTAACTAACACATCCTTCCTCAGTCCTTTCAGCTTTGGTGTGTTAGAGACTTCTAGCTGTTGTTAACTCTGGGTTACCTTGTTGTCACCTGTTGACTTAAATTTTTTTTTAAATTTTTTTTTTTTAAAGACAGAGCTCATGAACAGGGAGGGGCAGAGAGAAAGAGTAAATCTTAAGCAGTCTCCATGCCCAGCACACATGAGACTCCATCTCACAACCCTGACATCATGACCTGAGCCAAAATCAAGAACCAGGTGCTTAACCAACTGAGCCCCACAGGTGCCACATTACCTGCTGACTTTTAACCCACTTCATCAGCTGTCAACTGTCAGCAGATTCTTCCCAGACTGGACCTATCAGGAGAGAAATCTGACAACTACAACCAAGGAATTTTAGGGTCTAGCACTGTTGTCCTATGTTAACTCCACTGGCACAAAGTAACACAGCTATTATCATGAAATATATCAAGAGCTAAGACTACAAACCCACCCCTGAAATTGAATAGTCACCAGTTAGAAGGAAAGATCATCAACATACCAAAAACAAAACAAACAAACAAAAACCCAACAACAAAAAAGAAAGAAACAAAACAAAAAAACCCCACCAAAACCTGACTTTGGACTGTTTACTCCCCACATAGACCACTAATGATTGTTTACCATATGGATTCTCTCTGGCATTTAACTCTTTCTTTTGGATTATGATGACTGGTGGGAGCAAGTGCCTCTGGCTAGACAGACTACACAAAGGCAGATACAGAGGTAACAGTATAACAATGGTGCTCAGATGGAAAGTCTCTGGTGAGCAGGGTCTTTTTTGTTCTGTTGTTTGTACAATTACTGAGCAAAGAGTACCAGTATGGGCTCATCTTTAATTGCCAGATTCCTCTGCAGTGCACACAAGTCCCTGGTGGAATCTTAGCAGTTTCTCAGCAATACTGGTCATCAAAAAACGCTGTACCGTTCCAACACTTCAGACCACTGCATAATTTTATTTTATTTATTTTTTAAATAATAGATGCATCAGTTTCTTTATATATTTTTTTTAATTTGACAGAGAGAGACACAGCAAGAGAGGGAACACAGCAGGAGGGGGGTGGGAGAGGGAGAAGCAGGCTCCCCGCTGAGCAGAGAGCCCATCCTGGGGACCCCAGGACCCCTGGGACCATGACCTGGGCCGAAGGCAGACACCAATGACTGAGCCACCCAGACACCCCCCACAGCATAATTTTAAAATGTACAGGCTTTCATATTTATATCCCATGGAAATCATACTTTGAATCTGGCTAGGTCTTACTCCTCACAGACTTAGTTTCCTATAAACCCACTGCAACAAAATTAGAAAGAAGCAAAAAGGCCTGAGATTATATTCAGTCAGAAGCAGCGTAATGTTTATAGTTTGATAATTATGAGTGAGAAACATCATGGTCTTCTTCCATTGAGACTCGGACTACATTACTACCTATCTTCAAGCCGAGTTTTTCAGAAAAATGAATATATAAATATTTGGAAGGCACAGTCCAGTCCTTAAGAACTTCAAAATTAGACAGTTTCACAAATGATGATGCCCAAATATATTTTTGAATGAAGTTACACAAGAAATACAAGAAATGTGTTATGCAGTTGCAAATAATCGAATGAGATCATATCTTGTTAGAAAATTTAGAAAAGACTTCACAGAGGAGCCTTGAAAGATAATTATGGTTTCATCATGAAAAGATAAGAACAGCAACAGCAAAGACATCCCAGGAATTCAGAGGTAACTGTGGGGAGCACAGAATAGTCTATTGTCTGAGGCTTCTCCTGAGTAGAGGTAATCAGTAGCTAAAAGTGAAAAAGGGGTTGGGACTATTTTGTGGAAAGTTTAGAACATCAGAATGAACAATGTACATGTTATCTGATAGCCAATAAAGAAATTTGTAAGGCAAGATAGCAGTATTTATTATTGCATTTGTGTATCTTGCCATGTACTTTGCTGCCTAAGTTCAAATTCTAGAATACTTAGAGATGAAATATAGCAATACTCAAAATCCAAGATTAAGATCTAGCCAGATCCTTTACTTAAAATATGAACATCTGGATTATCACTTGAAGATTTAAGCAACTGATGCGTTTTGTGCTTTAAATTCTTTTGGCACAAAAATAAGTATATTCATACCTGTATGTTTGCATATTTGCTTAGTTTCATTACAAGCCATAAGACATGTCAGAATAGCTGAAGTCATGTTCTTCTGCCTATTGTAAACAAAAAGAGAAATTCAAGTGTTTTAGTTCAATTCACTTGATAGAGAATTGGGAAATTCCTGTCTTTTTATGAAACATCAAGGAGGAAAAGAAGATTGTGTTCTGTATTATGTGTTAGAGCACTGAGGGAAGAAAAATACCTACTTTTTAAATCAGCAATTGAAAATTTTATGAGGAGTATTGTAAATCCAGCTGCTGGAGTGAATCCCTATGGAGACAGTCGATCACTTATAAACAACTGCTTTGCAAAAAACAAACAAAAACAAACAAACAAAAAACCAGCATTTGCTAACCTACATTTGCAAAGACTCTGCCCATGGTAATAATCTTTTCTTCATTCTACCTTTCCTCCCTCTTTCCAATAATTAAAGTAAAACAAATCTATTTTCCTTCTTGTCTCTCTCTTCCCTTGCTAATCTCACCAAGGATTAGCAATTTTATTATTGTTTTCCAACAGCCGACATTTGATTTTTTTTGGATCCACTCTACAGTATAATTGTTTCTTATTTCATTGATCTCTATGTTTCTTATCTTTTGTTCTACTTCATTTGGATTTAACTTGTTATTTTTTTAAGAAAAACAACTTCTCGAAATAGACGAGTTAGGGCTCATTGACTTCCTGCTTTCCTTTATTGCTAATAAATAAATTTAAAGATAAAAATTTCCCTCTAAACACAGCGTTCCCTGAATCATCTAGGTTTTGAAACATAGTACTTTTGTTATCATTCAGTTAAACATATGCTGTAACTTTCACTTTTATTTTATTGCTCGGTGGGTTAATTTGAAGATTTTTTTGTTTTTTTTTGTTTTGTTTTGTTTTTTGTTTTTCGTTTTTTTTTTTTTTTTTTAGGGGCCCATTACAACAAAGTGTAATTGAGAAGAAAAAAAAAAAGGGTGTATACTATGGTCACCATGCTGTGTTTTAGATCTCCAGAAGGCAGTCAACCTATATAACAAAAAGTTTGTGCCCTTGAACAACATCTCCCATTCCCACTCCACCTCGGCCGATCCCTAATAAGTATCATTCCTCTTTCTTCCATTACATTCGTCTTTTTTAGATTCCATACATATGTGAGATCATACAGTATTTATCTTTCTGTGTCAGGTTTATTTAACATAATATACTCCAGGTCTATCCATGTTGTCATAAAGAGCAAGATTTCCTTCTTTTTTTAGGCTAAACAGTATTTCCTCATATGTATATTCCACATTTTCTTATCGATTCATCTGTCAAAGGGCATTTGAGCTGTTTCCATATCTTGGCTATTGTGAATAGTATTGCTGCTGGAATGCAGGTATNCCCATTACAACAAAGTGTAATTGAGAAGAAAAAAAAAAAGGGTGTATACTATGGTCACCATGCTGTGTTTTAGATCTCCAGAAGGTAGTCAACCTATATAACAAAAAGTTTGTGCCCTTGAACAACATCTCCCATTCCCACTCCACCTCGGCCGATCCCTAATAAGTATCATTCCTCTTTCTTCCATTACATTCGTCTTTTTTAGATTCCATACATATGTGAGATCATACAGTATTTATCTTTCTGTGTCAGGTTTATTTAACATAATATACTCCAGGTCTATCCATGTTGTCATAAATAGCAAGATTTCCTTCTTTTCTTAGGCTAAACAGTATTTCCTCATATGTATATTCCACATTTTCTTATCGATTCATCTGTCAAAGGGCATTTGGGCTGTTTCCATATCTTGGCTATTGTGAATAGTATTGCTGCTGGAATGCAGGTATCTCTTTAGGGTCCTGATTAATTCCTTTGAATAAAAATTCAAAAGTAGAATTGCTGGATCATATGGTGGATAGTTCTATTTTTAATGTTTTGAAATACTGTTTTCCATAGTAGTGGTACCATGAAGTTCATTTTTAAATTTTAAAAGATGTGACAATTTTTGTTTTAGCTATCTCCCCTTTAAATCATTAATTTTTATTTTAGTTGTATTTTGGTCAAAAGATATACAATGTAATGTCAGTCCATTGAAATTTGCTGAGATTTACTTTATGATTTAGAATATAATCAATTATTATAAATTTTCTTTCAGTGATTAAGAAGAACGCATTGTTTGATGTTTGGAGTATAGAATTTCATGTGTGTTAATTAGATCAAGTTTTTATCTATATTTTTCAAATATTCATAGAGGAATTTTTACTGTTTTGTTAAATAACTTTTATTTTATCTTATATAATTTGAGACTGTTTTTTGTACAATGTGTGTTATTTGCATATGAACTTAAATTTATTATATCTTTGTGAATTAAATCTTTAATCATTTTGAAGTCTGATATCACAATAACTACACCATTTTTTTGGTTAATATTTGCATGGTATATATTTCCATTCTTCAACTTTTATTCTTTCTATATCCTTATGTTTAATTGTATCTCTTGTGAATAGTGTAAAATTTTTATTTATCCAGTTTAATAGTCATTCTCTTTTAGTTGGAATATTGAGACTCCAATTAGATTTAATTTAAATTTAACTCTGCTTGTTATATCTACCAAAGATTACAAGTCTTTTAATATGACTTGTCATTTTATGTATTTCTAATTTTTTCCTTTTATGTCATTCTAATATTATTCTATTCATAAAAGTTCTGTTTATTTAGTGTGGATTAAATATTTTCAACATAAAATGATGATTTTGATCCAGTATAATTCTTTTTGCCTTCAAATGTCATTATTTTTATTATTATTGCTACTTCCCTTTTCTCTTATTTGCCTTTGTCTGATTATTATAATTTGTCTGTTTATTATAATTTTCATTCTTTTATTTTTAACCTTTGTATAACATTTTACTTTAAGTTGGTCTCTTTTATAGTTAGGCTTTATTTTATTTTTGAGCCTTTATTTTTTCCCAAGGAATCTAAACTACTTATATATATTTTTAAAACTCCTTGTATTTTTTATTCNACTTTATTTTATTTTTGAGCCTTTGTTTTTTTCCCAAGGAATCTAAACTACTTATATATATTTTTAAAACTCCTTGTATTTTTTATTCTTGCAAAGGCACAATATTTCTGCATAATGCCAAATCATCAATGGGCTATGGAAAGAAATAAGTGTTCTCCAGTGTCATTGCTCCTTTCAATATGGGAAAGGCTAAATTACTTAATATATTAAGAATAAGTGCTATCTTATACACAATAGTATTTCTATATATTTGCATAGTAATTCATAATTTATAGTGTATTTGTATAAACATTATATTAATCATTATATAGAAAGAATCCAGCAAAATATTTGTTACATAATATGTGTTAATACATTCTGTACTAGACAATTTCTTATAACATTACTTTGAGTTGTACTGTAAGTTCCTCCTAAAATCTTGTGAAGTAAGCAGGACAGGTCTTATCTGATTATATAGAAGAAATTGGTCACAGAAATGGCATGATTTGTATAGGAATGCATATCTTTTAATAAGGAGGAGTAGGACTCAAACCCAATTCCAAAAATTTCAGGTACATTGCCTTGACCTTGAACTCTAAGTTTCAGTTCTATTTTGTAGTTTTTGTTAATGCATTCTTTCTCATTTAGATGTCATTGTGTAACAATATGCTGATCTAGTGTCATCATTCAAATTAAAAAATTATTGTTTCAATAACACTGTCTACTATATGAGGCCAAACACATATCGTTTGTTAAACTTCTATGAAGATAGATAAAATTAAGTTATATTATTTTCTAGTTTTTATCCCTCTCAGTTGAATGACTCTACCGTATTCCAACATGTATGGAAGAGTGGCAATGAGTTCACAGAAGTCAAATGTCATTTTTTTAAAAAAAGGAACTTTCTGAGCTGCAACCTTAGGCTTTTTTTTTTTTAAGATTTTATTTATTTATTTGACACAGATAGAGAGATCGCAAGTAGGCAGAGAGGCAGGCAGAGAGAGAGAGGAGGAAGCAGGCTCCCTGTGGAGCAGAGAGCCCGATGCGGGGCTCGATCCCAGGACCCTGAGATCATGACCTGAGCCGAAGGCAGAGGCTTTAATCCACTGAGCCACCCAGGCGCCCAACCTTAGGCTTTTTAGAGGGGTGACTGGTGTCAGCCTGCTTACTCCATGGGGTGGGACAGGAGCTGGCCTTGGCTTTTCTGAAAGAATAGTAACAATGTGGCAAGCTTTACTAAGACACAGAAAGGATCTCCTAATTCCATTTACTATAATTTTTATGGATAAGACACACAAAAAATCATTTTCTAAAAGTGATGAGGTAGAGAAAACTCTCAGTGCTATGGGTTTCAGCTAACTTCAGTACTATTCTATGTTGAGCATACACACAAGCAGATGTTTTGGTTGGAGTATTTGCAGACTGAAATGCATTGAAAGCCTCTTCCTTTTTAGTTTAGTGTTATTTTAAAAACCCAACTTCTCTGTGACTACTGGTCAGATATATGGAGAAAGAAATCTTAGCTATAAAAAGGATGGCAGAGCTGGAAATTTTCAATACATCATAATTGTCACTAATTCTGAGTGCATGGTGCCTATAACTCTTTTCTAATAATATTTTCTCAAAGATCCTTGATGAGAGAAACATTTTCCTTTTCTAAAATTTTAACACTATATTAAAAAGTAATAAAGATATTTTGTATCTTTTTTTTTTTTTTTTTTGAGAAAGAGAGAGTGGGAGAGCATAAGCAGGGGCGGGGGCAGAGGGAGAGAGAGAATCTTAGGAAGATTCTGTCACTGGGCTCAATCTCACGACCCTGAGATCATGACCTGAGCGGACATCAAGAGTCAGATGCTCAACCAACTGAGCCACCCAGGTGCCCCTGTATTCTTTTATTATTAGAAAGTGCAATGTATTTTCATGTTTATCTTGAATACCCACACTATGCAAAAATAGATTCTGTGGCTAAGAGGAGAAAACTTAAAAAAAATCTTGAGGTTGTCAAACTGTGACCAAATGGAGTAAGCAAAAATCAGATTTCCCCAAATTCAAATTAAGCTGCTACAGATTTTCTTTAAAAAAAAAAAAAGAATGATGCCCCCGGGAGGTTGGGGGTTGGGGAAGGGTGGTAGAGATAGTGATAATCTTTCTAAGATGTAAGTATTGATGATGTTCGAAAAAGCTTAATTCAAGTCTACCAGCTTATTGCTAAGTACTTCATTTTTTCCACTTTACTATGGTGGATATGTATAAAATAGGATTTTCATATTGAGTGGTACTCAAATAAATATAAAATAATTTGAACTCTCTATTTTCCTTTATTATAAGGTTGAAGGGAACACATTTGAAAATAAATTTTTATCATTTATTCCAATAATTCAGTTCTGAAATCATATTTAGTGTCTTTAGTATTTATTATAGCTCATTATTCTCTGTTGGGTTTCTATCAATACATTATAACATTAAAAGTATTTCTGTGGTCTGATACATTATGAAAATGTACCTAAAATATTGGGAAGAATTTACATAGGAAAGAAAGAAAAAATATTATATATATATATATATATATGTTTATGTATGTACACACACACACACACGCACATTCTGGAATGATACAGTCCTAGACTTTAGTTCTTTTAACTANGTTTATGTATGTACACACACACACACACACGCACATTCTGGAATGATACAGTCCTAGACTTTAGTTCTTTTAACTATCTGTATGACCTTGGGCAAATATATTAACTTATCCAAGAATCTTTATTCTTATGAGAAACACAAAGATGCTATGAGTGGGAACACTGACATTGGTTTGGAAAGACCATCAAGATAACTCTTTCAATACTTTGATATGGTAATATTCTTTTATAACATCTACACTTCAAGCAATGTTGCTTGAAGTTCACTGATAGACCAAACATCTACGAATTGAAAGAGGCATAAAGAAGAAAACATCTATATGTGTCACAGAGTAAGATAGTTATTCAAAGTATTATCATATTATTCAACTTTCATAAAAATGATAATATATGATGATGATGATGATGATGATGTGATGATGATGACTTTAGGCTCAAGAACACTAGATGACTTGACCTAAATCATAAAAGTGAGAGAGTGAATGTACAGATGGACAATAGCCAGACCATATGTAAAACAGACCTCCTGACCCATAACCTGCAGGAACTTGCCCAGGAAATTGACTTCTTATCTACAATAAACAGCCCAGAAAGCCAGCGTGCTACAGTGGAGACTTGTAGGAAGCCAGATTTTTATCCCTAGTAATAATCCAGGAAGCTAAATAATAACTCCTGCAATAATTGACACCAAGTAACCAAAATTTCATTTTAATTAACAGCTTCCTTAATTTTTCCCATTTCCACCTGACAGCCAACCAGAGAAAGTCAAACATGCTCCCCTAGCCAATCACTTAGGATGGCTTGCATCTAGTTAACCCACTTGTAGCTTCCCCAGGCCAATAACCTACAATCATGATACATCTGAAATCTTCCATTTTTTCCACTATAAAGTTTTCCCACTCTGCATGTCTTTGAGTCTCTATCAGAATGCAAGTGATGGTCGCTGATTCCCTTACTATAGCAAACTATCAGTAAATAGATTTTCCTTTTTTTATTGTTGGCCTTCATTTATTTGCACAAAAGTTAATAAAAAGTAGGATTTAAGAAATTATTGCGTGTGTGCTATAGGTTACATGTGTAAGAACATTTATTGTGACATAGTTTGTAATAGACAAATGTCCATCAATAAAAGACAAATACATTGTGGTACAGTTATATATTGGAAAATCTTACAATAATGAGAAATGAACAAACTACAACTATAGACAGCAACATGGATGACTGTTTCTTTCAGGGAACAGGTATTTGTGACTATTAGGAAGACACATACAGAGTGATTACGGCATGCCAGCATCTGTAATTTATTGACCTGGCTGGAGGTTTCTTGAGACTTTCTTCATTTGCAGTCCAGACTCCTTAGCTAGAATATATCCCGTTCCTAGGATAAAATTTGCAATTTTTTAAAAGATTTTATTTATTTATTTGACACAGAGAGAGAGATTACAAGTAGGCAGAGAGGCAGGCAGAGAGAGGAGGAAGCAGGCTTCCTGCAGAGCAGAGAGTCCGATGCGGGCCTCGATCCCAGGACCCTGAGATCATGACCTGAGCCGAAGGCAGAGGCTTTAACCCACTGAGCCACCCAGGCGCCCAGAATTCACAATTATTTATTGAACTTGAAGTTTGAGTGCAAAAGGTATGGGACATTCCAACTACTGAGAGAGAGGTTCTTGTTTTTTTTTTTTTTTTTTTTTAAAGATTTTATTTATTCATTTGACACAGAGAAATTACAAGTAGGCAGAGAGGCAGGCAGAGAGAGAGGAGAGAGGAGGAAGCAGGCTCCCTGCCCAGCAGAGAGCCCGATGTGGGCCTCGATCCCAGGACCCTGGGATCATGACCTGAGCCGAAGGCAGCGGCTTTAACCCACTGAGCCACCCAGGCGCCCGAGAGGTTCTTGTTTTATGCTGAGACAAAAATTCCTTCCTGGGAGCACCAACTCCCTTTAAACTCTACTCCTAAATTCCTGTCTCATGCCAGATTTGTGCATTTCTCACAGCTAGAGTTTTCTGCTCTACAGCTACTGGGAAAGACTGATCATGTAGCAAACTTGCTCTGGGACTCAACTGGGTTCCTAAAGGAATTCTAACCCATGTATGCAGCAGGCAAGGAGTGAGGAGTCATTTCTTAGACTGTGACTAGGTGTCTCTCTTATCTAGGCTCTTTCTTAACTAATCACATTAGGAATGAGAAAAATGGCTCTGGAATTATATCATAGAATTTCAAAACTCTGCTATATAATTTTCCTCATAAAGACGTATGGATAAAAGGACAGATGGCTTCTGGTGGGGTTTGGGTGAAGTTTTCATGGAGATGTCATGCTGTCTTAGGCCTTCAAGTCATAGAAAGTTCCCTTGTTTAATCATTTTAACATGTCATATGGCCTTTTCTAGCCTTTTTCTTTTCCTTTTTCCTTTTTTTTTGAAATAATTTTAGACTTACAGGAAAGTTGCAAAAATAGGGTGGAGATTTCCCACATATCTCCACCCAGCATCCCCCAATGCTAACATCTTAGAAATAGAGAGAGAGAGAGAGAGAGAGAGACCAAGCATGTACATAACTCTATGTTTACATTTCTGTATCTGTGTGTGTGCGTGTGTGTGTGTGTTTATGAACACCAGGAGTCCATGCTAATATCTCTGATCCTATTTCAACACCACAAATTTCATTCTAATTTAAAATGGTAAAATTTTGATGGCAGAGAATCTTTCTTTTTTTTTTTTAAAGATTTTATTTATTTACTTGACACAGAGAGAGAGATTACAAGTAGGCAGAGAGGTAGGCAGAGAGACAGGGAGAGGAGGAAGCAGGCTCCCTGCTGAGCAGAGAGCCCGATGCGGGCCTCGATCCCAGGACCCTGAGATCATGACCTGAGCCGAAAGCAGAGGCTTTAACCCACTGAGCCACCCAGGCGCCCGGCAGAGAATCTTTCTATATGAATGCAAACAAAAACATAAAGGTTTAAAAGCTTTAACTCTGAAGCTCTGGTCAGGTTTTACATGGATCAGGTGGCAAGGGGAGAGTCACAGTGTGAAAAGTGCTGCCATTAGATGGGGAAGGAAATGGAAGAGTGAGGCTGATACACGTACTGACAATAAGGCAGAGCCACACAATGAAACCCATATAAAACATCTGTTTCATTTATTATTGAACATAGGACTCCAACATAAATCTACATTCTAATGAGTACTTCTTGCCTTATTAGGAATTCTGTCTCTATCATGATGAAATTCTCTTCCTTATGTATTTTTCTCATGTCCCAAGTCTACAGTCTCTGAACACTTAAAAATGCATGAGCTTGCTTCCTGAAACTTCGAATCAGCTACATTAAGATCCATTTCCTCTCTCATGATCTTGGCAGCATCTAGGATGTTCTCTGCCAAAATTCCAGGCAGCTGTGTAAAACATGGTGCTTGGGAATGAACAGACACGTGAATTAAGTGTGTGGGTGCTATTGTTTGGTAAAAATTTATAGGTTTCCCTTTTGAGTTTCAGATTTATAAGCAGCATGAATAATAATGTGCTTGGTATAAAGTTGTAATTTTATTCAAAAATGCACATCTAACACTGCAAAATATTATTATGCTTTTGTATTGTATAAGTGTCTTCTATGACTTGTGCAATTATTATGTTTAGGAATATTCACTGATTCTGGTGATTAACTTAATTATACTAGTTTCTTGATGTGTGGGATGGTTTGTCCCTTTCTGTTGACTCAACACTAATACTTTACAATCTTGTGAGCTTCCACTCTATTTTTGGGCATAAGCTAAGTACAAAGTTCAAAAAGGTACAGCACCTATATGCCTCTTTCGTAAAGACATTCATTCTACGTACAATAATTCTGGCTTCAACTCTGACAATGTAAAGCACTTAGAAGTCATCGCTCGTGTCCTTACAACAACAGCAACAACAAAAAATGGACACATTGAAAATCAATTATTTTTCTTGGACTCATCAGAAAAGTGAGATCACCAGGGAAACTACCACCCTGGAAAGACTGATAAATTCAGAGAGAAGCAGCTGGGCCACTTACCTGAAAGTCAGTGGAAGGAACTAAGCTAGTAGGAACACTTAAATAATGATTTAAATGAATTACTAGAGGCTAAGTATAAATGAGCATGAGAATGAGAAAATCCTGGGGGCTGCAGTCTTAGAGGGAGATTCCCACATTTTTGTAGGTTTTCCTTCTGGGTACTGAACCAAGTTCTTACGTTGATGATCCAAGAAAGATGTTCTCATGTCTCTGACAGGGAGAGCGGAAGTATAATCGTTGTGAAATATACAAACATTCCCCAGTAACAAAGGCCTACTCTCAAGTGAAAAAGACTACCAGAACCTTTTTCTAGTTGAGGGAGGTCATTCTTCCCACTTCAGTCCCCTCTAGACTTCCTGTATCACCTGAATGGGGGAAAGCTATATCACTGAAGAAACTTCACGAAGGTCATGGCCAGAAACAAAGACCCATTAAAAGACTGAGATTTAATCACTGGATTACAGAATGTTTCCCTTCCCCCACACTTTACCACCAACAAACTCCAGCACAATAACAATGGATCAGAGCTGAAATAGCTACAAGACACAGACTTTCTCTGAGGAAGAGTACTTGAGGGAAGTCCAAGGTCAGGACAGGAGACAAAACGAGGACAGGACAGGAATTGGAAGCCTCTGGTACTTACAACTGCAGCAAGCATTAATAATGGTCTAATTCCTAAACAAGTTAACATAAATCCTTACACTAAAGTACTACTTAACTCACTTCCTAGTATGTGATACATGATATTTGACTTTAAACAAAAAATTATAAGATATGCCAAAAGGCAAAAAAATGTACAAGCTTAAGAGGCAAAACAAGTATCAGAACCAGACTCAGACATAACCCAGATGTGAAAATATCAAAGAATTTAAAATAACTATGACTAATATGTTAACTTTTTTTTTTTCAGCTGGATGACTATAGGGGCAGCTACAGTAAGAGTCAGAGGCTCTCATCCTGATATCTAAGGGTCAGCCCAGATAGGTTGGGTCAAAGCTTTACAGCTTTGTTTGTGCAAACACCTGCTAGCTATCTATAGCATTCTGTTCTGTTTCCCCTTATTTTCCCTATCAAACCAGTCTTCTCCAGAGACAGAATCATAGCAGGGATGAGGAATAAAAGAAGCTACAGCAACAAAAACCTTGTTTGGCCCTTTCTCAAGCACCTTTGATATCCTTTGCATATATAATACAGTCCTTAGTTATACAGTTGAGAAGAAAGCATGAGTTTTCCCAATATTATTATATCCCATATAAAAAATTTCCTTATCCAGATCCCTGGCCTGGCATTCAAGGCCTACTAGTCTAACTCCTTAAAAGCTTTTTAGCAGCCTTGTTGAGAGTGGCTTTTCAGGAGATAAGCCTGGTAGCAGAGCAAACAGGAAATAGAGAAGGAATTTCTATGGAGGTGAACTGGGACTGAACTAAGACAGTGATGATGTTGAGGAAGAGTAGACTGATGAGGGAGAGAGGCCATGGGGCCAGAATGAACACTGGGCAGAGATGAAAAGAGAAGCTTATATTTGAGGACTTTGTAAATGAAATGTATTTCCTGACAAAGACACATTAGTATTGTTGTTTATAGGAAACAAGACTTACAAACACGAGTAGAACAATGATGAAGTAAGCCTAATGGGAATCAAGTCTATATTTCAAAGAGTCAGAGAAAAATTTGCCAAAGGTAAGGGCAGCAGGTTATTAAAAGCCACACAGGTTTGATGTATTTGAACCTGATGCCACAGACAGGAAGGAGCCAATGGAAATGCTTGAATGACATCAGGCAGCAATTTGAAGGATGAGTGGGAGGAGGGGAGGTTGGAAGTAGAGATAAAAAAGGCTTTGCAGGATCTCAGGCTCAGAGGGAGCAGCACAAAAACCAGGTAGAGGGAAAAGGGAAGTTGGAGAAGATTCCAGAGTGATCAAAGGCACAGGACAAGTACCTGTAGACCTCAGTTTCTGATCTCTAAAGGACAAATGGCAATCTGACTGTCGCATCATCACGGCAAAGCTCAGAGCAGCTGTGCAGCCAAATAGATGTGAGTACACAGTAGAAATCAGACTTTGTGGGCTCAAATCCCTACTCTGCTACTTATTGGCTGAATATCCTTGTACAAGTGACTGACCCTCATGTGCCTCCACTTCCTCTGTAGAATGAAACTTAAAACAACACCAACTCCAGAGGCTTGTGTGAAGGTTTATGAAATGCCTATACACAAAGAGCTCCATTCAGTGCACAGTAAATGCTATGTAAGTGTTGGCTATAATTATATAGAAAGAGTACCTTGCTCAGTACCTAATGCACAGCTCAATGAATAATATAGCTTATATTTTAGAAATATAATAGTTGGGAAAAAGTATAATAGGTGAAGACTTATAGGCCACTAGTTTAATTCCAACTGAGATTCTGCCTCTAAGACTCCCCTTACAGCATCCTTGTCTCACACTTGTCTAACCTCTGCTGGAACAATTCCAATAGCAAGGAGCTCAGAAAGACATTTCACAGAATGTGCCCAAACTCCAGGGTAGGATTTGCTCTCTGCCTCAACCACTCTCCAGCTTCTGGCTAATAATCCTGAGTCATTGCCCAGTTACTCTCATCAGGGGTCATAAAACCAAAGCAGACTGCAGAATGACCCTGCCCTTCCACCAATGGTTGCAGCCCAATTTTCTTTATTCTGTGGTTCTTCTGTAAGCTGAAAGGATCCACCTCCTTTTTCCTTTTCCCTGCGCAGGTCTCTTGGACATTGAGTTTGATCCTCTGTCTTCTATCACAACCCTATGAAAAGTACAGACTTCCATATCCTTGTCTAATTAATCAACTTCCTGCTGTACTAAGTGGGGATGATATATGTAAAAAACCTAAAACTTGATAATTAAAATAATTCAATAAATATTTATTGAGCATACACCAAATATTAGGCATTGAGTTAGAAGATGAGATTAGAATTAAATAAACTGTAGGGCAGAGTTTGAAATAAATTTGATAATAACAGGCCCTAGAATTTCCCTTCTGACACTCTCCTGATGTTCCCTTCTCTTGCCTTATTCCAACAATGGCCAGTCAAATCCTGGAATAGATAAAAATAATAAGATTTGTCTGAGAATTTGAATATTGACAAGAATATTCATTATGGTTCTTAACTTGGAACATAAAAATACAATTATAAAATGATAGAAAATACATGGCTGCAATGACATTAGAAAAAATGATGAGTTTCTTTTGGGGAAACCTTTACCATGAATTTGAAAGCTGCACTGAATGCCTAAAAACATTTCCTCTACTATCTTATTTAACTTGTGAGAAAGTTGAAACCAAGACCAGTAGAGAGACTCACCCAAATATGTGTAGGTGGTATGCCTAAGCAAGAAGAGGTAATGAGTTGATGATGGGGCATTTATGAAAAGATGTGCTACAAACATTTGGAAATCTGCAACTAGTGTACAGGCAAGAGCCAGCAAAGATTATGATGCTGTCTCTTGAGCACTGAGGTAGCTCAAGTTCTGCCAGTGAATTAGATTTCTACAGGGTAATTGTTTAGAGAGAGAAGATGAGAGCCAAAGGCTGAGTCACGTGGCAAATAATCACAGCTTGGTGAAAGAAGGAAGAGAAACTTGCAAAGTAGAAAAGCAAATTTGCCTGTAAAGTAAAAGAAGATGGAAAGAGAATACTTTCATAGAACCTCAGAGATACCATATCTCGGTTTCAGAAAGAAATGAATTGTCAACAAATCCAATTATCTGGATAGGTCAGGGAAATTGTTGACTGAGAATTGACCAAATGAGCTCCCTTAGAACATTTAGAAGTCATTTCAGAAGAGCAGTGACTGCAGATGCCAGAATTCAAGGTAATAAATTGGGGATTGAGGCCTTTCATATTAGCAAGTGTTATCACTCATCTCTTTGGGCAGGGTAACTGGGAAGACTGCAGCAGGACCCTTGACCTACTGCCAACATGGAATGACTCCTCTTTACCTCAAAGGGAGAGCTTCAGATTTTATAGAGCTTGATGCTTCTCTTTGCTACCAGACAGCATGGCCCCTTTATTTTAAAAGATCCTTGGGGCGCCTGGGTGGCTCAGTGGGTTAATGCCTCTGCCTTCGGCTCAGGTCGTGATCTCAGGGTCCTGGATTGAGGCCCACATCGGGCTCTCTGCTCAGCAGGGAGCCTGCTTCCTCCTCTCTCTCTGCCTGCCTCTCTGCCTACTTGTGATCTCTCTCTGTGTCAAATACATAAATAAAAATCTTTAAAAAAATAAATAAAAGATCCTTGATTGCTATACCTAAAGTTAATGTGTATTCTTTTTTCTGGAAGTTTCCAACTGGACCCATGTGTTCTACCACTGACTGGTGGTATTTTCTAGACACTGGTTACTTCTTAATCCATGGTATTATATTCAATTAATAACCTTATGCTGAGTTCTGTGTGTTACATTGTGTGCCACTAAAAATTTAGAATTTAATAAGGCATAACCCCTGACTTGTGGGGAAAAGATGAACAACAAATATCCAATGAGTTTGTACAGATGAATGTAAAGTATAGAGAGAACACAGAAGATAGAGATAAATTGCCTGAAGGTTTGTCAACAGAAATTATATTTTCTTCAGACAACCTCCCAGTCCTGGGCCTCTTGCTCCCTGTCCCCTCCCCCTTCCTATCCACACTAAGCTGTAGCAGATCGTGGGTAGCAAGTGTTCCTATACAGGTGGAAAGACGTCATTTTAGGAGTATGTACCCGATTTTCTTGACTTGCCAGTTAATGTACCATCTGACTCATGGTGCCACAGGTATTTATTGCTCAACAAGCCAGGTGTGATAGCTCTGGCAGATCCAAGTCCCACAGCCATAATAAAGGCTAGAATTTTCATTTAGTAAACAACTTGGTCTGTAATTTTGGTCTTGTTTTCTTACTTGATTGAGCTGTTGCCTAAAAATACAGCCTTTTCAAATACATATTTTACTATAAATTTATTTCTAGAAAGTCTGCCAGCTTAACTGCAAAATTTGGAATACATTTCCCTTCTCTATTTTCTTGAATGTCTAATTAGATGGAGTGTTTCTTAGAATCTTGTAATATCTGCATAGGAGTGAACCTTAAAATGAGCTAATCTGGGCCTCCTATCTGATTCTTGAATCAGCTCTTCATCATTTCTACCACGTGGACATCTGGTCTTCCAGTCACTCAACAGTGGGTGGCATGTAACTAGACTTATGATCGGTCCTTAATACTGGGCTCTCTTTATGAAATGGCCTATTACTTATTTCGTGTGTTATGTTTTCTGTATTTTAGAGCAGACGCCTCATCATAACAATCCTATTATCTTGATGTTGCACAATTTTCAAATTGCTTTCACTTGCATTTCCTCATGTGATTCTTACATTACTGTGAAGAGGACAGAACTAGTATTATCACCATATTACCAGGAAAACAGTCACCAAGGTTCCCAGTCCTACTTTATGTGTACTACCTCATACTATGATGACTGTCAAAATCTTTTTCAACATACCCACATGATTATCTCAAGGACCTTTATCAGCCCTCAGCTTATGCTCTTACAGATTCCTCGGGGACAAATGTATCATGCCCTTATGTTCAAATTAACTTAATGTTCCTCAAAGTGGTTGTATGGAGTTGACTAGGAGAAAGAAAGTATTATATACTCATGCTATTGTGCTTCACCATCATTGTGAGAGAAAGAACACTATTAATTTTTCACTTGGGAATACAAGAGGCCAAACCTTTTAAAGACTAGCCAGAGTTTAGGCCAGGAGTCATATCGAATAATAGCCACTGTTGGTTTAGTGCCTACTATGTGGCAGTTGCTGTGCCAAATTCTCTGTACACATGACCTCCCTTCAAGGTGAGCTAATGACCACTCTGCATTAAGTGTCATTAACTATTTTATACTTGAGAAAACTAAGCTTAAACTGTTTGAACAACTCACCCAATGATGGATAGCAAGGGACTTCAGGTTCCAGGATTTAAATCTAGAATATTCTAACTTGAAATCCTGAATGCTTAGATGCTGTGTTGGCATTTCTTAAAATGCACTGTTGAGAATATGTGCCTTGGATTTCCTGAGGTATCTGTCAATAAATCAAAGCTACCAAATGGGAATTTCTGGAGGTATGGCCAAGGCATCTTCACTTGGAACACTAAGGTTTGAGAATCATTACATTCTGCTATCTACCCTCTCAAACACTTTTATAAAGGGGAGGAAAGGGTGTGGAGAAGATTTGGCTTCATTGTACACATGAGTGCTGCCACATTGTAATGATTGTGACCAGTGTTTACTGGGTTTATAGCCATCAAACGGTTTGTACTTGGTTATTTTGACACTGCACAAGATAGCATGAATAAAGTATTTGGAATTGGAAAGCAGAGAGTTTTTGCTGCTTTTCACCCCTATGTTTAGAGACAATGAGGATAGATGAAGACTTAAAATCTCAGAACTTTCTGTTTTGTAGAAAGGCTTCACAAATTTTTAAATAGTATCTCTTCTTCCTGTTTCAAAGTCTCTACAAGAATGTTGTTCCCATCTTCCTGGGCTATTCCTGCCACAGCACATTCTCCAAAAATGGGGAAAAGAATGAGTATACCTTACTGAACTGTTGAGGAGTGTTTACTGAAGAGAGAGATGCCAGGAAGAAAATTATCATTTGCATTTGTCAGGAAGGTCATGCCATGTAGAGAACACAACCCTCAAAAACTTTATGAAATGTACAAAAGGAGATGTCTACGGAGTGAGACATAGGATGCCACAGTATCTTCAGGGTTTAGAAATGCATCCAATATTATACATGAGGAGTCTTCATAATTAAATTATCAGTGTGAGTTTGCACATCAAGATTGCTCCTTCCGGCCTGACTCTTGTGTGTAAGTTCTGCTTCTTTTTTTGGGAAGACATTTATTTATTTATTTATTTATTTATTTATTTATTTATTTATTTATTTATTTATTTGTAATTTTATTTTTATTCTTTGCCCAAGGGGTACAGGTCTGTGAATCATCAGGCTTACATCTTTCACAGCATTCACCAAAGCACAAATCCTCCCCAATGTCCATAACCCATCCACCCTATCCCTGCCCTCCCACCCCCCAGTAACCCTCAGTTTGTTTTGTGAGATTAGGAGTCTCTTATGGTTTGTCTCCTTCCCCATCCCATCTTGTTTCATTATTTTTCCCTCCCTATCCCCGACAGCCCCCTGCCCTGCCCCTTAAGTTCCTCATATCAGAGAGATCATATGATAATTGTCTTTCTC